>CM042152.1:81807743-81812743 GCA_023376005.1 Doryteuthis pealeii
GTGAAGATGTTTCAAATGCCTTGAAACATCCTCACCTGATGATATATATATATATATATATATATATATATATATACTAGACAAAACGTGACCCGTTGGGTGAAGCATTAAGCTCTGGTTAGATAATAGGGATTAGGAAAAAGTGAGTTTACGAAAGCGAATTAAATTTAAAAGAAAAAAGACCGGTAAATTAAAAGAACAAAAAACATTAAAATCATTTTGTAAGATTTCTAAGAAATAGAACGTTTGACCTAAAAAAGAAAACAGACCATCAGAGTTTTTCTTTCTTATTGGAAGTGTAAATATTACTGCATTAATTAATTTAATTATTTTACATCGAGTTCTCGTAGGGATTTGAAATAATCATTATATATATATATATATATATATATATATATATATTATATATATATATATATTTGGGAGAATATGTGCTTTTTAATTTTAGTCAGACCTAATTTTTGAAAGTTAATTCTTATATGTTTAATTAGGCGGGATTTAAACTATTAAACATATAAGAATTAACTTTCAAAAATTAGGTCTGACTAAAATTAAAAAGCACATATTCTCCCAAATATACTGTCGGCTGAAAATAGCTAAAAGTTGTTTACATATATATATATATATATAATATATATGTGTGTGTGTGTGTGTGTGTGTGTGTGTGTGTGTGTGTGTTTGTGTGTGTGTGTATTATAAGACATTTCCCACCCTGCTTCCATTTTAATGATTGTAATTACCATTGTCGGTTTTTTTTTTAGTCGTAGTATAATAGTATTATTGATAGTAGTAATGTCGATGTTTACAATCGAACACAAGTTACGTCTTCCGAGCAGACAATCGTATGACATGAAAAGCGCCCTTTTTATTTCAATTAGTTTGATTGAAAACGATAGATTCTCTTTTGCGTGTATTGTCAAGTCGGCCATGTTTTGTCATACACCTTTTACTTTTTTTGTGTGTCGAATAAGTTCTTTCTTGTTTGACACGCTTCCCAATCCTCCTACTCGTCACCCCCATCGCCATCGCTGGCGCCGGCGCCGCCGTCACCCTCACTCATTCAATTCTTCGTGTTTTGATCTATTCTTGGGCAACGGTTGACTACACGATCATTTGTTGTTTTGACTGGTGCGTGTCCGACTGGTTGTAGCGCCAAGTCACTGGGGACGCGACATTTGGATTGAGGACGTAGAGCAGAACTCGCTACGAAATCATACGCGACTTGTCAGGATAAGACAACAAAATAAACAAAAATCAAACAAAAACAAAATAAAAGCAAATAATAATAATAATAATAATAATAATAATAATAAAACAAACGCAATTATTATTACTAGCAGGAACAGTGGATATACTACGTTATAATAATTTGACTATTACAAATTTTGATATGTTTACTTAAGAGCTATTGCTAATTAGTTCAATATGTAAAAAGTATAATGATCTCTAGCGAAATTCTTTTTTTTTTTTTCTTTTTTCTCTTCTTTTTTCCCCATTTTTTCTAACTTACTTTTCTTTATTTCTTTTCATCTGTTTTCTATTTTATTGAAACAGACGATAAATGCTGTCACTTCCTATCTCTCGCCTTTCTTTCTTTCTTTCTTTTCTCTCTAACGCCTAGCACACTATTTTTATTTTTATTTCCTCTCAACGATATGGTCCATTTGGACTGAGGACCGAAAGCAGAACTTGTTACGAAATCATACGCGACTTGTCAACGTAAGAAAAACAAAAAATAATAATAGATAAACAAAAATGAAACAAAAACAAAATAAAAAAAAACTAATGTAATTATTACTACTAGCGAAAATATACACCCTTCGGGAACAAGTATTTAATTTAATGAAATATATATATATATATATATACCAACCTCTCCGCACGAGATGGATGTGACACAAGGTCAATTTCTTAAGCGGAGTTCAACAGGTTTGAATTCAGAGTTTTCCTTCTCCTAGACCGGTTGCCTAGCCAAGGTTAAAGAGCCCAGTCCGCCCTAATATTTATCCATAGCTGGAGGGAGAATAGGATTCATACCTTTCCCAAGGGTATTAGCGCTAAGTGAAATGCAATTACCACGTCCAGGATTTGAACACGGGGTGACGAGTCCATTTTCCATGACTTTAACCATTACACCACGTGCTTCTCAAATGTAATGTAATGTAATGAAATATATTAGACTCGAATCGGCTATCCGGTATTGGGTAGAGGGGGGTATAATAAAAAGTTAGTCTCGCAGATCCATTGAATCTTTTGGTCTTACATAATTGATTTATGTTTTAATCACGAACGCAATCAAATCCTAATTTTTAATTGACACCAGTGAAGGCCGACCAGCAAAAACTACATCAATCAGCTCTGTTCGGATTATGGATACCCTGAGGAAGACTTGCCATGACCGATAGGGACGACTGGGGGGAGAGAGAGAGAAAGAGAGAGAGAGAGAGAGAGAGAGAGAGAGAGAGTCAAGGGTAGCCGTGCTATCAGTGCAACCTGATGATATAGCGTCACCCAAGGAACCACAAGGTTCTTGGTTCGACACCAGCCCTCGCCAACTCAGCGTATGAGTAGAAAAGTGATCTGTTTGGTAAAGTAAGGAGCTGATGGTAGGTATGGCGCTCCACTGCAAATGCTAAAACAAGCTCCTTGAGCTAGCGCTAGTGAAAAGGGGATAGACTCTCTCACTGTCAGACTGATACCGACTTTAGACCACCCCGACGACTTTATTTTTTTCTTTTATATATCATATCATATATTACTCACCATTGGATAGCAGTGCCTATCGCTCATTGATTTGTTTGTTTGTTTTGTTTTGTTTTACGGCCTATCAACTCAGTAGGTCATTTAATGCCGATAAAGTTTTGAAATAAATCAATTCTTAATAGATAATACAATTTTTTTATAAATACATTTTTCTATTTAACCCATCGATGGGACCCTAACAGGTACTACCACTCTGGGTCAGAGTGGACCAGGGAGCAATGGTGATTAAGGGGTGCTCCACATTCCCCAAACCTCCAAAACTGGAACCTCACCATCAGATAGAGTTTAACGTCATTCCCAGGACATGTAGACCCGCAGCCACCGCCTTCTAGTACCCATATGATAAAAAGGGGTTGGGGCTTGCCATAAGGGCAATAGGGTTGGGAAAATCATATAGGTGCTAGGGGTTGACGTGACCAGCCGATTGATCGGAGGGGGCCTCTCCGACCGCCCGTCTAGCCCAAGATAGGGCCAAAGTGGAGTATTGCATGTCATGAACTGCTCATCTACCTGGGCTCTATCCTTAAGCATCACGGGTCGCCACCCACGGCCAACAGGTGGCCCCATTGGGGGAGTCTTACCCCTCTGCAGAGGTGCATTCTAACGCCCCAGCCGACAGGGCGGCTATCGCTCGTTGAATGATGAAAGAACGCGCGCATCTTTAGAATATTCTAGAATAAACCAACACTTATTTTGTGCTAATTTTCTAATACCTTTCCCAGTAATTTGTTTCCTAGTGACCCCAAATGATTTAACGCGTAGATATAAATACAACCACTGGATTCCTCATAAAATTCTACCTAGAAAAGTTTTGTAAGATCTTGGTACTGGGCTTTGTTTTCAATTGCATCACCAGACAGGTAGACAGGAGGCGTGTGGTCTACAGCTTAGAGTCGTAGGAAATGGACTCTTGGAACCGAGTTCACATAGCACAAATGCGCTTGGGCAACAGCAGGTACTATTAGCAATTTAAGTCCCTTGTTCATGAAAATGACTTGATTCGGTATTAAATGACCCAAAATGGGTTGATGTGTCGTATAACAAAATAAACAATCAACCAACCAGCCAACCAACTAACCATGTTCAAATCCTGGACGAGGCTATTTGTATTTCACAGAATGTTAATACCATTGGGAAAGTATAAATCCAACAATTCTCCCTCTAGCTATAGGTAAATAGCAGGGCAGACTGGGCTCTTTAACCTTGGTTAGGCAACCAGTCTAGGAGAAGGAACATTCTGAATTCAAACATGTTAAACCCCGCTTAGGGGTGGTCTCTACTAGAATAGGTTCAGTCCTAATTAGGGATCTCTTTCTATTTCCCTAATTTACAGATTGACAGAGACAGCATAAATATAGTATAATATTTTGTTTGAATATGTATTCAACTGTTTTTTTTTGTTCTTTCGGGTTAGACTGAGTGAAAATAAACATCCAAATAGATTTAGCGTTATATAAACTTAAAAGTCTTCACTTTTTGTGGAGAAACAGAAATAGATAAGACAATGAGATCAAAAACGGATTAGTTCATTAGACTTTATAGGATTCTTTTCTTTTTAGACATCAATCGTATTTGCATATTTTGGTGGAAAAATACGATAAAGTACGAAGAAAGTAGAAAACTGATGTGTCTAGTATATATATATATATATATATATATATATATATATATACATATATATATATATATATATATACAAAAAAAGACAACGTTCACAAGAACAAAGTTTATACACAATGAATATATTCTCGGTCTGTTTAGCCTTACATTAGAACATATATGCCCGCCTAAATTCATTAATTATTAACTAATTAATTTTCAAGAATTAGGTATGACTTCCATTAAGCACATATCCTCCAAAAATTGTCGGCTAAAAGCAATATCAAATAAACACAGTGTTTATTTACGTACTTTCATATATATATATATATATATATATATATATATATATATATATATATATTAGGGTTCGAATCACACACAAAGCGGCTTCCTGTCTATAGTTCTGCTGATGAGGCATAATAGGCCGAAATGTGCATACAGAGATTGACTTTTTCTCGATTTGTTTACGCCTTACATTTGAACAGATATATTCGCCTAATTCATTAATTATCAAATAATTAATTTTAAAATTAGGTATGACTTCAATTAAGCACATATCCTCCCATATATATATATATATATATATATATATATATATAAGTAAAGTCGACGGGACGGCCTAAAGTCGCTATCAG
>CM042152.1:81817743-81848500 GCA_023376005.1 Doryteuthis pealeii
TCTCTCTCTCTCTCTCTCTCACACACACACACACACACACACACACGATCTCTCTCACATACTCCCTCTCTTTCACACACACCCTCTCTCCCTCTCTCTCCCCCCTCTCTCTCTCTCTCTCTCATCGTTCTTTGCAAGTCTCTAGCTGGCATCCAGGGTCCATACAGAGCTGATGAATTTATGTTTTTACTGGTCGTCCAACATGGATGTAAGGATCCATAGGGAACATCACCTATGAGTTCGTCTTTACTTCTTAAGCAGTGCACAGCTTGTGTTTCTCGTCTTATTTGGATGGTTTGTGAGAAAAGAAAATAATCTACCCAACCCATACATCACGAGTAGGAAGTAATACAAGGTCACAAGTACGGAGCACCCAGTGAGGATCGAACTCGCTATTCAGTAGTAATGGATCTATGAGATTAGCTTCCTAACCATTACGCTACAACGGGACGCATCGGATGGTTTGTGAAATTGGATACAGGTAAGTTTTATAAGATGCTGTTTTCTGGATTTATTCTAAACACTCCCCATATCCTTGTGTAGTTTCCATTTAGCTTCTATTCTAAGCATTTCGTTATAGTCCAAGTGTTGCAATCATACATGCTGGTTTATAGGAAGATGTTTTTAGGATTTGTTCAAGACAGCCCGTAGCAATCTTGTGTAGTTTCCTGAAATCATCATTCATCATCATCATCATGTCGCGCTAGCAGCACGGATATCCATGACAATCACTCTCCAACCGTCCCTACTATTATAGTTAGTATATGTAATGTTGTAAAAATTGAAAAAAAAAACACAAGTTTCATAAACGAATAATGTTTATTTCGCCTATGCTGCAGTGTTTCGGTCTGTTTAGATAGACCTTCATCAAGGCTTTGGTTTGTTTAAGGAAAAAATAAATTAATACTGAAAACAAAAAGTCTGCGAGCATCTGTTTTGGGTGTGTTGGGCTTCTTTTTGTTGATCTTCAAATGTGAGGAAGAAAAGTTCTATTTAAAATTGTTAACAAACGTCGGCGTCTATAATTAAAAAAAAAAAACAGAGGCTCGCAGACTTTTTGTTTTTAGTAATAATTTATTTTTACTTAAACCAACGAAAGCCCTGATGAAGGTCTATCTAAACAGACCGAAACACTACACCGTAATGGTGTAATAAACATCATTCGTTTATAAAACCTGTGTTTTTATTTTTATTTTTACAATATTACAGTTATTATACTAACGTAAAGTCAACGAGGCGAGCCAGCAAGCCAGCGAGGGAGTCTATCTCCTTTTCACTAGCGCTAGACCAAGGAGAGTGTTTTTGCGTCTGAGGTGGAGCGCCACACCTACCATCAGCTCCTTACTTTACCGTACAGATCCCTGTGCTACTTATACGCTGAGTTGGCGAGAACCGGTATCGAACTAGGAACCTTGTGGTTTCTAGCCGAACGCTCTATGCCCTTATGGCAAGCCTCAACCCTTTTTATCATATATGTGCTAGAAGGCGGTGGCTGACACTTCATTCCTGAGTATGACGTTAAACTCTATCTGATGGTGAGGTTCCAGTTCTGGGGGTCTGGGGAATGTAGAGTACCCCTTCATCACCATTGCTCCCAGGTCCACTCTGACCCGGAGTGGCAGTACCTGTTGGGTACCATCTATGAGTTAAATAGAAAAACATGAGTTTATAAACAAAATTGATTATCCATTAAGAATGAATTTATTTCGGCATTAAATGTCCCAGTGAGGTTGATATGCTGTAAACCAAACCAAACCCATCTATGGGTTAAATAGAAAATTTGTTTATTAAAAAAATGAGTTTAAAAAATATTTTCCAAATTATCGCTACGAATTTTTCAAAACTTTGCCAGCAGTAAATGACCCATTGAGGTTTGATGTGCCGTAAAACAAAACAAAGAAGGTAACTTAACCTTCTTTAAAAAACAATGCAGATATTTTTTTTTTAATTTTCTAAATTCTCTTTCGTTCCATTTGGATGACCTTCAATAAATGACCTTTGATATTTTACCAATCCACCGCATCACCTTTGGTGGAGGCGGTGGCTTTCCCCGGGTGCAAACGTTCAATGTTCCGCCTGTTTAACCAGATCACGTGCCCAAACCCCCACAACACAAGGTCAGTCTATAAACAGACAACGAATTTGCGGTGAAAAGTAATTCAGGAATGCCCATTGGGTAATTTGTCTGCGACAGCGTCGTGTCCCGTACACCCCTCCCCCCAGTCCTTTGGCCTTCAGCACCTCCCCAATCTCCATAAGGAATCCTACGTCCAACTTTCGCTCGGGATTATGACTCAAGAAAGAAAAGAAAAAAGAGAGAAAGTTTCATATAACTCATTGTTCATGGCTTTCGGTTCGTGTCGGAGTATCAGGTGACTGAACGACACACGTTACCCCTTCAATTGCTTGCAAAATATAATTGCTAATTAAAATACCATGTTCTTGATTAAAAAAAAAACTATTGTGTAACAATGTCTGAACAGTTTAATGATGACTTTTTGATAACAAAAAAGTTCATGGAAACAAGGGTTAAAAAATAATATACAGGGTGTCCCAGAAGTCGCACACTGTGTATGAAAATACATATAAAAAGTATAAAAAGACATAGGAATATCAATTTTATAATAATAATATATAATATATAATATATAATAATAATCATAATAGATGCTCAAATTGTTCACCCTCTCCATTGATACATACATTAATTCTCTTTATAAAACTGTCTGAAATTTCTGTGTCTTAAGAATACGATGTACTGATGATTTGCTAATCGTAAGCTCCTGGCTTATTTTCCTTACTGATTTCACGGGGCTTCTAGCAACATTCGCCACAACCATAGTTGATGTTGCTTCATCAGTTGCACTCTTTCGTCGACCACATCTCTCGCGGTCAGCAACTGAGCCAGTTTCTTGGAAACGTTTTATCAAACGGCAGACAGTGGTATGGTTCAATGGTTTTTCTCGCTCGGGATGAGTGCGGTTGAATTCTTCAGCTACAGATCGGTATGTAGCCCCATCTCTTCCAAACATAAAATCCAATTTAACTCTTTCTTGTATTGTTAATTTCTCACCCATATCCAATAAAATCTGAAAAAAAAAAATTATATGGTGCGCGACTTCTGGGACCCACTGTATAATGAAACAATGATTACATACAAACAAGGACACATCAATATATATATATGCATGTGTGTTTGTTTTACGGCATATCAACCTCAGTGGGTCATATAATGCCGGCAAAGTTTTGAAAGATTTGTAGCGATAGTTTGGTTGAAAATGTCTTAAAATCAATTTTTAAATAAAGAAATGTTCTATTTAACCCATAGATGGGACCTTAACAGGTACTACCACTACGGGTCAGAGTGGACCTGGGAGAAATGGTGATGTAGGGGTGCTCCACATTTCCCAGACCTCTAGAACTGGAACCTCGTCATCAGATAGTCAACCACTGCCTTCTAGCAAATATATAATAAAAGGGGTTGGGGGTTGCCATAAGGGTGATAGGGTAGGGGCAATTATATAAGTGCTAGGGCTTGAAAAACACGTGTTTGAAAAAACATTGTGTACCCATCAAGAATTAATAAAAGAAAACGTCTTCGGCATGAAATAACCCAATGGGTTAACATGCCGTAAAATCCAAATAAACAACCAACAGCCAAGAATGCAAGAGAGATTATTGAATTTAATTGGTGTTTTTTTTGTTTTGTTTTTTTTTGTTTTTGTTTTTTGTTTTTTTTTCTACTGAACTGGCCCTTTAATTTATGAAATTTATAATTATTTGGATTTTCTACGCTTTGCCTCCCTAGAATCGAACCCAAATGCCAAGAATGCAAGAGAGTTGATTGACTTTATTTGGTGTTTTTTTTTTGTCAATATCACGGTGCCAAAAGATTAGTTTTATTGTCAATTCAAGATTTGAACAAAAAGATTTTTTTCGATGGAAAAAGAAAAAAAAATCCGAAGTGAGTTTTATAAAGTAGAGTTCATTAACATTCACTGGATAATTTACGGTGTAAATCAGTGAGATTAATCCAAAAGAAAAAAAATAGGATTAATCTCAAATGAGTAGACATTTTTATTTCAATCAGTATCATCATTCTAACAAAGATGATAATTCTTCTTCTTCTTCTTCTTCTTCTTCTTCTTATTATTATTATTATTATTATTATTATTATTATTATTATTATTATTATTCATTTCTTTTTCTTATTCATTCTTATTCATTCATTCATTCTTCTTCTTCTTCTTCTTCTTCTTATTATTATTATTATTATTATTATTATTATTATTATTATTCATTTTCCTTTTTTTTCTTCTTCTTCTTCTTCTTCTTCTTCTTCTTATTATTATTATTATTATTATTATTATTTTATTGTTATTATTATTATTATTATTATTATTATTATTAGTCAATTCTTCTTCTTTTTTAATAATAATTATTATTATATTAATTTCTTTTTCTTCTTTTTCTTTTTCTTCTTCTTCATCCTCTTATTATTATTATTATTATTATTTTATTATTATTATTATTATTATTATTATTATTATTATTATTATTATTATTATTATTATTATTATTATTATTATTATTCCTTTTGAGTTTTCACATCAGCATTAGCTGATGGTCTTTCACTGGAGTTTGAGTGACAGCAAGTCTCCTCAGGTCTCCAGGAGTCTTCTGAGTATTCTGGCAGATTGCAGCAGTGCAGTGTTCTGAATGGTATCAATCCTTCCTCTGATTTCCAAACTTTCCAAACCCTTTTCTAATCCTTTTGGGACTGTTCCAAGTGCACCAACCACCATTGGTATCACTTTCACTTTCATGTTCCATAACTTTTTCAGTTCTCTGGCAAGGTCCAGATATTTGTCCATTTTTTCGTTTTCCTTTAGCTTCCCCCTGTGATCTGCTGGCACTGCAAAATCCACCAGTTGACAAGTTCTTTCTTTTTTGTTTATCAACACTAGGTCTGGTCTTCTTGCTGGGATAAGGTGATCCGTTTGTATTTCAAAGTCCCAGAGAATGTTATGCGTTTCGTTCTCAAGAACAGATTCTGTTTTATGCATATACCATTTTGTTGTGTGGTCAAAATTTAATTTTTTGCATAATTCCCAGTGGATCACCTTCCCAACCATGTTCTGTCTAGTTTTGTATTCTCGTTGTGCTAGTTTGATACATTCGCAGAGTATGTGGTTTACAGTCTCATCTCTATTACCACAAAGTCTACATTTTATTATTATTATTATTATTATTATTATTATTATTATTATTATTATTTACTCCTTTTGAGTTTTCACCTCAGCGTTAGCTGATGGTCTTTCACTGGAGTCTGAGTGACAGCAAGTCTCCTCCGGTCTCCAGGAGTCTTCTGAGTATTCTGGCAGATTGCAGCAGTGTAGTGTTCTGAATGGTATCAATCCTTCCTCTGATTTCCAAACTTTCCAAACCCCTTTCCAATCCTTTTGGGACCGTTCCAAGTGCACCAACCACAATTGGTATCACTTTGACTTTCATATTCCATAACTTTTTCAGTTCTCTGGCAAGGTCCAGATATTTGTCCATTTTTTCGTTTTCCTTTAGCTTCACCCTGTGATCTGCTGGCACTGCAAAATCCACCAGTTGACAAGTTCTTTCTTTTTTGTTAATCAATACTAGGTCTGGTCTTCTTGCTGGGATAAGGTGATCCGTTTGTATTTCAAAGTCCCAGAGAATGTTATGCGTTTCGTTCTCAAGAACAGATTCTGGTTTATGCATATACCATTTTGTTGCATGGTCAAAATTTAATTTTTTGCATAATTCCCAGTGGATCACCTTCCCAACCATGTCGTGTCTAGTTCTGTATTCCCGTTGTGCTAGTTTGCTACATTCGCAGAGTATATGGTTTACAGTCTCATCTCTATTACCACAAAGTCTACATTTACTATTTTGTTGGGTCTTATCAATTTACGCTTTGATATAGTTTGTCCTTATGGCATTATTTTGTGCAGCAATTATTAGTGATTCAGTTTCTCTTTTGAGGTTTCCTTTTCTTAACCATGTCCAAGTCTTTTCATGTGCAACCTCTTCGATTTGTCGTTTGAAGTGTCCATATAATTGTTTTTCTTCCCATTTTTGTTTTCTAGTGTTTGTTGTTTTTCTGTTTGTCCATCTGTCACATCTACTATTGTTGGCCGCCATAAGTAATCTGTCTTTGCTCTTTTTTGTGTAGTCTTCGAGTTGTTGGATTGTGGTTTCTACGCATTCCTCTATGTTGGCAAGACCTCTTCCCCCTTACTTTCTTGACACATATAATCTATCTCTATCGTCTCTAGGCTGGAGAGCTTTGTGCATGGTCATTAACTTTCTCGTCCTTTGGTCAATCTGTCTGAGTTCTTCTTTTGTACATTTTAAGAATGGTCCTGAGTATCTTATAATGGGGACCGCCCAGGTATTGATTCCTTTGATCAGATTTCTACTGTTAAGTTTGGTTTCTAGAAGTTTTCTAGTTCTCCTGAGATATTCTTTTTTTAACTTTTCCTTTCATTTCTGCTTGCATGATATTGTCCGCTTCTAAAATTCCTAAGTATTTGTAGCTTTCATTTTCATCAAGAGATTTTATAGTTTCCTGATTTGGCAGTTGTATTCCATCCATTAGTTTTCTTTCACCCTGTTTCATTACTAGCATAGCACATTTTTCAATTCCAAATTCCATTCGTATATCTTGGATATATATTCTAATAGTTTGTATTAGGCTCTCCAATTCTCTTTCACTTTTGCAAAATTTTTTATGTCATCCATGTACATAAGGCGGTTTATTATTATTATTATTATTATTATTATTATTATTATTATTATTATTATTATTTTCACTCCTTTTGAGTTTTT
This sequence comes from Doryteuthis pealeii, assembly GCA_023376005.1. Lineage (NCBI taxonomy): Eukaryota > Metazoa > Mollusca > Cephalopoda > Myopsida > Loliginidae > Doryteuthis > Doryteuthis pealeii. The sequence goes on from CM042152.1 coordinate 81,824,608, forward strand.
CACATAAGCGTTAGCTGATGGTCTTTCATTGCTTTATGTTTTTCATTGCTTTATGTTTGTCTTTTTTATATATTGAGCACTTATATATATAATATATATATATATATATATATATATATATATATATATATATATATATATATGCAAGTATTTAAGTTTTAATGTAATAGAATATTATATTAAATTAGAAAGGCTAATGAAACTAAATAAGAAAGCAGATAAAATGTTTTGAAACCATAGGGTGGTATAATCAAAAAATAGAACAACCGAAATTTACTCTTCAATCACTCCCGTCTTTCATTGCTAAATTTTCCTCATAACTATTTGGTTAAAAATTTTTTTTTTTTTTTGCTTATATTCATTAAAATAAAACCAAACAATTAATTATCGATGATACCAAGCACATATTTATCAAAATCAAATTTGTTATATCAATATGCAAATTAGCCTTCCCGTTAACACTGTAAACCGTTATTTTATTATACATATAAAACACTTATATGTTATTACTATATAGATAAGGGCCAACAGTATTAATAATTGTAAACAATTTTATTAATAATTGTGGTTTAAATAAAAATAAAATCATGGAGAATGTGACGTAAATAACAAAGGGGATTGTGACTTGGGTAGTGATATAGTTTCGGTTACAGGATATACAAACAAACAAACTCCATTATAATAAGATTTCATGGCTGACTTCTGATTTAGGTCGGAAAATTAAAACGGAAAATTTTTTGGTGGTACCCAATGACAGTTTAACTACAGTCTATGAATTAACATTTTGCGAATTGGGTTACGGTTTTAGAGGATTAAGGTTGTTTTTAATTACGTATTGCTTAACAAAAATAAACAACAAAAAACCCAAATTACTATACATTTAATGTTAAAAAAATTTTTTTTAAACTAAGTTTAATTGAAATTATACATTGCAATATTAACACAAACAACTGTCTCAATAATAGATTCAATAATTAATTTCAATGGTTAATTAAATGTATAGTAATTTGGGTTTTTTGTTGTTTATTTTTTTAAAGCAATACGTAATTAAAAACAACCTTAATCCCCTAAAAGTGTAACCCAATTCGCAAAATGTTAATTCATAGACTGTAGTTAAACTGTCATTGGGTACCACCAAAAAACTTTCCGTTTTAATTTTCCGACCTAAATCAAAAGTCAACCGATTTCATCTTAATTTCTGTTAACTAACAGTCCTCGAATTACAGTCTTTGTATTTGCGTAGAAAAGTAACTGAAATTAAGATGGAAAAAAATAAAAGATAAAAAGTAATCTTAATTAAAAACAATAGTCGTATTTTCATATTGACATGTCAAATCTTATTTTCTGCTTCTTTGAATTGCGGATGCCTTTCAATCGTGAAAGTTGGAATTCGGAATTTATTTTTATTTTTATTTTAAAACTATATCATTTTTTTTTTTAAGAAATGACATTTTTCGGAAAACCTCGATCAAAAATCATCTCGGTTTCCGACAGCGTTTATAAAATGTGTCTCGATTTTGGCTTGTTCCATACTGTGAAAAAGTTTGTCTTTAAGTGAAGCGGTTAAAAAAATGGCTGCCCATTTGAATTTTGAAACGGCGGGAAGCCAGAAAAAATCCTAAGAGGCAGCCGACAGCGCTTGTTTTCAGTGGTTGTTTTTATTTGCTAATTATTATATAAAAAATGTGTTTTATTGATAAAAAGATTAATGTCCGTATCATTACCACCTTTTATAAAAATGCATTTGTTATTTCAAAATATAAAAAAAAAAGGCTTAAATCAATAGAGCAGTCACCTCGTTAAATTCGTATTCATACATTCTTATCTTTATTCACGTATTAGTATATATACTTTATTTACAGAAAGTTTTACATATATAAATTCGGCCTAGTGGTCTATTGTCGATATCACCTGGTTAGCGAAGGAGTCTGTCCACTTTTCGTTAGCGCTAGACCAGGAGATTGTTTTGCTAAGTTTGTTTCAATTGGGAGAGTTATAATCAAGTAATTTTGTTCGAATACAGGTTAAAACCTTTTCACAAATAATTCTAACAATTCCTGTAAGTGTTGGGGGAAATCTAAATAAAAAAGATGAAGAACCTTTTGTGATATGGTTTAGTTTGGTTTGCTTTGCTTTGGTTTACGGCATATCAACCTCAGTGGGTCATTTAATGCCGATAAAGTTTTGAAATAAATCAATTCTTAATGGATACTCAATTTTTTTAATTAACACATTTTTTTATTTAACCCATAGATGGGACCGTAATAGGTACCACCACTCAGGATCAGAGTAGACCTGGGTGCAATGGTGATGAACGGGTGCTCACATTCCCCAAACCTCCAGAACTGGAACCTCACCATCAGATAGAGTTTAACGTCATTCCCAAGACATGAAGATCCTCATCCACCGCCTTCTAGCACTCATATGAGAAAAGGTTTGGCGCTTGCCACAAGGGCAATAGGGTTGGGGAAATCATATAGGTGCTAGGGCTTGACATGACCAGCCGATTGATCGAAGGGGACCTCTCCGACCGCCCGTCTAGCCTAAGTAAGGGTCTAAATGGAGTGTTGCATGTCATGGACTGCTCATCTACAAGGATTCCGTCCTTAACAATCACAGGCCTCCAACCACGGCCAACAGGTGTCCCTATTTGGGGGAGGGTTCTTACCCCTCTGCAGAGGTGCAGTCGGTGTATTCTAAAGCTGCAGCCGACAGGGCTGTTTGTGATATGGACGGACAGACAGTTAATGAACGATAAGATATATAATTCCCTTAAATGTTTGTTTGTATGTTTAGTTTTCTGTCTGGCCAGAGTTCTGTCTTAAGCTAATAGTTCTAATAGATTGATGTGAAATACATTAAGAGAACTAAGAAAACTAAAAGGTGGATGGCAATGGAGAATCGCAAAAACATGAACCATTTGAAAAAGAATTGCTCAAGAAAGAATCTGTGTATGAGTGAGTGAAATAAATAATCATTGAATGAGTGAGTTAAAGAAAGAATGATTTAATGAAAGGGTGAGTGAGTGAGAGAGAGTGAGTTAAAGAAAGAGTGAGTGAATGAGTTAAAAAAAAGAAAGATTTAGTGAGTGAGTGAGATAAAGAAAGAGTGGGTGAGCGATTGAGTGAGTTAAAGAAAGAGTGAGTGAGTGAGATAAAAAAGAGTGAGTGAGCGAGTGAGTGAGTTAGAGAAAGAGTGAGTGAGTGAGTTAAAGAAAGGTTGATTTAATGAAAGAGTGAGTGAGTGAGAGTGAGTGAGAGTGAGTTAAAGAAAGAGTGAGTTAAAGACAGAGTGAGTGAATAAGTTAAAAAAAGAGAGATTTAGTGAGTGAGTGAGATAAAGAAAGGGTGATTTAATGAAAGGGTGGGTGAGTGAGAGTGAGGTAAAGAAAGAGAGATTTAGTGAGTGGGTGAGTGAGTGAGTTAAAGAAAGAGTGAGTGAGTGGGTTAAAGAAAGAGAGATCTAGTGAGTGAGTGAGATAAAGAAAGAGTGAGATAAAAAAAAGAGTGATTTAGTGAGTGAGTGAGTGAGTGAGACAAAGAAAGAATGATATTGTGAGTGAGTGAGTGAGTGAATTAAAGGGCGATTCTGTGAGTGAGTGAGCGACTGAGTGAGTGAGTGAGATAAAAATGATTTAGTGATTGAATGAGTGGGTAGGTTCAAGAAAGAGCGATTGACTTTTCCGAACGATGATTTACAAACTTTTTCCAATTCAGTGAAAAAAAAAAAAGCAAAAATAATTCAAAGTTTCTTTTCCATTGAAATAAGAATTTATTGTTATTTTTCTCATCTTAAAAAAATCACTTGATGTTCTTTTCGGGGTTTTTTTTGTGTTTTGTTTTTTTCATCTTTTGTTAAATAAAAATACGAAGTTTAGAAAAATTTAAATTACAACATTTTTCTCATCTTTTGTTGTAGTTTTTTCTTCCCTGTACAAAAAAAAAAATACAACTTTTTTGAATTTTTGTTGGATTGGAAAAACTTAAACATGATGAGTGTATGTAAAAAGATAAATTGAAGAAAAAGTTTTTTTAAAAAGTAGATAAATTTTCAGCTCTCTGGCAAGGTCATGGACCTTGCCAGAGAGCTGAAAAAACACAACGGAACATCAAAGTTGGTTGGTTGGTTGGTTGGTTGTTTTTTTTACGGTGTAAGATTCAAAGTGATAATACATGAAGATAAAACTCTGACAAAGGTTGATAGACAAAACATTTAATATACAGCACAGAAATAACAGGGTACATAATACATAGGTGTACATAAACATACATACAAAAGTAGTATAAATACATATACAAGAGTAGAGATAATGACACATTCATGAATGGTAAAATACAAGATATTTAGGTATCAAAGAGATACCTAAATGTACATAAAAACGTAGTTACGGATACATGACTAAAGAATAGTCATATATCGTACAAGAGATCTACTAACAGTGAGTGGCCAGTGTTAAGGGCCGAAGCCCCAATGAGAAGAGGGTGGTCATAAGACTACCTCATTGTGTCTCGTAGGTCGAGCAACAGGAAAAGAGAAAGAGACGTTCAAATCTTAATCTTAAATATCAAAGGCCCCTAGCGGGAACCAGCGAAACTAAACGGGCAGACAACTCCCCAGGCGAATACGAAAATAACGCCTACAACGGTATGTCAACCCATTGGCTCATTTTATGCCGAAGACATTTTAAAACTAATGTTTTTCTATTTAACCCATAGATGGGACCCTAACAGGTACTACCACTACGGGTCAGAGTGGACCTGGGAGCAATGGTGATGAAGGGGTGCTCCACATTCCCCAGACCTCAAAAACTGGAACCTCACCATCAGATATAGAGTTTAACGTCATACACAGGACATGAAAACCCTCAGCCACAGCCTTCTAGCACAAGATTAAAATTTGACCATACAGACAAATGGCATAAGCACAAACCAGAATATGTCCTAGAAAATTAGACGCATAAAATGCTCTGTGATAACGAGATACACATGGATCACCAAATCCCGGCCAGGAGACCAGACTTAGTATTAGTTAACAAGAAGAAAAGAACTGGTCATCTAGTGAATTTTGCTGTTCCAGTCGACCACATAGTAAAAATGAAAACAAAAAAGATAGACAAATACTTGGATCTTGTCAGAGAGCTGAAAAAGATATGGTACATGAAGGTGGCGGTGATACCAATTGTAGTTGGAGCACTCGGAACATTACCCAAAGTGCTGGAAAAGAGACTATGGGGAGTGGAGATCAAACCACTCGCATCTTTTTGTGATTGAAAACAATATCAAATGTGTCATCAACAAATTATTATTGTTTCCTTCTATGGTTTCTTTATTTAATGTCATATCAACCTTTTTGGGTTATTTAATGCCAAAACCATCCTTGTAGAAGAACAGTAGTAGTACTACTTAACCCATAGCTGAGATTTGTATTAAGAATATTAAAGGAATAATTATTTATAAATGATAATCATTAGTTCTAGTTTCTTTGTTTAATGGTATATCAACCTTTGTGGGTTATTTAATACAAAGCCATCCTTGTAGAAGAATAGTAGTGGCACTACTTAATCAATTGTTGAGATTTGTATTAAGAATAGTTACTTAAAGGAATAATTATTTACAAATGATAATCATTAGTTCAAGTTTCTTAATGGTATATCAAGCTTTGTGGGTTATTTAATGCCAAATCCATCCTTGTAGAAGAATAGTAGTGGCACTACTTAACCCATAGTATATTGTCAGAATTTTGCAGGCAATATGATTAATACATGGGAAATATATTGTTTGTTTATTATTTTAAATATATCCAACCACCAACATAATCCTGATAATTTCTATCGAACTCTGACAGTTATTTTGCTCCATATGGTGCTTATTCAATGGCTGTACGTAAAAGTGCCAAATTTTAACTGATGTTGTAACTTCGCTTGTGAGCAAAAACCAAACTCCATTTTTGGTACAAATAATGTTCAGTATATGTAGAATAATAATTTAAAGTAAAACAGAAATTATATGTAGTGCCACATTGTGATTTTTTCACTTATTGATCTTGCATTGAAAAAATCAGAAATCATCAATTAAAATAAAAGGTTTAAAAAAGGGTTAATTTTTATGCCTATTTTAATAACATTTTTGGATTCCTCAGGCCTAAAAGCTTCTATAAACCAATTTTTAGGAGTTGGGGTGCTCTAGAACACATTTTATAGACAAAAATAGATTACAAAATGTCGCTATTTTTCTCGCCTCTCCCCCCTCAAATTTTTCGGGGTTAAAATCGACATAACTCGGCGAATATTTCGAATTGTAAGCTCAAATTTGGGGGATTGTCTAACTTTAACCTACTCTACACCTGTATAACATTTCAGAAAAATTGAAGGGGGTGGGTGACATGGCCTTGATGATTTGACATGGAATTACCCATATACACATACGGGTACGTGGTGTAATGGTTAGAATCGTAGGAAATGGTCTCGTCGGCCCGAGTTCAAATCCTGGACGAAGTTGTTTGCATTTCACATAGCGTTAATACCATTGGGAAAGGTATAAATCCAACTACTCTCCCTCCAGCTATGCGCAAATAGTAGGGAGGATTGGGTTCTTTAAGCTTGGCTAGGTAACCAGTCTAGAAGAAGGAAAACGCTGAATTCAAATCTGATAAACTCCACCTAAGAAATTGACCTTGTGTCACATCCTGCTTGTGCGGAGGGGTTGGTATATATATATATATATATATATATATATATATATATATATATATATATATAAACCTAATGAGTCAGATAAACCTACTTAAAGTTTCGCTTAGAGCTCTTCAGGGCTAAGATCCGACTAAAGAAATTTGAAGCAAACTCATATTTATACAACACCTTCCACCTTGACTCAAATAAATTAGAATAGACTAAACTAACCAATAAAAAAACAAAGAAAAGATAAAAGACAGAACACTGTTAAAATCTATTACTTTATTCATTTATTTATTTATTTCTATCAATATATATATATATATATATATATATATATATAATATATTAATAATTTGAAGGCAATTACAATGAGTGTAAAAAATAAAAACAAAAAGATGTTATTTTTTGTCTTATCGATTTCAAAGAAACTTTATCTTCAGAGACGAGTATCAGAAATTATACTCGTCTCTGAAGATAAAGTTTCTTTGAAATCGATAAGACAAAAAATAACATCTTTTTGTTTTTATTTTTTACACGCATTGTAATTGCCTTCAAATTATTAATATATTATAACATACTTAACAATGCTTCAAGCAAATTACCAATTACTTTTATATATATACATATATATATATATATATATATATATATATATCAAATGGCTAAAAATATAACCCAGATCTTATATTTGAAGTTGAGGTATCTGAAAGGCTAATATTTACCCAGATGCTGTGCTCAAATAATATTTGTGGATATTCTAACAGCATAACATGGTAATACCAAAAGGAAGGCGGTCTTAAATGTCAAACAGAGTAATTGAAAAAATAAACAGTCATCATCATCACCAGCAGCAGCAGCAGCAGCAGCAGCAGCAGCATCATCTTGTCGCGCTAGTAGCACGGATATCCATGACAATCTCTTGCCAACCGTCCCTATCATTCATTGTCCTCGGGAGGTCCTCAACACAGCATCCAGTATCCGCGCAGTGCTGGTCTATGTAAGTCATGGAAGGACGGTGCCCACTGGCATGTCCATGTGCCGGTTGTCCCCTATCCCACAAACCATCCGAGTGAGGCAAACAAGACATGCTGGAGAAGCAACGTCCATCTATGGAAAAATGAATAGAAAAGAAAAACATTTTTGGTCTTGTGCCACATCTAACCTTAATAAATAACTATGATGGACTCTCCCTCGAATTCGACGTATGAGGTTCCGACAATCTCTTTTATTTAACCTTGTGTGTCAATCGCAGTTAGTTATAGTTAAATAACTACATAGTTAAATAACTACATATATATATATATATATATATATATATATATATATATATATATATATATATATATATATATTAGGTACCACCAAAATATGTCACGTAATCAGTTTAGGCCATATTGAAGAAAAAAACGTAAATATTTTTTAACTTTTTTTTATTTCGCAAAAAATAAATAAATAACGAACATAAAGAGTTGTTACAAAGAAAAACAGTTAATTCAAAGATCAAATTATCAGATTGGGGAAAATTACTCACTGTCTTATCTTGAAAAATAAATTACTCACTGACTTATCTTGAAAAATAAGTAAAACAGTCCGTTTTTTAACAACAGGGTCAGTTTTCTATTGATATTTTTTGCAGAATTCTGTATTCATGGTTCTTTTACTAAAAAAACAAAAAAACTCCCGTATAGAAACCTATAAAAATCTGATATAATTATTCAGACTCTTATCTTTATAGAAACAAAAGTAAAAGTCGTTTTTTTGTCGGTTCATTTTTTTATATTTCATAAAATAAAATATGGGGTGGGTAGACCTCGTAAAAAAATATTTCCCCTAATATATTTTCGGAAAAACCTATTTCAAACATAGTTTCATCAAAGGTAAGTAATTATGGAAATTTTCGTGAAAATCGGACCATTAATTAATTTTTCATTGAATTTTAAAAAATAAACCTCTAGTCGTAACTTGTTTTTGGCTACGTTAAATTTCAATTGATTTAACGGTGCAAAAATGTAAACATAGTTTTCCTTCATATTCTTTTTATTTTTCGTTAGTTGAAAAAAAAATTGAAAATCATCTGGAGTTTTTTAAATGTTTCTTCTTTTGAATGTACAAAAAATTTTCAATATAATATTAACCTTTATGCAAGTTTCATTGTGTTAAATATAGGGGGGGGGTAAATTTCACAGGGCAAATTCGCGATACCTAATATATATATATATATATATATATATATATATATATATATTTGAATGTATTGACAATAGGTATTAATAGACTGAAGATCGATATGAAGTGTTAGATAGATAGATAGATAGATAGATAGATAGATAGATATGAATAGACTGAAGATTGAAGAATATTTCCTGACCTCCCACCAGGCCGGATTAATACAAACTTTTTAATGTTAGGATTTTTTATGGGGCATCCAGCGAGGATCGAACTTGCTATTGATATGTATGAACATAGATAGATACATACATACATTCCCACATACATACATTCACACATACATACTCACTTAAGACACAACAACACAGAATTAAGTTTAGTCTTTAATTCTCTTTCATCGGGTTTCCACCCTCACACATTCATGTGTATAAACACACATACACTGTACCCAGAATTGTGTTCAAATGTTTCTACATTTTTTCTGTCAACGTTCTAATCACAATGCTTAAAAACCTTCCTACTCCCCCCCCCCCGCGCCATGTCAATGTTTCTGGTGCGGCACCGGAAGTTACTTTTCTCAAACACAGTAGAAAACAATCCAGAAATCTCCCACCGGCTTCTATTGTAAACGAACAGCGTTTATTTTTTTTTTTACACCCCATCCAACACTTTTCCTAGTTTTTTTTGTTTGTTTTTTGCTTGTTTTTTGTTTCTCCATTCACAATTTCTTTCTTCATATTTTTCTTATAACTCAACTTCTTTTAATCTTTTTTTTTCTTTCCTTTTTCTTTTTTCCTTTACGAAAAAAAAAAATGGCCAACTGATTTCTTTTTCCGTTCTCAGCTGAAACGGACTTTGCAGTCCAGTTTTTCACAAAAGAAAAATTTTAGAACGAGGCTTAAAAGCACTTAAATCGGAAAATAAAAAATGGACTCGTTTTTTTTCTTCTTTTTCTCTACCTTTAAGAAAAAGAAGAAAGTTGTTTTTATATATGTAAAAACAAAAATGGATAAAAGGAATGGAAAATTTAAAAGGACGTATAATGTTGAGAAACAAAATGAACAAGAAAACAAAAATAGATTATACGAATAGGAAAAAAAGAAAGCAAATAAGAATGAAAGAAAAGAAAGAGATAAATAATTGAAAGAAAAAAAAAAGAAAGAATTCGAGAAAAACTTTATAAAAATAAAGGAAGTAATACAAATAACTAAAATGCCTGATAGTGAATACAAGACAACACAACTATTGTGACAAACTGGCGGGTCTATCACTGCCGGGTCTTAACAATACCATTGTATGGTACTAAGCTTAGTATAGTAAATATTAACTAACAAAAGAAAGAAAGATAATACTATTTTTAAAAAAGGGAGAAAGAAAGGTACTCAGTCGGTAGAGTATCCAGCTCAGAAACACAAGGTTCTGGGTTCAATATCGACCCACATCAACTCAGCGTATGAGTAGCACGGCTTGGATCTGTGTGGTAAAGTGGTGAGCTGATGGTAGGTGTGGCGCTCCACTCGGACGCAAAAACAATTTCCCCGGTCTAGAACTAGCGAAAAGGGGATAGACTCCCTCGCCATCTGGTTGATACTGACAATAGACCACTCTGTCTACTGTCTACAAAAAAAGAAAGTGGGAAAGAAAGATAATAATGCCAAAGATAATACTACAAAAAAAGAAAGAAAGAATACTATAAAAGAAAGAAAGAAGAAAGAAAGAAAGAAAGAAAGAAAGAAAGAAAGATAATAAATACAGAAAAAAGAAAGAAAGAAAGCATAAAGAAAGAAGGATAAGATAAAGAAAGAAAGAAAGAAAGAAAGAAAGAAAGAAGAAAGAAGGATAATAATACAGAAAAAAGAAAGAAAGAAAAAAGAAGGATAAGACTAAAAAAGAAGAAGAAAGATAATAATAATACAAATAAATAAATCAAGAAGAAAGAAAGATAGACTAGAAAGAAAGAAAAAAAGAATGAATAAACTAATACAAAAAAAAACAAAGGAAAGGAAAGAAAGATATAATATAAATGAATGAAATGAACAAATTTGACGGGAAAAAGAAAATAAACAAGGAAAGAAAGAAAAATGAAATGAATAAGGAAAGAAAGAAAAAAGAAATAACAAGGAAGAAAGAAAAAGAAATAAACAGGAAAGAAAGAAAAGAAATAACAAGGAAAGAAAGAAAAAAGAATAAACAAGGAAGAAGAAAAGAAATAACAAGGAAGAAAGAAAAAAGAATAAAACAAGGAAAGAAAGAAAAAGAAAGAAACAAGGAAGAAGAAAAAAGAAATAAACAAGGAAAGAAAGAAAAAAGAAATAAACAGGAGAAAGAAAAAAGAAAATAAGAAAGAAAGAAAAGAAATGAACCAGGAAAGAAAGAAAAAAGAAATGAAGGAAGAAGAAAAGAAATGAACAAGGAAGAAAGAAAAAAAGAAATGAACAGAAAGAAAGAAAAAAAAGAATGAAAGGAAAGAAAGAAAAAAGAATGAACAAGGAAAGAAAGAAAAAAAGAAATGATCAAGGAAGAAAGAAAAAAAGAAATGAACAAGGAAAGAAGAAAAAAGAAATGAACAAGGAAAGAAAAAAAAAGAAATGAACAAGGAAAGAAGAAGAAAAGAAAATGAAAGAAGGAAATGAAAGAAAGAAAAAGAAATGAACAAGGGAGAAAGAAAAAAGAAATGAAAAAAAGAAGAAAAAAAGAAATGAACAAGGAAAGAAAGAAAAAAGAAATGAACAAGGAAAGAAAGAAAAAAGAAAGAAACAAGGAAAGAAGAAAAAAAAGAAAAAACCAAGGAAAGAAAGAAAAAAGAAATAAACAAGGAAAGAAAGAAAAAAAGAAATAAACAAGGAAAGAAAGAAAAAAAATGAACCAGGAAAGAAAGAAAAGAAAATGAAAGGAAGGAAAGAAAAAAGAAATGAACAAGAAAAAAAAAAAGAAAAGAAAGAAAGAAAAAAGAAATGAACAAGGAAAGAAAGAAAAAAAGAAATGAACAAGGAAAGAAAAGAAAAAAAAGAAATGAACAAGGAAAGAAAGAAAAAGAAATGAACAAGGAAAGAAAGAAAAAAGAATGAACAAGGAAAGAAAGAAAAAAAGAAATGAACAAGGAAAGAAAGAAAAAAAGAAATGAACAAGGAAAGAAGAAAAAGAAATGAACAAGGAAAGAAAGAAAAAAAGAATGAACAAGGAAAGAAAGAAAAAAGAAATGAACAAGGAAGAAAGAAAAAAGAAATGAACAAGGAAAGAAAGAAAAAAGAAAAGGAAAGAAGAAAAAAAGAAAAAAAAAGAAAGAAAAACAAGGAAAGAAAGAAAAAACAGATGAAGGAAGAAACGCCACATTGAAAAAAAAAGGATGGAAGGAAAAAGAATAAAAAGTAGATATATCTAATATGATTTTTTTTAAATAAAAGGGACGGAAGGAAAATGAAAAACAAAACTTTATGAAAAGGGAAGGAAAGAAAAGAAAGAAAGAAAGAAAAATTAATAAATGTAGGAAAATCTACCACAAAAAGAAAAAAGGAAAGAAGAAAATAGTGGAGGAAAAATTAATAAAATTAAAAAGACCATTAGAAAGAAAGAAAGAAAAAATATAACAATTTATGGGAAGAAAGAAAGAAAGAAAGAAAGAAAGAAAGATAGAAAGAAAGGTATGAGAAAAAATGCAATAATTTAAGTAAAGAAAAAAGAAAGAAAAAGAAAGAAAGATTGAAAGAAAGAAGAAAGAAAGAAGAAAGAAAGAAGAAGAATGATGAGAAAATGCAATAATTTAAAGAAAGAAAAAAAAAGAAAGAAAGAAAGAAAGAAAAGAAAGAAAACGAACAAATATAATAAGATCTAATAAAACTACGAAAAGAAGAAAAAAGAAAGAAAAAGAAAGAAAAAGAAAGAAAGTGAACAAAGAAGTCGAAAGAAATGACCAAGTAAATATTATGCAAGTGGAAATGTGTCATCAAAGAAAAATATACAATGGAGAAAAAAAAGGCCAAATATTAAACAAACAAAAAATCGAACAAGAAAGAAAAGAAAAAAAAGGCCAATCAATTTGGCCGATACAAGGAGTGAGTAGAGGCTTTAAAAAGTCTCTCAGTACTCATTAAAATATATAAATAAATGGATAAACGAATATATTTCCTTTGTTTACATATTATTCAAATTGATTGTCTTAATTTGTTAAGGATATGACATCTTTCACCCGGCTCACATTTAATATTCTATTAACCATATTAGTTTTTTTTAACACTATTTGGATTTTTTTAAAACTTCCCTAAAAGCTTCTTAAAATATAAAAATGTCGAACGTCTTAATCGGAAGTTGAGATTTCCACCTTTTCTAGACTTCTGTCACATTTTGATTTATTTATTTATTTATTTATTGTTCAATGTTTTGAAAGTAAGCCACAACCACAAATAGTAACTGAGTACAAAATTCCCCCACCCCACCCAAAGGCAAGGAAAGGGAAGGGTCAGAAATAGACGTTGAGAAGAGTGGGTTACTGGGTAGGGGGTTATGTTAACTACACAGGGAGTGCATTGATGAAAACATCGAACCGGAAACGAAACCCGTAGGTTTTAGCATAATTAAGGAATATCTGGAATAGCCAATAATATAATTCCGTCAATTGCTGTTTTTTCTTTTTTCTTTTTTTTTTTCGCTTAACAAAATAAAATTAAATGCTGTCAATAATATTTAAAAGGGACATTATCAATCCAAGAGTTTTTTTCTTCTTTTTTCTTTTACTATTCAGAATTTTTTTTTATTTTTTATATCTTATTATAATGGAGATTGTGTGTTTTTCTGTCTGTAACCGAAACTATATCACTACTCAAGACACAATTCCCTTAGTCATTTACGTCGCATTCTTCATTATTTTTTTTCATTTAAACCTCAATTTCTAATAAAATTTATTAATACTGTTGACCATATCTACATTCTAATAACATGCAATTGTATTTATATATAGACTAAAATAGCAGTTTACAGTGTGAACAGGAAGGCTAATTTGCATATTGATATTAAAAATTTGATTTTAATAAATATGTGCTTAGTATTATTGATTTTTAATTGTATGGTTTTATCTTAATGAATATGATAAAAAATCTCGGGGATAAATCTTAAAAGAAATCGATTCACGAGAAGAAATAATTCTGATTTTATTCTTTACTTCCTATTTTAACTAAGTTATTAAATTAGGGAAATTTAGCAATGAAAGACGAGAGTGATAGAAGAGTAAGTTTCAGTTGTTCTACTTTTCGATTATATACCCCTCTGTTTCAAATCATTTTATCTGCATTCTTATTTAGTTTCATTAGCCTTTCTAATTTAATATATTTTATTACATTAAAACTTAAATACTTGCACCCAGAGGGTGCATATATTTACTAGTATATAGAATGGATCGGTCGAAACAGTATCGTAACATTTGCCTGTTACGATATTGTTTCGACCGATCCATTCTATAGCCTTCTTTATGTGTGAAATAATAGGACAGATAACTTCTGTAATTTTCAGAAACCTAAAAATCGTTCAACGGTTTGTTCATTAGGGTAGGTCGATTTTGAAACTGTAACATTTTCCATGGTAGCAAAAGTTACAAATTAACATAAAGAATTACAAAACAAAATATTTTTCTTCAAAACTTTGCTTTCGTTTCAGCAAATAGATGTCAATCATTAAAAATGTTATCACTGTTACAGCTTCATTATTAGGTAAAAATCAGCAGATTGGACGTGTCAGTGGTGATGGGGGACATATTTGAATTCTAGTTAAAATATTTTATTCGTTTCGTTTAAAATGACAACCTTTTCTGTTTTAGATATTGAAATTGCTAAATTTTCTAACCAATTTCTAGGCTAAATGTTGTGAAAACAAGGAATTTTGGTGCATTTTAACTGTCGATCTTTGATGCTATTTCCTCAAACAATGGTGCAATTAAAAGATCTAGTTTTTGGGATCAGTATTCATTATACCAACACACAACTTTCGCTGTTTATTTTTTAAAAAGTGGAAAATCGACCAACCTTCATTAGGTGTGAAATTATAGGACAGATTAAGTTTCTTTTGTAATTTTCAGAAACCTAAATATCCTTCAAAGGATTATTCATTCTCTTTTTATTATTATCTCTACAATGTTTCGGTCTATTAATAATGGAGATTTGGTCTCTATTTTTTTGTAACAAAAATTACGTCACTGCTTACGTTACATTAGCCAAAATCATCATAACATGGAATAAATACACTAAAAATTAGAGCATGCAATCTTAGACGGTCCTCATTGTTTTTTTTTAAATAAATACATGCCCGGTATTGTATATTTATATATAGTTTGGTTTATTTTAATATATATTTAAAGTTATCGGAATTAAGTTTCCATTTTAAATTTTATTGGTAGCGTATACGTTATATATATATATATATATATATATATATATATATATATATATATATATATATATATATATTATATAGTAATTGGTAATTTGCTTGAAGCATTGTTAAGTATGTTATAAATAATAAAATTCGAAGGCAATACAATGCGTAAAAAATAAAGACAAAAAATGTTTTATATGTCTAATCGATTTCAAAGCAAGCTTTATCATCAGAGTTTAATTTCAGAAATGACGTGCTTATGTTTTTTTATAGGTTATTTCCTATAACTCCAACATAAAAAAGGAGCCACTCTTGACTAATAAATTATTTATTTATTTTCCCATTAAACTAACCCTAACCCTAACCCTAACCGCGTCTTCTTTTTTCCTAGTTGATCAATAGATAAATAAATAATTTATCAGTCAAGAGTGGTTCCCCTGTGTTTATGTTGGAGTTATTGGAAATAACATTATATATATATATATATATATATATATATATATAGAGAGAGAGAGAGAGAGAGAGAGAGAGGTGGGGGAGGGGGAATTAATCAAAATCCCGAGATTGCTGGTGTTCGAGACCCTTTAAAAGTAAATATTTTACTACATCCATACGGCGTAACACATACATATAAATTGTTTTATAAAATCCCATATATATATATATATAATATATATATATATATATATATATAGAGAGAGAGAGAGGGGGGAATATAGATATAGATACAGTGTATATGTGCATGTGTCTGTAAATATTTGTACACACATATAAACCAAAACTCGCCCCCACACACATACAAGCCACACGCGCGCACTCACACACACACACAGAACAAACAAACCAACAACCAAACCACGTATACAAACACACGTAAACAAACATACACATACAATCACACACACACACGCGCACACACTAACCAACAAATAAACACATATACACAAGCACACATAAACATACACACACCCACAACTACAGGTGGTCGATTTTTTTGGGGGGGACAACGTAGATGCATCTCTTCGTGTATCCATTAGGTGAAACACAATCATACTCATTACTTCATTCTATCAAAACATGCGGTCACACACACACACACACACACACACACACACACACACACACGTACACGTACACGTACACACACGTACGCGCGTTTGCATGCTGATATGCACACCTCATTGAAAACAGTATTCATCGTCATTTTTTTCAAAAAAAAATTTTTTTTTAATTCCAAATTAGATTTTTCGACTTAAAATCAAATCCCAAATCCTTTCGTTAATTAGAAAAGAAAAAAGAAAAGAAAAAAAAGAAAGAAAAAAAGAAAAAGAAAGAAAGAAAGAAAGAAAAAAGATCCCTATAAAACAAGAAAGCTAATATCATTACTTTCATGTCCTTTTGCTTTTGATATCACACGAGATTTGTACCGCGAGATTTGTCACGAGAATATCATACTGGCGAAATGATCTGATTTCTCGCAAAGGGGAAATTAGCTTTTCAATGAACGAAGATTAGAAATTTAAAAAAATTAAAATTAAAAAAAAAAAACACAAAAACAAATAAAAAACAAAAAACAAACAACAAAAAAAACTTATATTTTTTCTGTTTCTGAAATATTTTAATCCATTATTTTAATGATTATTTTCTTTTATTTTCTCTTCATTTTCATTAGAAATGAAAAGGTGTCAAGACGAAAAGACTCGAATGTAATCAAGTTACATCTGCATCAAATGACATCTTCACTTCTTTTCACTCTTTTAACGACGATGAAAGAAACAGAAAATTTCGTCAATAATTTGAATAAAAGAGAAAAAAAACAAAATCGTATTCAGATTTCTCTTTAAACAATTCAACTGTCCCTTGTGTTGGTCGAGTACATCAACTAAATTAAACCATCGATATATCAAGGGTCACCTTTCATTTTTCTTCCAGGTAAGGTTTGATTTTATATTCTTATTTATTTTATGATTGATTGATTTTAACGGACTATTTTATGCCTAGAGGTTAGGGAATCGCGTTGATTGATCGAATTAGTGATTTTAACGGCATGTCAACCTATCTAGGACTATTTTATGCCTAGAGGTTAGGGAATCGCGTTGATTGATTGATTAGTGATTTTAACGGCATGTCAACCTATCTAGGACTATGTTATGCCTAGGGTTTGGAAATCGCTTTGATTGATTGATTGGTTTTAACGACACATCAACCCATCTAGGACTATGTTATGCTTAGAGGTTATGGAATTGCATTCATTGTATATTGATTGATTTTAACGGCATGTCAACCCATCTAGGATCATTTTATGCCAAGAGGTTAGGGAATCGCATTCATTGTATATTGATTGAGTGATTTTAACGGCATGTTAACCCATTTAGGAATATTTTATGCCTAAATGTTAGTGAATCGCGTTTTTTCGTTCTGCCCACAACCAACTAGTAACCCCACTGGGGGATCTTGCCTTTCTGCAGAGGTGCAGTTGGTGAGTATTCTAGGGTTCCAGCAGACAGTCCTGGCCAGTTAAGGAGTGGACAAGACGAAATCAACATTTTTAATTTCGTTAGTGAGTTGATAGAAGTGACAATGACTTGGTGGGGTGGGGAGTATCAGTCAATACACCAACATGAATATTTGTTATTACTTATTACCTCTTGCTGTTAGAATTCAGGAGAACTCATACATTGTGAACATACCTGTAGTAATGTTTGCCTCTTCAAACCCTCGGTTTCATGGGACCGAAGAGAGGTAAACTTTATTCCAGTAATGAGGAAGTGAACAGTCAACAGAATTTCACGGGTAGGGATACGTGCTCTCATCCGAAAGTGGAACATTGCTATTGAGAGAAACGGTGACTATGTGGAGAAGTAGGGATGTGATCCACAGAGGACCAGCTTCATTTTGATGTATGATACATGTTCCTGTGTTGGTAATTATACCTGTCTTAAACAAAATGGCATTACTTTTTGAAAACTTATGTGGAGAAGTGGGGATGTGATCCACAGAGGACCGATTTCATTTTGATGTATGATACATGTTCCTGTGTTGATAATTATAAATGTCCTAAACAAAATGGCATTACTTTTTGACTCACCTTTGTGGAGAAGTAGGGATGTGATCCATAGAGGACCGATTTCATTTTGATGTATGATACATGCTCCTGTGCTGGTAATTATACCTGTCCCAAACAAGATGGCATTACTTTTTGACTCTCCTATGTGAAGAAGTAGGGATGTGATCCACAGATGATCAGCTTCATTTTGATGTATGATACATGTTGCTGTGTTGATAATTATACCTGTCCTTGTTGAGTTTTTTAATATATAACGTGTGTGCTAGATCCTCGCTCATACCTATAGACTAGGCGAGATGATGTGATCTATTCCTTGGCCAATCACTGGAAGTACTCTGAGGCTGATACAATACTTAATCCACCCTACTGGTCATAATTACTGTAGCGTTCATTGACGACGGACACAGGATTAAATCACTGGACCTTTACCAATACGCAGGATAGGACTTCTACGATTACCAAAAGATCACCAAAGGATTCCATAACATAGGACTTTCTTTAAGCCCTATTTCAATTGGCCAAGGATGGCACTTAAAAACTTTACAGTCCTAAACAAAATGGCATTACTTTTTGACTCACCTATTGGAGAAGTCGGGATGTGATCCACAGAGGGCCAACTTCATTTTGATATATGATACATGTTCCTATGTTGAAAATTATACCTGTCCCAAACAAAATGGCATTACTTTTTAACTCACTCTCGTAGATAAACAATTATCATGCCTCTTATAATGACATGTTAGTTTTATTTAAGCCTTAAACACGTTTTTTTACTGCCTTTGGGTAATTATGATGAATGTTTTGTAGCAATTTGACGCCCAATATATCCACTTTTATCTTTGACCCACACACCGTCTTTCCTTTTGGTTGAATAATTGTTTACAGTGACATTAATTATATCAAAGGAAAACACCATAAACCAGGAAGTGGTTTGATGACGGCTCACAAAAAGACTTACGGCGTAAATGCAGAGTTCAAAGGGAAAATAATGACCATCACGTTGACTGAAGAGGAAAACAATTAAAAAAAAATAATCACATTATTATTTACCTGTCATCTTGAACCGAACGGTGTTCTTTGCGAGCGCGTATCCTTCTACGGGAATTTTTCCTGACCTCCCACCAGGCCAGGATCAACAGAAAGTCATTTTAAAAGTGCTGAGCCATATACAAACCAAAGTTCATGCTAGTGCAAAAAATGCGTGCTTCCCATCGGCAATCCCCTTTTGGGGCGCCTCACGCTCTGGACAATAAACTCATCCCTGTCCCTTTAAATCGAGGGGGGCAGGTGTTACCTTTGAATTCAGTCTACCAAATTGAATTGGTTAATGAGAAGTTAATTGAAAAATACCTTACATTGAGCTAGCGAACAACAACAAAATCCCTCCATCAGCAGAAGTGTTTATTCCTAAACAATGCTTCTCATTACATTTTCCCCCAATTCATTAAGAGGCCAATCTTTAACTTGTTCAATGTTTGGGTCGCATTTTCCTGAAATCTACCACGATCTGACCTCATGACAGTAGCCTTGTCGGCTGGGGCTGTAGAATAGGATAGGTCGATTTTGGAACTGTAACATCTCCCATGTGGTGAAAGTTGCAAATAAACATAAAGAATTACAACACAAAACATTTTTTTCAAAACTTTGCCTTCATTTGAGGAAATAGATTTTAATCTTTTAAAATGTTATCACTGTTACAACTTACTTATTAGATAAAAATCAGTATATATCCGATGTGTCGGTGGTGATGGGGGTATATTTTCAAATTGAATTCTAGTTATGATAATTCATTCTTTTTAAAATGACAATCTTTTCTGTTTAATTATAATTATTTAAAAAATGAAGTGGGAATTAATTTAATTTCTTGGTGTATTTTGATACTGTTGCGCTAGCAAAAATACCGTTACGATGTACCATTTTTGTTGTCGCACACGATCATTGGATCATTAGGGTAGATCGATTTTGGAACTGTAATGTCTCCCATGTGGCGAAAGTTGCAAATTAACATTAAAAATTACCACAGAATATTTTTCTTCAAAACTTTGCCTTCATTTGAGGAAATAAATTTCAATCTTTTAAAATGTTATCACTGTTACAGTTTAATTAATAAGGTAAAAATCAGCATATCAGAGATGTCGGTGATGGGGGGTGGGCATATTTTCAATTTGAATTCTAGTTATAATATTTTATTTGTTTCGTTTGAAATGAAAACCTTTTCTGTTTTAGATATTGAAATTGCTAAATTTTCTTACCAATTTCTAGGCTAAATGTTGCAAAAATGTGGAATTTCTGGGCTAAATTTTGGAAAACGAGGAATTAAAAATCGACCTACCCTGTAGAATACACTAACTGAGCCTATGCAAAGGGATAAGACTCCCCCCCCCCCAGTGAAATTAACTTTTGGTCGTGAGTGGTGACTATGATGCTTAGGGACAGAATCCTCGTTGCTGAGCAATCCATGACATGCAACATGTACTTAGGCTAGACGGGCGGTCGGAGAGGCCCCACCAATCAATTCGGCTCGTTACTCCTAGAACCTATATGATTGTCCCGATTCTATTGATTGTATATAAAAACCCTCCGACCCTTTTTATCATATGTGTGCTAGTGTTACATAATTAAAGGATCCCTAATACTTATATAAGGTATTGTAGAATCATAATGGCGATTAGTGCAGCTGATGGCCTTGAGGGTGAGTGATGGCGCTTGACCTCAATCTCACCTTGCCTTGCGGGGATGGATCGTGAGAACTGGAACCCCCATAGATAGCCCTCTTCCGGTTTAGGGATACTAAGTAACTCAGTCAGAAGTTAGAAGCCGAACTTGTAATATGTGCGTCTCACTGCGCAGAATGTCTGGTTTGGGGATTTACAAATAAAGTAACATCAGCGTAAATCGAAGTCTTGTGTTTATTACCTAAAAACTAACAATGACACAGGGCTTCTGATAACGAGAAATCCCAACAGAAACTAGACCCGAAGTCCTTAATAAGAAGACCAGACCTTAGAAGATATACCGGACCAAGATGTTAGAAGACAGACGATCAGAATAGCAAAGCCGGTCAGAAGAATAGATGACCAAGATATAGAAGAAGTAAAGAAGTAAAGAAAGGTATATAACAATATATGCTGATTTGGTTTAGTGAAAACCCTAGTATACAACACTAGAAGCCGATGGCTGAGGGCCTTCGTGACCTGGGTATGACGCTAAACTGCATATAGTGGTGAGGTTTACACGGCTTCAAAGTCAGGACATCCTACCGTGGTGTAATGGTTAACAAGCTAATCTCGCTGCATCCATTACTACTGATTAGCGAGTTCGATCCTCGCTGGATGCCCCAACCTTTTGTAAGGGTAAATACCTACAGATTCAATGACAAAATTGATCAGCTAATTTTCAACCAGGGTTGCCTACCTGAAAAAATTTAAAAAATCAGTTTCACCACATTTTAGGCAGAGTTTGTATTTGGAAGGTCGTAGGATGTAGACGCCAGCGATATTAATATTGCTAAGGTGGTAACTCAAGTAGCCAACAGCACAA
Source organism: Doryteuthis pealeii (assembly GCA_023376005.1). NCBI lineage: Eukaryota > Metazoa > Mollusca > Cephalopoda > Myopsida > Loliginidae > Doryteuthis > Doryteuthis pealeii. The sequence goes on from CM042152.1 coordinate 81,846,420, forward strand.
TATTTTTTTTGTGGGTGAGAGAAGATTACTTACCTGAACGTAATCTCTGAGAAGCATATATGAAGTGTATGTTTGGAGATGCACTTAGCATAACGGTTATCGTCGTAGGAAATACAATCGGCGTACCGTGTTCAAATCCTGGACCAGGCTGTTTGCGTTTCACTTTGCGCTAATTCCCTTTGGAAAGACATAAATCTATCTGTATATATATATATATATATATATATATAATATATATATATATATATATATATATATATATAGTTATTTACTAAGGTTAGATGTTGTAAAAAGTAATATTAACATCAAATCTTTATTTAAAGAAAAAAGGATAGAAATAAACAAGCTTAAAAATAAAATATTTTTGACTAATAACATAGATTATGATGACTAGAATTATTAGCAATATATATATATATAATATATATTGTTTACGTATTATATATATATATATATATATATATATATATATATATATAATATATTATATATTATTTGCAGTATTAAGGTTTTTTTGATTTGACTTTCCTCTCCGACCCAAACAACTACGGGGTGAATGAGCTCTGATGATGATTTTGTAAAATCGAATATTGATCAGTTATCAGCTAATAAATAAATGTTTTCTTCTTTAACGCATTGTGTGATGTTTCATTCCACCTTTTCTTATATTATATAATATATTATATTATATATATATATATATATAATATATATATATATTATATATATATATATATGTTATTTACTAAGCGTAATATATATATATATATATACGCTTAGTAAATAACATATATAATATATAATATAAATATATACTAATATATATATATATATTAAGAAATTTGAAAAAGCAAATATTCCGAAAATGGATGAATTTAATTATCGTGTTTAAACATTTCGTTTCTTTAAACCTTCATCAGGATGTATCTTGTTGTGAAGAAAATGATGGATGTTTTATAGATGATAGGAGATGAAAAATGTTTGTAAAATCTTTTTGTTGTGTAACTGTATTTTGTTCAGCGTTAAATTTTTGAAAGACAAGTTCGCGATCCACGCAGGCGAAGATGTCATGACGCGTGACGCAACTCGAGAAAATGCATTCAACAAAAGACAGAAAAAGTTATTAATAGACTTATTTTTATGAGAACAAAGGAACAATGTGGGAATGATAACTAAATAATATATATATATATATATATATATATATATATATATATAGTAAATAGTAAGGCAGGCTCAGTTCGTTAGCTTTGGTTAAGCAACCAGTTTAGGAGAAGGAAAAATATGAATTCAAACCCGTTCAATTCCGCTTGAAAATTCACTGTGTCACATCCTACTTGTGGTGGAGAGATTGGGTAAATAGATGCATGAATTGAATGTTTTCACACGTGTTCAAGGTCATCATTCTGATTATCAACTGATTTTCAACCAGGGTTGCTAACCTGAAAATTAAGAAGATTAGCCTCATCACTTTCTCGACTAATCTCGTAGGCACACAATTGTACAACACTTCATTATATTCTCCTAAAATGTTGTAGGTATGGAGGCGCTGTGGCGCTAGTGGTTTTAGAGTTCGTGGAAAATGGACTTCGTCGATTCGAAGTTCAACATTCCTAGACGAAGCTGTTGGCGTTTCACATTAGCGCTACACCCCCGAAAAATGATCCAATATATTCTCCCTCCAGCTATGGGTTAATAGTAGGGCAGACTGAGCCCTTGAACCTTGGGCTAGGTAACCCAGTCTAGGAGAGGGATTTAACTCTGAATTCAAAATCCCTCAAGTCGTTGATGCGGTTTTGTGGCGCAACCCTTGATTGCACCAATTCTTTCATATCGACTGATGCCAAAAAGGGTGAGAGTGTGCGTCGCGAATCACCCAATTCCAATACACTCAATCCATCTATAAACAAATCACTGTGGGTTGTTCAGTTTTCGAAACGACTCACACGACTCCTATATAGTTGTCTTGCTTCCGTGTTGTGTCCGTATTCTCGATTATAATTCTGGTTCCAACAAACACTCGACATTAAGAGAGAGCCGCTGGGACTCAATTGTCTCGTCGCGATCCTTCTCTCCTTCGG
>CM042152.1:81851100-81886100 GCA_023376005.1 Doryteuthis pealeii
ACTGGTATTATATATCTATATATAGTTTGTTTTATTTTAATACATATTTAAAGTTACATTTCAAATTGTTTTATTTTTTAATCCTTTAATGAATTTGATGATTTTACTTACTTAGGGTACAAACTCGCTGACATTGAATTTTTAACTCCCTCCCCTCAGGTATATATTTGAAAAATCTATATTTACATCGCCCGGAGGGTGTTTTTTATTTTGTACTAGTATATATAATTCTGCCAGAATCCTATGGTGAACTCATAGAACAACCATTCGCTTGCTCTGCCCTCACAATACGAGGTATATCAGAGAAGTTCCAATACTGGGGTCATAAAAAAATTATTTCAAATCCAAACTACAAACTACAAGTTATCCCCTTCAAAGTAATCCCACTGGTGTCTAGTGCACTTTCCCATCCTTCTCCGCCACGCTTGCATGCATACACTCCTGGAAGGGTTCTTCCGGGATTCTCGGTAGCTCTGTCGTCACAGCCTTTTTGATGTCGTGCACATCCTCAAAACGGGTTCCCTTGATGATCAGCTTGAGCTTAGGGAAGAGGAAGAAATCACATGGAGCCAGGTTGAGCAAGTAGGGAGGTTGCTCTGGCACAGTGATGTTCTTCTGGGCCAGGAACTCTCGGATACTCAGGACAGTGTGGGCAGATGCGTTGTCATGGTGAAGCATCCACGAGTTGTCCAGTCACATCTCTCACCTTTTCTCGCGCACTGAACACAGTATCTCTTTGTAGACATGCTGGTTAATCGTATATATATATTGGTTTGTTGGTTGATTTTGCAAGTGTAAAGAAAAAAGAAGGTAACTATGATGTTGTTAACCTGTCACTTTATTCTTAATATTTCGGGATGAAAAATCCCATCATCAGAAGAATACTCGAACTGAAGTGGTATATATATATATATATATATATATATATATATATATATATATATATTGTATTGGAATTTCAGTCTCGGAAGACTATAATAAAGTTTTTGTGCCCCTGACGTTACAGCGCCTCCTGTGACAGTGAAGTCCGATGTTTGAAAAACATTCTCGACCATAGATGTCACATTTGAAGGCTGTCCCTGTAGATGTTGATGTTCCAGTACTTTCTTGCCGCTGCTTTCTTCTAGACCTCTTAGCTTCATGGTGTTGCGTCAGGGTGACTTCTGATATGAACAATCCTCTACGGAGATTCTGCCGTAACCATGGGCGGTCCTAAGCCAAATTTTCCCAGCCGGCAACTGAGTTCAGTATCAAGTGACAGGTTGTCGGTGATTTTTCTATAAGAAAAAGTATCGAATTTTATGCGATACATGCGTTGTAAGTGCCTTCAAATAAAAATTTAATATATACTTTATCAGCAACGTTTCTAAATAAACAAACATCCAAAAATCTTATTCACTTCGCCGAAGGGCATTCGGGCTGTTTGTTGTTATTCTCTCAATAGCGCCCCCTTACCTATTATGGTAGTGGCGCGTAGTATCGCTTGACAAGCTTAATTCCGCTAGGATGGTCAGCTGTGTACTGTGGCCGAGGCGATAAAAGTGTTTCACTAGTGTTTCACTGCGTCTGCTGAAGTCCCGGTTTCGATTTCTGTCGGAGGGAAATCGTTAGTATATACCGCTGATGAGACTTAATAAAGTCGAAACAGTCTGTACGGTATTCTACACATCGAGCCATCCTTTACTGGGATTACACTTGTCAAGTTTATTTTCTATAAGAAAAAGTATCGAATTTTATGCGATACATGCGTTGTAAGTGCCTTCAAATAAAAATTTAATATATATATATATATATATATATACACACTACTTTTCTTCCTTCCATCCTTTCCGTCACTAATTCCTATCGATGGTTAGGCATCAAGATATTTGCGAAGCGTACGCCATTCCTGTAAGGAACAAAACTTTACAGAAGAAAATGATGCCCGTGATTAGCTTGTTAACCATTACTCCACGCGATGACGCCATCTTGGATTCTCTCTCTTTTTTTTTCAGTTCTTTACTGAGACAGGAGTTTGTTTTGAAGGTTTTTATTTATTTATTTTTGTCTGATTGAAGAACGAGAAGGCTTTCTTTTGTTAAGATATAGTCGTCGTACAAAACCCAGTAAAATCTTTCTTTTGTTTTTTATCCGACGATATTATCAAGTCTCATCTCACCGTATTGTGTTTTTGACGTTGATTCTTTCACGAGATTCTCTTCTTGTTTTAATCTATTCTCTTTAGGTTCTTTCTTCCTTCCTCTCGTTCTTCTTTCCTTCATCTCGTTCTACCTTCCTTCCTCTCGTTCCGTTTTTTCTTTCTGTCATTCTCTCCTTCCTTATATAATTATTTTGTTCATTAATACTTTCTGTTCTCTCATTTGCTTCCTTCCACCCGTTTTCTTCCCTCCTTCTCTCTCTCTCCTCTCTCTCTCTCTCTCTCTCTCTCTCTCTCTCTCACACACACACACACACACACACACACACACCTTCCATCCTTCTCTCTATAGTCCACGCTTTCCCCCTACCATCTTATCATTCTCGTTCGTTAATTTTTCTTTCCCAACATTCTAGTTATTTTCTTTCCTTCCTTCCTCTCATTCTTCTTCCTTCTTTCTGTTTTCTTTCTGTCATTCTCTCCTTCCTTATATAATTATTTTACTCGTTAATACTTTCTGTTCTCTTTTTTCCTTCATTCAACTTTTTTCTCCCCCCCCCCCGTTCCCCCCTCTCTCTCTCTCTCTCTCCTCTCTCTCTCTCTCTCTCTCTCTCTCTCTTCCTCCCTTCCGTTTTTTTCTACTATTCTCTCATAATTCTTTGGGAGCACCTCATGTGTGTAATGACTTGCAAGATAGATCTGTAGACCATTGTTAGTGAGTTTGATTCTCACTGGTCGACCCATAATCTGAGATTGAGAGAGAGTATAAGAAAGAGCGAGAGAGAGAGGGGGAGAGAATAAAAAAGCGAGAGAGAGAGAGGGGGGGAGAGAGTGAGAGAGAAAGAAATATAGATAGATAGATAGAGACGGACAGACAGACAGACAGAGAATTTAAAAAGCGACAGAGACAGAAAGAGAGACAATTAAAAAAATATAATATAATTCTTTTGTTCCTTTTTCCTTTCTGTTCTTTCTCCCTTTTTTATTTTTATTTTTTATTTTACTTTATTCAGCTTTTATTCTTTGCTTTGTTCCATCCGTTTTTCTTTCTCTCTCTCTCTCTCTTCACCCCCCTCTCTCTCTCTCTCTCTTCACCCTCTCTCTCTCTCTCTCTCTCTCTCTCTCTCTCTCTCTCTCTCTTCCTTTTTATTTTGTTCAGTAATCCTTTTTATTCTTTCTCTTTTTACAACTTTTCTTTTTCTTTTCTTTCCCACTTTCTTTCTGCCTTCTTATCATGCTCCTTCATTAGTTTTTCCTTCCCAACATTCAAGTTTTCCTTCTTTCCTTCCTTACATCATTTTCGTCTAACGTTTCATATTTCCTTCTATCTCTTTCAGTTATTCTTGCTCTTTTCTTTCTTTTTTCTTTTTTTTCTTTCATTCTTTCCTTTCGTTTTTTCTTTCTTTCTACCTTTCTCTCATTCATTCCTTCTATCTTTTTTATTTTTTCATCATTAATCCTTCGTATTCTTTTTCTTTTGTCAGCTTTTTCTTCTTTCGTTCATTCTACAATAATTTATTACTATCTTATTTGTAATATTTTCTTCGTTCTTTATATATTTTTTCAAATTTTTCCTCTTTCATTCTTTCGTTTTTTCACCCCTCTCATTTCCTGTCATTTTTCTTTCTTCGATACTTCCTTCATTTCCATCATCCTTTCTATTCTTTCCGTCATCCTTTCTACCATTTCCATTATCCTTCCAATCCTTTTTGGCTTCCTTTCTTTCCTTTCCATCTTCCTATCATTTCCATTTTTCATTCTATCCTTTCTATATTCCTTTCTATCCCTTCCATCATCCTTTCTATTCTTTCCATCACCCTTTCTATTCTTTCCGTTTTCCTTTCTATTCATACCCCTTTCTTTTTATCCTTTCCGTCTTCCTTTCTATCATTTCCATCTACATTTTGATCCTTTCCGTCTCTTCTTTCTTTGTTATATTCTTCCTTCTCCTTATTCTTTTTTTCCCTTCCAGCCTTCCGTTTGACTTTTCTTTCTTCGTTACTCATTCTTTCTTTCTCTCTTTCAGCCCTCTTTCATTCCTGTCAAATTTCCTTTGTTTCTTTTATTCTCCTTCTTTATTCTATCCATACTTCCTTTCTTTCTTCATTTATTTACACTCTAAGCAACTGTGATAAACATCTCTTCATCTTCGCTCTTCCACCAGTTGATAATTAATCCACTTGACTGAGCTCTTATATATAATCCCAGACTTAGGCATCATGGCTTCCGTTAGAACTATCCATTATGCACAAGAATAAGGCCGTAGAAAGCAACGGCCAAAACATTATTGTAAAATGATGAAAATACCCTTTGGCTGGTGCTGTAGAATACACCGACTGCACCTCTGCAATGGGATGACAACATTCCCCTGTTGGCCGTGTGTGGCGGCCCATGATGCTTAAGGGCGGAATCCTGTTAGCTGAGCCGTCCATGATATGCAACACTGCACCTTGATCCTTACTTGGGTGAGACGAGCGGTCGGAGAGGCCCTCGCCAATTAATCGGCTGATCACGTCAAACCCTAGCACCTATATGATTGTCCCAGTCGTATTGTTCTTAAGGCAACCCCCAACTCTTTTATCATATATGTGCTAGTAGGCGATGTCTGTGTGTCTTAGTGTTCTGGGTATAAAATTAAACTACATCTAGTGGTGAGATTCTAATTTTGGAGCTCTAGGGAGTGCGGAGTATCCCTTCATTGCCATTAATCTCAGGTCCATTTTGACCCGAAGTGGTAGTACCTATCAGGGTCCCATATATGGGTTAAATGGAAGCGCCTGATCTAATGGTTAGAGTCGAAAGAAATGGAGTCGTCGACCCGAGTTCAATTCCTGGACAAAGCTGTTTGCATTTCACATGGCTCTAACACCCTTGGGAAAGGTATGAATCCAATTTTCCCTCCAGCTATGAGTAAATAGCAGGGAAGACTGGGCTCTTAACCATATCTAGGTAACCAGTCTAGGGGAAGGAAAACTCTGAATTCAAACCTGTTTAAACTCCGCTTAAGAAATTTACCTTGTGTCACATCCTGCTCATGCGGAGGGAATGGGGAATATGTAAGTAATAAGTAAAGTCGTCGGGGTGGCCTAAAGTCGGTATCAGCCAGTCAGCGAGGGAGTCTATCCCCTTTTCAATAGCGCTAGACCAAGGAGATTGTTTTGGCGTCTGAGGTGGAGCGCCACACCTACCATCAGCTCCTTACTTTACCGCACAGATCCCTGTGCTACTCATACGCTAAGTTGGCGAGGGTGGGTATCGAACTTGGAACATTGTGGTTTCTAGCCGAATGCTCTACTGACTGAGCTAACTCGGCCCATGGGTTAAATAGACCCAAAACTGAGTTTTAAAAAAAGGTGTGAAAAAAAATTTTTTTAATTGAATACCCAAGAAGAATGAATCAAACAAAAACGACTTCGGTATAAAATAACCCAACAAGGGTTGACATGTCGTAAAATCCAACTAACCAACCCTAACCCTAACCCTAACCCTAACAAACCAAACAAGAATGAAATCAGTTATCAGAAATCGTTGAATAAGGCAAAATCTATTTACTAGTATTCAAAACACCTACTTCCCCTGTCTGCGAGGTTTAGAATACGTATCCCCTGTAGAGGTGTGCTGTGGTGAGGTTCCAGTTCTGGAGATATGGAGAGTGTAAAGTACACATTCACTTCCATTACTCCTAGGTTCACGGGCCAGTTTAGCTCAGTCGGTAGAGCACCCGAGCAGGAATCGCTAGTTTCCTGGTTCGATGCAGGTTCGCGCCTACTCAGTGCAGGAGTAGCACGCGCTTGATTAATCTGATCTGTGCAGAAAAATTGGGAATCTGATGGTAGTGTTGCGCTTCACCCCAGCAAAAAAAAAAACATCTCCCTGGTCTAGCGCTAGTGAAAAGGAGATAGACGCCCTGGCTGTCCAGCTGATACCGACAATAGACCACACCGCCAACTTTACTTTAAAATAAAAAAACTTTCTCCTAGGTCTACTCTGACCGGGAGTGGTAGTACCTGATAGGGTACTATCTATGGGCCAAATAGATCAGTTTAAAGATTATTCGTATTCGATAGGAATGCTTGATGCTATATTACTATAAAATATTAGTGAGTTATTTATTATTGGATCCTTTCCGTCCACTAAGGACGAAGGCGCAGTGTCCAAAATAAAAAATAAAAGATTGTATCCTCATCTGCGCAAGTGACTCTGCAGGCCAATTCTTGAGTGACAGTCTTTGGTGCACTGAATGCACACACACACTGTGATGCTTTCTGGGGGTATTGGCTTTTCTCTCTCTTTCTGGCTCTCTTTTTTGTCGAAGCTACTCTCCTCTCCGCCTCACCCCTCTCCGTGCCTTGCTTAACGTTGAGGCGCCAGGCCGCTCTATTTCTTTGCATGATTTGTGTCAATATGGCATATCCTTATAGCTCTCCTGCATACATCTTTAAATCGTTGGCGTGGTCTACCAACCGATCGGGAGCCTTTTACTAATTCGCCGTACAAAAGATCTTTTGGGGTGCGTCCATTTTCCATTCTCCTGACATGTCCAAGCCAACGTGAGTTATTTACTTAGAGCTAACTAAGGATTATTATTAATTACTTGAAACCATAAACTTGTGTGCAAGAAAATGACTATCATTAAATATAAATTAATAATGGAGATTGGGTGTATTTATGTCTGTAACAAAATACGTCACAACTTACGTCACAATATTCCCAATGATTGCGTCAATCTATTAATGAGTATTTAATTGGTTATTTCCTATAACTCCAACATAAAAGGGGAACCACTCTGAATGAATTTTATCTGCTAATTAATCTACCCATTATTTTCCCATTAAACTAACCCTAAACCCTAAACTCTAACGCTAAACCCTAAACTCTAACCCTAAACCCTAACCCTAACCCTAATCCCGTCTTATTTTTTCCTAGTAGATCAATAAATAAATAAATAAATAAATAAATAATTTATCAGTCAATCAGGGTGGTTCCCCTTTTTATGTTGGAGTTATAGGAAATAACCATTTAATTTATAGTCAAAATCGTTAAAACGTAGAATAAAAACAACCCTATCAAATATATATATATATACCAACCCCTTCACACGGACAGGATGTGACACATGGTCAATTTCTTAAGCGAAGTTTAACAGGTTTGAAATTAGAGATTTCTTCTCCTAGACTGATGGCCTAATCAAGATTAAAGAGCCGAATCTGCCCTACTATTTACCCATAGCTGGAGGAAGAGTAGTTGGATACATACCTTTCCCAAGTCTATTAGGGCTATGTGAAATGTAAATAACCTCGTCCAGGATTTGAACTCGTATCAATGATCTATTTCCTACGACTTTAACCATTACATCACGCACCTCCATATATAGGTGCTGAGGCTTGACGTGACCAGCTGATTGACCGGAAGGGACCTCTCGGTCCGTCTCTTGTCCCGTTCATAAACTAGTTAGATTCCTTATTGTCAACTCACTAAAAAGAAAGAAAATCGTCTTTTAAATAAGGTGGCAATAACACGAGGATCTCCCGCCAAAATTTCACGAGGATCTCCCGCCAAAATTTGAAGATGGCTGACTGCCGCCATTTTTTCACGAATCGCTAAGAGCTGTGCTAATAGGCATTTTGTAACGGATAATGTTATATAATAATCCGGATGACCATGAGATCGGCGCCGTATTTCTGGCCATATGTGAAAGTGTCACGATTTGTTCGTATCTCTAAACAATTTCTTTTTTTTATTTCATGTCCTGCGGCAAAGAGAAACATAAAAGGGTTACGAGTTTTGTTAGATCAAATCCTGAAACGGGCATGTGTGAAAAGGTCTGCGATAGGTAATCGGTTTTTGACACTCTTGCTGTCCCCCACGGGTATTGTTATAGGATTATCTCCCCTCGCTTTCTTATATATATATATATATATATATATATTATATATATATATATATATAGAGAGAGAGAGAGAGAGAGAGAGAGAGAATTTCTTACTCTCTCGTACTACTTGTAATTCATCAGAAATCTCTCTCTCTCCCCCCCTCTCTCTCTCCCCTCTCTCTCTCTCTCTCTCTCTATATATATATATATATAGTGTGTGTGTGTGTGTGTGTGTGTGTAAAATTGAATTTAGAAATGAATTAAAATAATTTAAAACAATAGTTATGTCAATAAAAGTAATCGTAACATATATATATATATATATATATATTATATATATTATATATATATCATATAAAGGAAGGAAGAACTCAATACCGTAATTCCATGATAAATTTATTTCGACCAAAATTGAGGCCTATAAAATCTAAGTTTATTTAATATAGCTCCCCAAAATCCAGTCTCAACAGATGGGTCTCAATTCACTTATGTGTGTGTGTGTGTAACTAACACGAAGGGAAATTAAATGAGAACGAAATTAGATAAGAACGTATATAAAAAAAAGGTTACACTTATTTTTATTCTATTTTAATTGGTTTCAATATAAAATCATTCATAGGATTGATTTTAATACGTTGGAGTTTATATTCGCCTCATTATTGAATGAAGCTTTTTCGAAACATTATTGACATAAGCACTTGTACATTCTGCTTTTATAGTGAAAAGGTAAATGGGTGACGGATGAGAGAAAGTCGGTGTGTTCGGTGTGTAGGAAAATTGTACTTTTATTTTTATGGGGTCAGTCATACAAGAGAATCCACACTCCAAATATCAAATTCTCTTCTATGTCAACCGACTGACCCCATAAAAATAAAAGTACAATTTCCCAACACACCTACCCACCCGACTTTCTCTGACCCCTCACACATTTACCTTTTCCATATAAAAGCAGAATATACAAGTGCTTATGTCAATAATGTTTCGAAAAAGCTCCATCCAATAATGAGGTGAAATATCAACTGAATTTAACTGTCTGTGTTGTTATATCACACTTTCCTCTATTCTCAACACACACACACACACACACACACACACACACATATATATATATATATATATATATATATATATATAATATATATAATATATATATATACCCAACCCCTCCGCACGTAGGATGAAAGTCAAGGTCAATTTCTTAAGCAGTGTTTAACAGGTTTGAATTTTCCTTCTCCTCGACTTTTGGGCAGACGTATTTTTCGTCTTTGTGCTGATTCTCCCCGTGTGCGAACGACAAAGAATGCACCGTGGAATAGAAATAAAAGAACAACCGGCAAACCAATGTTAAAGAGCCAAGTTTGCCCCACTCGTTACCCATAGCTGGAAGGAGAGTAATTGAATACATACCTTTCCCAAGGTTGAGCGTAACGTCAGGGTGTAATGGCTAGCAAGCTAGTCTTGCAGATCCTTTACTACTGAATAGCGAGTTCGATCCTCGCTGGATGTACCAGATTTGCCGACCATTGTTTGTGAGTTCGATTCTCATAGGGTGCTCAATACTTCTGGCCTTGTGCCATATCTAAGCTAAGCTTTAGGACATAACTATATAGTGATTATGTAGTTATTTACTAACCTTAGCTTAGTTTGGTATAAGGACAAGAAGTATGAGGCACTCAGTCAGAATTAAATTTACTAGCAATGATCTACAAGGGAAGCTCGTTAGCCATAACACTACGCGGTGGGGTGGGGGTGGGGTCTTTATATGGTTTTACTGCCGTTGTCAGTATAAGACATTTTGATATCATCTGTTTGTTGTTTTCCAATCTTGTTCGGAGAGTTTTATCCCCAAAATTAGATTCATTATTTTGTTTTACGATAAAACACAAATAAGTTTTATGCTCAAACAAACAATAAGAATATTTGGCGTTTACGTTGAATCTATTTATTCATTTATTTATTAGCTTTCGCTTATAGGCCGCGTTCAGCGGCAATTAGCTTTGCTGTCGAGTCACTTCTTGCTTTTATAACTTTATTCTATTGTTGCAAATAATCAAATAATACCCAGATCTCCGGCTATTACTGGCACGGTGATCTCCCAGTCGAGATTAGGGGATCCATCTATTATTATTATTTACTCCTTTTGAGTTTTCACATCAGCATTAGTTGATGGTCTTTCACTGGAGTCTGAGTGACAACAAGTCTCCTCAGGTCTCCAGGACTCTTCTGAGTATTCTGGCAGATTGCTGCAGTGCAGTGTTCTGAATGGTTTCAATCCTTCCTCTGATATCCAAACTTTCCAAACCCTTTTCTAATCCTTTTGGGCTGTTCCAAGTGCACCAACCACAATTGGTATCACTTTCACTTTCATGTTCCATAACTTTTTCAGTTCTCTGGCAAGGTCCAGATATTTGTCTATTTTTTCATTTTCCTTTAGCTTTACCCTGTGATCTGCTGGCACTGCAAAATCCACCAGTTGACAAGTTCTTTCTTTTTTGTTTATCAACACTAGGTCTTGCTGAGATAAGGTGATCCGTTTTTATTTCAAAGTCTCAGAGAATTTTATGCGTTTCGTTCTCAAGAACATATTCTGGTTTATGTATATACCATTTTGTTGTATGGTCAAAATTAATTTTTTGCATAATTCCCAGTGGATCACCTTCCCAGCCCAGTCGTGTCTAGTTTTGTATTCCCGTTGTGCTAGTTTGCTACATTCGCAGAGTATATGGTTTACAGTCTCATCTCTATTACCACAAAGTCTACATTTACTATTTTGTTGGGTCTTATCAATTTTCGCTTTGATATAGTTTGTCCTTATGGCATTATTTTGTGCAGCAATTATTAATGATTCTGTTTCTCTTTTGAGGTTTCCTCTTCCTTAACATTATTATTATTATTATTATTATTATTATTATTATTATTATTATTATTTACAAAATGATGTGAAAATTAATTTAATTTCTTGGTGTATTTTGATACTGTTGCGCTAGCAAAAATACCGTTACGATGTACCATTTTTGTTGTCGCACACGATCATTGGATCATTAGGGTAGGTCGATTTTGGAACTGTAATGTCTCCCATGTGGCGAAAGTTGCAAATTAACATAAACAATTACCACACAAAATATTTTTTTCAAAACTTTACCTTCATTTAAAGAAATAGATTTCAATCTTTTAATGTGTTATCACTGTTAAAGCTTAATTATTGGGTATAAAAATATTGGAGGTGTCGGTGGTGGTAGGGGCGTATTTTCAATTTGAATTCCTGTTATAATATTTTATTCGTTTCGTTTAAAATGACAATATTTTCGTTTTAGATATTGAAATTGCTAAATTTTCTAACCAATTTCTTGGCTAAATGTTGGAAAATGAGGAATTTTCGTGCATTTTAGTAGATAAACTTTGATTCTATTTCCTCAAACAATAGTGCAAGTAAGATATCTAGTTTTTAGTATCAGTACTCATTATAACAATACACAACTTTCGCTGTTTGAGAGACTTGGATATTTTTTTAAAAGTTAAAAATCGACCTACCCTATTGGATCATTATAGTATAAACTCTTTTCAAGAACTTTTTTTTTGGTGCGTATTAATCTTGATATCGAGCCACATGATATTTATAAAATTTATATTATCATTAATTCCACATTAAAAAATTAAGAGAATGTTTCATAATTAGAATTTAATTATTATCTCTCTTGAGACATAAGCATCGAGGTGTGTTACAAAATCAGACTGAAAATTGGTGCGATGTAATGCTTCACCGAGTACAGAATATTGGTAACACAGTTTGACCCCGGAGTCAAACACCTGCGGAGGTGTTGATTGACGGCTGAGATGTCAAAGTTGACAAGCCATACGTGTGAACTGAATAAAATAGGATTTTCGTTAAAATATGTACGATGGCTGGTTAATTGCTAATCACGTGGTGACACACCCCTTCACCCCCCTTAAAAAAGCCAGTAATCTGAGGTTTTTTTTTTGTTTGTTTGTTGTTTTTATTTATCGGACCCGGTTTAGCTCAGTTGGTAGAGCGTCTGTCTGGAGAACCACAAGGTTCCTGGTTCGATACCGGCCCCTGCCAATTCAGCACTGAAATCTGTGTGGTGAAGTGAGGAGCTGATGGTAGATGTGGCGCTCCACCTCAGACACAAAAACAATCTCTTGATTTAGCGCTAGAGAAAAGAGGATAGACTCCATCGCTGTCTGGTTGATACCGACATTAGGCCACCCCGTCGACTTATAATAATATAAATACGAGAATGTCAACCTCTTTCGCCCTTCTTGGTCTAGCGCTAGTTAAAAGGGGATATACTCCCTCGCTGTCGGGTAGATACCGACTTTACTCCAGCCCGACGACTTATTTATTTACTTTTAGGTTTTTGGTAGTTGGGGCTGGGATATAGAAGAGAACTGACATATCTTAGAGGTTTGAGGTTTTAGCCCTTTCTTAACCAGTTTAGATTGTCATAATAGAAATGGCTTGGGAACTTTTTTCTCTCCCTAATGAGGGTATCAAAAAAGAGACTCAGCTAAGAAAGGTTAGTTTGCATAATGAAGAAATTTCTAATTAATAGTAGGAAATTATAAAAATAGGACCGGTTTAGCTCAGTCGATAGAGCACTCGGCTAGGAATCGCAAGGTCCTTGGTTCGATACCGGCTCTCGCCAACTCAGCGAATGAGTAGCACAAGGGATCTGTGCGGTAAAATAAGGAGCTTATGGTAGGCGCGACGCTCCACCTCAGACAAATTAACAATCTCCTTTGTCTAGCGCTACTGAAAAGGGGATAGACGAAATATTTTGGAGACCTTACTTTTGGGATTACACTCGTATTATTACTTTTAGGTTTTGGCAGGAATCTGGCCAGATAGGCAAACCAACGATCATAAAGGGGAAATTATATAATGAGATTAGCTCTTGCTTAGTCTAGACGGTCGGTCAGAGAGGCCCCCTCCGATCAATCGGCAGGTCAGGTTAAACCCTAGCACCTATATGATTGCCCCAACCCTATTGCCCTTTTTGTCATATGGTGCTAGAAAGCAGTCGCTGGGTTTTCATGTCCTGGTAATGAATTTAAACTTTATCTGATGGTGAGGTTCCAGTTCTGGAAGTCCGGGGAATGTAGAGCACCACTTTATCACCATTGACCCAGGTATACTCTAACCCGTAGTGGTAGTACCTGTTAGGGTTCCATCTATGGGTTAAATAGAGAATTTGTTATAAAAAAAAATGAGTTAAAAACATCGCTACAAATCTTTGCCGGCAATAATTAATTATTAAATTAAATTATCTAAATTAAAATCACCCCAATCGAATTTAACACATTGAATTTTCCTTCTCATAACTGGTTGTCTAACCAAGGTTAAGAGCCCAGTCTGTCCTACTTACACATAGCTGGAGGAAGAGTTGTTGAATTCATACCTTTCCCCAAGGGTATTAGCCGCTATGTGAACAGTAGATTCGTCCAGGATTTGAACCCGGTTCGACGAGTCCATTTCCTACGACTCTAACCATTACACCACACACCTCCAACCGTAAATAACCCAGCAAGGTTTGATATACCGTAAAACAAAACAAAACAAAACAAAACAAAATATAATGAGATTATGATTGCTGCCTCAACTTTATTTGCTTCATTTAAGAGATTGCTTCGTGTCGCTCGAAAATGATGGAGGGTGATCGTGATGACAGAATTTCACCTTACCTACTGTTGGTGGAATGCCGTTAATATGTCACCAACAAAGATGGCGAATTGCAAAAGATTACGTCTCAAAAGTAAGATTGAGAAATAGATAAAGCGAAGGAGAACGAGGGGCGAGGTAATAGGAGATACGGAGAGAGAGGGAGGAGGAGAGAAGGAGAAGAAGAAGAAGAAGAAAAAAAGAAAAAAGAAAAAGAAGAACAAAAAGGTAATGAATCGTGCATGTAGATGAGGTGAAAAATAAAGAAAAGAAAAAAAGAAAGAAAGAAAGATAAGCAAAAGAAAGAGAATTGAAATTAAGGTGAAGTATAGATCCAGGAATATCTTAAAAAGAATGTATTTGTGCGCATGCTGAGTGACAGTTCACTTGGTTGAATTTACAATTGCAAAGAGAGCGACGATTAGGGGTTTAGTCTCATAGTTCAGTGCTAATGTATAATATAGTGAGTTCGATTTTCATCATATGCTACGAAACTATGTTTATATATATATATATGATAAGTTGTAAACAAGGTATGTTTGAATGGCTTTAAATATAATATATATATAATATATATATATATATATATATAATATATTATAATATATATATATATATATAAATTTTTGGGGAGTACAGAATTTTATTAGTGCTTTAAAAAGACTGGGCTGCTATCACACTCGGGAACCCAAACCCACGATAGGAGAATCCACCACACACACACACACACACACATTAATATATATATATATATATATATATATATATATATATATATATGTATATATATATATATAATATATAATATATATATATATTAGTCCTTTAAAAAGACCACAAGATTCGTTGTATGAAAAAGAAAATGATGTATTTACAATAGAAGGGGAAAAAAAATTTCTATTGTAAAATACTTTTAATTTTTTTTTTTCATACAAAGAATCTTTTAGTGGGTCTTTAAAACTCTAATATATATATATATATATATATATATATATATTAATATTAGCTCAATCGGTAGAGCGTTCGGTTAGAAATCAGAAGGTTCCTAGTTTGATACCGGTCCTCGCCAACTCAGCGTATTGAGTAGCACAGGATCGTGCGGTAAAGTAAGGAGCTGATGTAGGTGTGGCGCTCCACCTCAGACGCCAAAACAATCTCCTTGGTCTAGCGCTATTGAAAAGGGGATAGACTCCTCGCTGACTGGCTGATACCGACTTTAGGCCACCCCGACGACTTTTATTATATATATATTATATATACAGAGCGTCCCTTTGGCAGAAATTGACAGTTTCACTAAGAAAAAAGAACAAAATGCCCCTGAACCGTAACACAAAAATTCAATGGATTGTAAGAAATTCAACAGGCCACGAAAAATCTACAACTACTCATCAACAAGTTTCACTCAAAATAATTGCCATTAGCGTCACTCACAGCCTTAATCCGTGCCTCCCGAACCTAGAGCAAAGCTGATTATTACAGTTTCCCAGGTAAAGGTCTCAAAAACTACCTAACTTCTCTCGATTACTGCGGCTTTGTATATATGCTCACGCACTTGGTGTCCTTCTCAAACAGTGCCGCACATACATAAGTATGCCATGCGTGTTAAGATCTGGGGAGGTTCGGAGGCCAAACATTGTGGACGGTGTTTGGTCGTGAAAATTCGCCGAAAACCATTTTGACTTTTCTCGCGAGGGTGCGAGTGGGGACAGTAACATAGCGGCCGAATCCTTCTCCTGCATAATATGGTTTAGCCATTGGTTAACCCTGTCTATCCAGGCGACTCTGACTCACATTTTAGCACAACGCCACACTAGGGCATCTGAGGGTTGCTCCCAAGCACTTTTTTCTGGCAAGATTTGTCGAAGGAATCTGCGTGTAGCGGAACGCATGTAGGATCGTCTGGTTATGTTTGCTTCTTCCTTAACCAAGGCTCTCCGCCATCGTAGTCTCATTCACATTCTGAATCATCTTGATTTGTTGACAGGTCAGGGAGCATGCCTGGTGCACGGTAACACCTGTAACTAGAAAATAGTCTCCTTATGTTTTAATGGCCGGTGCAGAATCATCGTATACAATTGTCTCTTCCATGATTCAGTGAGTTCAGTCATCCAGTCGCTCTAGTCTGTCATAACGTATAGTGAGATGTGAAGAAGGGTCCAAATCCTTTTAAAGTGATGCTTAGGTGTCCGTCAAATACCTCAAGCCTAAAGAAAAATATAACCAAATAATAAATATTTCAAATTTGGTTTCTGAACCACACACACATGTATCACACACACACACACATCACAGCCACCTGCGCAAATGATATTAGTAATATATATATATATAGTATATAGTATATATATCATATATGTTGGGCATTCCTTCCAGTCTATGAGAGGACGGATGGAGTATGTGCCCGATTTTTATGTGTTTTTATTTTAGAACTACATAGCCTGAGGCGGTTTCAGTATGGAAGATGGAGCATGGCCCAAGAGCATAGCAGAAATAACGCCCTTGCTCACAAGCACTTGACTGGCTGTGATCCAAAGAAAGGACAAGAGCTTCAATCTGGACAACCATATTGCATTGGACCTCAGCGCGAGTTAATGGCTCTAAAAGTATCAGGAATATAAGTATATGAGGACACCACACATGCCGTACGAAAGTGAAAACTAGTTTATATCATATTCAAGCTAAATTGAAACAATATTGAACAAATATTTTCATTTATAAAAAATCAGTCTGCTCAGAGCTTGGTTTTTACTCCGGACTCATCGAGAGAGTAGCTGGGAAAAATAAGATTTGAATTACCAAACGAAAATATTAGATGTTTCCAAAAAAGCGTACAGAGTTCATTTAGCAACTCCGCTACCCGTTTCTCGGTCAACGACATAATGTATATCTTAGTGTACAGTTTTCATCTTTTAAACAGCATTGTGTAGTTTTCATTATCTTTATCTATACTTGATACCGTCGCGATTCATTGTCCTTACCTTAATTATATATATATATAGTATATAATATATATATATATATGTGTGTGTGTGTGTGTGTGTTGTGTATTGTGTGTGTGTGTCTGTTATATTATTTTCTTTGAAGAGTACGGCAGATGTGATAAAGTAATTGTCCAAGGGTCTTTATTAATTTCTAAAGTATCGTTCATCTTCAGAGAGCGTTATTATATGTTCAATAAGCTCTTAAAGAGAAATAGAAGATATCAATAACATAATTTATTGCAACACCTTTCAAGCAAATTAGTAAAATACTTATATCTATTAATAATGGAGATTCGCTTCCCGTTTTGTTGTCTGTAACAAAAAATACGTCACTGCTTACGTCCACATTACCCAAATCATCAATAACATAGAATAGAATACTCAAAATGTGAACATGCAAGCATTAGACAGTCCTCATTCTTTTTTAAAACAAGTTTATAAATCATGACTGGTATTATATACCTATTATAGTTGTTTTATTTTAATACATATTTAAAGTTTACATTTTAAAAATTGTTTTATTTTTTAATCCTTTGAGATGATTTGAATATTTACTTACTTAGTGTACAAACTCGCTGACATTGAATTTTTAACTCCCTCCCTCAGGTATATATTTGAAAAATCTATATTTACATCGCCCGGAGGGGTTTTTTTATTTTTGTACTAAGTATATATCAATCTGCCAGAATCCCATGGTGGAACTCATGAGCAGCCTCGCTTGCTCGGTGTCCTCACAATATCAGATAGCTTCCAAATTACTAGTCACAAAAAGAATTTCAACTTCCAAACTACAAATACAAGTTATCTCCCATTGCAAAGTTAATCTCCACTGGGGTCTAATGCATTTCACCTTGCTTCCGCCAGTGGCTCTTGCATGCATACACTCTCTCGGAGGGTGTCTTCCGCGGATTCTTCCGTGAGCTTCTGTCGTCACAGGCCTTTTGTATGTCGTGCACATCCCTCAAAACGGGTCCTTGATAGATCAGCGAGCTTAGGAAGAGGAAAATCACTGGAGCCCAGGTGCAGCAATGTAGGGGAGATTGTCTGGGCAACAGTGATGTTCTTCTGGGCCAGACTAAAGGTATACTCTGGCAGATGCGTTCTTGGTGAAGCATCACGAGTTTCTATCACTCCTCTTCCCTTTCTCCGTCGCGCACTGAACGCAAGTATCTCTTTGTAGACAGTGCTGGTTTAATCGTGATATATATAATATATGGTTTTTGGTGTTTTAGGCTGTCACAATAAGGTGTAAAGAAAAAGAAGTTACTATGAGTTTGTAACCGTTCACTATGCTTAATGATTGTCGAATAGAAAATAATCTGCGCGATCAAGTCCAGAAGAATAACTCGAACTGAGCAGATGGAGTATATAATATAGTATATAGAGTTATATATATGGATAGATATAATCATCGTGTATGGAATTTCAGTCTGCGGAAAGACATAATAAACGTTTTGTGCCCCTGAAGTTACAGCGGGCCTCCTGTGACTGCCGAAGTCCGATGTGTTGAAAAACATTCTCGACCACACGATTTTGGCATTGAAGGCTGTCCCTGAGATGTAGATGTTCCGATGCTTTGTTGCCGCTGCCTTTCTGGACCTTCTTATCTTCAGGTGTTGTGTCAGGGTGACTTCGACATTGAACAGCCCTCTACGGAGATTCTGCCGCCACCGAGGGCGGTCCCAAAGCCAATTTTTCCCAGCCGGCAACTGAGTTTCAGTATCAAGTGACAGGTTGTCGGTGATATAAATATATATATATATAATAATATATATATATAGTAGTGTGTGTGTGTGTGTGGTGTGTGTGTGTGTACACTACTTTTTCCTTCCATCCTTTCCGTCACTAATTCCTATCGATGGTAAGGCATCAAAGATATTTGCGAAGCGTACGCCATTACTGTAAATAGGACAAACTTTACAGAGAAAAATGATGCCCGTGATTAGCTTGTTAACCGAGTTATTGGTCACCTTGATCTCTCTGAGATCTTTGTTCTTGTCGCGCGCCATATTTTATTAAGAAATGTTTCTTTATTTGATGATGCACACACGTTAATTANAGTTTGTTTTGAAGGTTTTTATTTATTTATTTTTGTCTGATTGAAGAACGAGAAGGCTTTCTTTTGTGAAGATATAGTCGTCGTACAAAACCCAGTAAAATCTTTCTTTTGTTTTTTATCCGACGATATTATCAAGTCTCATCTCACCGTATTGTGTTTTTGACGTTGATTCTTTCACGAGATTCTCTTCTTGTTTTAATCTATTCTCTTTCTTCCTTCCTCTCGTTCTTCTTTCCTTCCTCTCGTTCTACCTTCCTTCCTCTTGTTCGGCTTTCCTTCCTCTCGTTCCGTTTTTTCTTTCTGCCATTCTCTCCTTCCTTATATAATTCTTTTACTCATTAATACTTTCTGTTCTTTCTCTTTTTTTCCTTCATTCAGCTTTTCTTTTTTGCTTCCTTCCACCCGTTTTTCTTCCCTCCTTCTCTCTCTCTCTCTCTCTCTCTCTCTCTCTCTCTCTCTCTCTCTCTCTCTCTCTTCCTTCCGTTTTTTCTACTATTCTCTCATAATTCTTTTGGAGCACCTCATGTGATGTAATGGCAAACAAGATAGATTTGTAGACCATTGTTAGTGAGTTTGATTCTCACTGGTCGACCCATAATCTGAGATCGAGAGAGTATAAGAAAGAGCGAGAGAGGGGGGGAGAGAATTTTAAAAAAGCGAGAGAGAAGGAGAGGGAGAGAGGGAGAGAGAGAGAGAGAGAGGGAGAGAGGGAGAGAGAAAGAAAGATATATAGATAGAGACAGACAGACAGACAGACAGACAGAGAATTTAAAAAGCGACAGAGAGAGAAAGAGAGACAATTAAAAAAATATAATATAATTCTTTTGTTCCTTTTTCCTTTCTGTTCTTTCTATTTTTTTTTTTTTACTTTATTCAGCTTTTATTCTTTGCTTTGTTCCATCCGTTTTTCTTTCTCTCTTTCTTCACCCCACCTCTCTCTCTCTCTCTCTCTCTATATATATATATATATATATATATATATATATATATTTTTTTTTTTTTTTTTTTTTTTTTTTTTTTTTCAGTAATCCTTTCTATTCTTTCTCTTTTTACAACTTTTCTTTTTCTTTTCTTTCCCACTTTCTTTCTATCTTCTTATCATGCTCCTTCATCAGTTTTTCCTTCCCAACATTCAAGTTTTCATTCTTTCCTTCCGTACATCATTTTCGTCTAACGTTTCATATTTCCTTCTATCTCTTTCAGTTATTCTTGCTCTTTTCTTTCTTTTTTCTTTTTTTTTCTTTCCTTCTTTCCTTTCGTTTTTTCTTTCTTTCTACCTTTCTCTCATTTATTCCTTCTATATTTCTTTTTCATCATTAATCCTTCGTATTCTTTTTCTTTTTTCAGCTTTTTTTTTTCTTTCGTTCATTCTACAATAATTTCTTACCACCTTATTTTTCTTTTCTTTCTTTGCTCTTTCCTTCCTGTAATATTTTCTTCGTTCTTTATATATTTTTTTCAAATTTTTTCCTCTTTCTTTCTTTCGTTTTTTTCACCCCTCTTCTCTCCTGTCATTTTTCTTTCTTCGATCCTTTACTTCATTTCCATATTCCTCTCTATTCTTTCCATTTTCCTTTCTATCATTTCCATTATCCTTCCAATCCTTTTTGTCTTCCTTTCTTTCCTTTCCATCTTCCTATCATTTCCATTTTTCATTCTATCCTTTCTATATTCCTTTCTATCCTTTCCATCATCCTTTCTATTTTTTCCGTCTTCCTTTCTTCTTTCCTTCCTTTCTATCATTTCTTTTTATCCTTTCCGTCTTCCTTTCTATCATTTCCATCTACCTTTTGATCCTTTCCGTCTCTTCTTTCTTTGTTATATTCTTCCTTCTTCTTATTCTTTCTTCCTTCCAGCCTTCCGCTTGTCCTTTCTTTCTTCATTACTCATTCTTTCTTTCTCTCTTTAAGCATTCTTTCATTCCTGTCAAATTTCCTTCGTTTCTTTTATTCTCCTTCTTTATTCTATCCATACTTCCTTTCTTCCTTCATTTATTTACACTCTAAGCAACTGTGATAAACATCTCTTCATCTTCGCTCTTCCACCAGTTGATAATTAATCCACTTGACTGAGCTCTTATATATAATCACAGAATTAGGCATCATGGCTTCCGTTAGAACTATCCATTATGCACAAGAATAAGGCCGTAGAAAGCAACGGCCAAAACATTATTGTAAAATGATGAAAATACCCTTTGGCTGGTGCTGTAGAATACACCGACTGCACCTCTGCAATGGGATGACAACATTCCCCTATTGGCCGTGGGTGGCGACTCATGATGCTTAAGGGTGGAACCCTGCTAGCTGAGCAGTCCATGATATGCAACACTCGACCTTGGTCCTTACTCGGGTGAGACGAGCGGTCGGAGAGGCCCTCGTCGATCAATCGGCTGATCACGTCAAGCCCTAGCATCTATATGATTGTCCCGGTCGTATTGCTCTTTTATCATACATGTGCTAGAAGGCGATGTCTGTGTGTCTTAGTGTTCTGGGTATGACATTAAACTACATCTAGTGGTGAGATTCTAATTTTGGAGCTCTAGGGAGTGCGGAGTATCCCTTCATTGCCATTAATCTCAGGTCCATTTTGACCCGAAGTGGTAGTACCTATCAGGGTCCCATATATGGGTTAAATGGAAGCGCCTGATCTAATGGTTAGAGTCGTAAGAAATGGAGTCGTCGACCCGAGTTCAATTCCTGGACAAAGCTGTTTGCATTTCACATGGCTCTAACACGCTTGGGAAAGGTATGAATCCAATTCTGAGCAAATAGCAGGGCAGACTGGGCTCTTTAACCATATCTAGGTAACCAGTCTAGGGGAAGGAAAACTCTGAATTCAAACCTGTTTAAACTCCGCTTAAGAAATTTACCTTGTGTCACATCCTGCTCGTGCGGAGGGAATAGGGAATATGTAAGTAATAAGTAAAGTCGTCGGGGCGGCCTAAAGTCGGTATCAGCCAGTCAGCGAGGGAGTCTATCCCCTTTTCAATAGCGCTAGACCTAGAAGATTGTTTTGGCGTCTGAGGTGGAGCGCCACACCTACTATCAGCTCCTTACTTTACCGCACAGATCCCTGTGCTACTCATACGCTGAGTTGGCGAGGATCAGTATCGAACTTGGAACCTTGTGGTTTCTAGCCGAACGCTCTACCGACTGAGCTAACCCGGCCCCTGGGTTAAATAGACCCAAAACTGAGTTTTAAAAAAAGGTGTGAAAAAATTTTTTTTTAATTGAATACCCAAGAAGAATGAATCAAACAAAAACGACTTCGGTATAAAATAACCCAACAAGGGTTGACATGTCGTAAAATCCAACTAACCAACCCTAAACCCTAACCCTAACCCTAACAAACCAACAAGAATGAAATCAGTTATCAGAAATCGTTGAATAAGGCAAAATTTATTTACTAGTATTCAAAACAACTACTTCCCCTGTCTGTGAGGTTTAGAATACGTATCCCCTGTAGAGGTGTGCTGAGTATGGAACGAAACTACATCGGGTGGTGAGGTTCCAGTTCTGGAGATATGGAGGGTGTAAAGTACACATTCACTTTCATTACTCCTAGGTTCACGGGCCAGTTTAGCTCAGTCGGTAGAGCACCCGGGCAGGAATCGCTAGTTTCCTGGTTCGATGCAGGTTCGCGCCTACTCAGTGCATGAGGAGCACGGCTTGAGTAATCTGATC
Source organism: Doryteuthis pealeii (assembly GCA_023376005.1). Classification (NCBI taxonomy): domain Eukaryota; kingdom Metazoa; phylum Mollusca; class Cephalopoda; order Myopsida; family Loliginidae; genus Doryteuthis; species Doryteuthis pealeii. Next base: position 81,873,513 of record CM042152.1, read on the forward strand.
TGTGCAGTAAATTGGGAATCTGATGGTAGGTGTTGCGCTTGCCCCAGCAAAAAAAAAAAACATCTCCCTGGTCTGGAGCTAGTGAAAATGAAATAGACTCCCTCGCTGTCAAGCTGATACCGACAATAGACCACACCGCCAACTTTACTTTAAAATAAAAAAACTTTCTCTTATGTCTACTCTGACCCAGAGTGGTAGTACCTGATAAGGTACCATCTATGGGCCAAACAGTTTAAAGATTATTCGTATTCGATAGGAATGCTTGAAGCTATATTACTATAAAATATTAGTGAGTTATTTATTATTTGATCCTTTCTGTCCACTAAGGACGAAGGCGTAGTGTCCAAAATAAAAAATGAAAATTTTATCTGCATCTGCGCAAGTGACTCCACAGGCCAATTCTTGAGTGACAGTCTTTGGTGCACTGAATGCACACAAACTGTGATACTTTCTGGGGCTGCTGGCTTTTCTCTCTATTTCTGGCTCTCTTTGCTGTCGAGGCTACTCTCCTCTCTGCCCCACCCCTCTCCGTGCCTTGCTTAACGTTGAGGCGCCAGGCCGCTCTATTTCTTTGCATGATTTGTGTCAATATGGCATATCCTCATAGCTCTCCTGCATACATCTTTAAATCGTAGGCGTGGTCTACCAAACGATCGGGAGCCTTTTACTAATTCGCCGTACAAAAGATCTTTTGGGGTGCGTCCATTTTCCATTCTCCTGACATGTCCATGCCAACGTGAGTTATTTACTTGGAGCTATAATAGCTAACTAACGATTATTATTAATTACTTGACACCATAAACTTGTATGCAAGAAAATGACTATCATTAAATATAAATTAATAATGGAGATTGGGTGTATTTATGTCTGTAACAAAATACGTCACAACTTACGTCACAATATTCCCAATGATTGCGTCAATCTATTAATGAGTATTTAATTGGTTATTTCCTATAACTCCAACATAAAAAGGGGGACCATTCTGAATGAATTTTATCTGTTAATTAATCTACCCATTATTTTCCCATTAAACTAACCCTAAACCCTAACCCTAACCCTAATCCCGTCTTATTTTTTCCTAGTAGATCAATAAATAAATAAATAATTTATCAGTCAGTCAGGGTGGTTCCCCTTTTTTATGTTGGAGTTATAGGAAATAACCATGTAATTTATAATCAAAATCGTTCAAATGTAGATTAAAAACAACGCTATCAAGTATATATATATACCAATCCCTTCACACGGACAGGATGTGACACATGGTCAATTTCTTAAGCGAAGTTTAACAGGTTTGAAATTAGAGTTTTTCTTCTCCTAGACTGATGGCCTAATCAAGATTAAAGAGCCGAATCTGCCCTACTATTTACCCATAGCTGGAGGAAGAGTAGTTGGGTTCATACCTTTCCCAGGTATACTAGGGCTATGTGAAATGTAAATAGCCTCGTCTCGGATTTGAACTCGTATCAATGATTCATTTCCTACGACTTTAACCATTACACCACGCACCTCCATATATATGTGCTGAGGCTGATTGACCGGAGGTGACCGAGAGGTCACCTCCGGTCCTGCTCTAAAACTAGTTAGATTTCTTATTGTCAACTCACTAAAAAGAAAGAAAATCGTCTTTTAAATAAGGTGGCAATAACACGAGGATCTCCCGCCAAAATTTCACGAGGATCTCCCGCCAAAATTTGAAGATGGCTGACCGCCGCCATTTTTTCACGAATCGCTAAGAGCTGTGCTAATAGGCATTTGTAAAAGATAATGTTATATAATAATCCGGATGACCATGAGATCGGCGCCGTATTTCTGGCCATATGTGAAAGTGTCACGATTTGTTCGTATCTCTAAACAATTTCTTTTTTTATTTCATGTCCTGCGGCAAAGAGAAACATAAAAGGGTTACGAGTTTTGTTAGATCAAATCCTGAAACGGGCATGTGTGAAAAGGTCTGCGATAGGTAATCGGTTTTTGACACTCTTGCTGTCCCCCACGGGTATTGTTATAGGATTATCTCCCCTCGCTTTCTTATATATATATATATATATATATATATATAGAGAGAGAGAGAGAGAGAGAGAGAGAGAGAGAGAATTTCTTACTCTCTCGTACTACTTGTAATTCATCAAAAATCTCTCTCTCTCTCTCTCCCCTCTCTCTCTCTCTCTCTCTCTTATATATATATATATATATATATATATATATATATATATATGTGTGTGTGTGTGTGTGTGTGTAAAATTAAATTTAGAAATGAATTTAAAATAATTTAAAACAATAGTTATGTCAATAAAAGTAATCGTAACATATATATATATATATATATATATTATATATATATATATATATATATATATATATAAAGGAAGGAAGAACTCAATACCGTAATTCCATAATAATTTATTTCGACCAAAATTGGGGCCTATAAAATCTAAGTTTATTTAATATAGCTCCCCAAAATCCAGTCTCATCAGATGGGTCTCAATTCACTTATGTGTGTGTGTGTGTGTGTGTGTGTGTGTAACTAACACGAAGGGAAATTAAATGAGAACGAAATTAAATGAGAACGTATATAAAAGAAGGTTACACTTATTTTGATAATATTTTAATTGGTTTCAATATAAAATCATTCATAGGATTGATTTTAATACGTTGGAGTTGATATTTCGCCTCATTATTGAATGAAGCTTTTTTGACACTTTATTGACATAAGTACTTGTACATTCTGCTTTTATAGTGAAAAGGTAAATGGGTGACGGATGAGAGAAAGTCGGTGTGTTAGGTGTGTAGGGAAATTGTACTTTTATTTTTATGGGGTCAGTCGGTTGACATACAAGAGAATCCACACTCCAAATATCAAATTCTCTTCTATGTCGACCGACTGACCCCACCCAACTTCCTCTCCCCCCTCAGCCATTTACCTTTTCACTATAAAAGCAGAATGTACAAGTACTTATGTCAATAATGTTTCGAAAAAGCTTCAGTCAATAGTGAGGTGAAATATCAACTGAATTTAATTATCTGTGTTGTTATATCCACACTTTCCTCTATTCTCAAACATACATATATACCCAACCCCTCTACACGAGTAGGATGCAAGTCAAGGTCAATTTCTTAAGCAGTGTTTAACAGGTTTGAATTTTCCTTCTCCTCGACTTTTGGGCAGACGTATTTTTCGTCTATGTACTGATTCTCCCCGTGTGCATACGACAAAGAATGCATCGTGGAATAGAAATAAAAGAACAACCGCCAAACCAATGTTAAAGAGCAAAGTCTGCCCCACTCTTTACCCATAGCTGGAAGGAGAGTAATTGAATACATACCTTTCCCAAGGTTGAGCGTCACGTCAGTGTGTAATGGCTAGCAAGCTAGTCTTGCAGATCCTTTACTATTGAATAGCGAGTTCGATCCTCGCTGGATGTACCAGATTTGCAGACCATTGTTTGTGAGTTCGATTCTCATAGGGTGCTCAATACTTCTGGCCTTGTACCATATCTAAGCTAAGCTTTAGGAAATAACTATATAGTGATTATGTAGTTATTTACTAACCTTAGCTTAGTTTGGTATAAGGACAAGAAGTATGAGGCACTCAGTCAGAATTAAATTTACTAGCAATGATCTACAAGGGAAGCTCGTTAGCCATAACACTGCGGGGCGGGGGGGGTCTTTATATGGTTTTACTGCCGTTGTCAGTATAAGACATTTTGATATCATCTGTTTGTTGTTTTCCAAATCTTGTTCGGAGAGTTTTATCCCCAAAATTAGATTCATTATTTTGTTTTACGATAAAACACAAATAAGTTTTATGCTCAAACAAACAATAAGAATATTTGGCGTTTACGTTGAATCTATTTATTCATTTATTAGCTTTCGCATAAAGGCCGCGTTGAGCGGCAATTAGCTTCGATGTCGAATCACTTCTTGCTTTTATAACTTTATTCTATTGTTGCAAATAATCAAATAATACCCAGATCTCCGGCTATTACTGGCACGGTGATCTCCCAGTCAAGATTAGGGGATCCATCTATTATTATTATTTATCCTTTTGAGTTTTCACATCAGTGTTAGCTGATGGTCTTTCACTGGAGTCTGAGTGACAGCAAGTCTCCTCAGGTCTCCAGGACTCTTCTGAGTATTCTGGCAGATTGCAGCAGTGCAGTGTTCTGAATGGTTTCAATCCTTCCTCTGATTCCAAACTTTCCAACCCTTTTCTAATCCTTTTGGGACTGTTCCAAGTGCACCAACTACAATTGGTATCACTTTCACTTTCATATTCCATAACTTTTTCAGTTCTCTGGCAAGGTCCAGATATTTGTCCATTTTTTTCATTTTCCTTTAGCTTCACCCTGTGATCTGCTGGCACTGCAAAATCCACCAGTTGACAAGTTCTTTCTTTTTTGTTTATCAACACTAGGTCTATAAGGTGATCCGTTTTTATTTCAAAGTCCCAGAGAATTTTATGCGTTTAAGAACAGATTCTGGTTTATGCATATACCATTTTGTTGTATGGTCAAAATTTAATTTTTTGCATAATTCCCAGTGGATGTAGTTTTGTATTAGTTTGCTACATTTCTGCTTATTTTATTATTATTATTATTTACTCCTTTTGAGTTTTCACATCAGTGTTAGCTGATGGTCTTTCACTGGAGTCTGAGTGACAGCAAGTCTCCTCAGGTCTCCAGGACTCTTCTGAGTATTCTGGCAGATTGCAGCAGTGCAGTGTTCTGAATGGTTTCAATCCTTCCTCTGATATCCAAACTTTCCAAACCCTTTTCTAATGCTTTTGGGACTGTTCCAAGTGCACCAACTACAATTGGTATAACTTTCACTTTCATATTCCATAACTTTTTCAGTTCTCTGGCAAGGTCCAGATATTTGTCAATTTTTTCATTTTCCTTTAACTTCACCCTGTGATCCGCTGGCACTGCAAAATCCACCAGTTGACAAGTTCTTTCTTTTTTGTTAATCAACACTAGGTCTGGTCTTCTTGCTGGGATAAGGTGATCCGTTTTAATTTCAAAGTCCCAGAGAATTTTGTGCGTTTCGTTCTCAAGAACAGATTCTGGTTTATGCATATACCATTTTGTTGTGTGGTCAAAATTTAATTTCTTGCATAATTCCCAGTGGATCACCTTCCCAACCCAGTCGTGTCTAGTTTTGTATTCTCGTTGTGCTAGTTTGCTACATTCGCAGAGTATATGGTTAACAGTCTCATCTCTATTACCGCAAAGTCTACATTTACTATTTTGTTGGGTCTTATCAATTTTCGCTTTGATGTAGTTTGTCCTTATGGCATTATTTTGTGCAGCAATTATAAGTGATTCTGTTTCTCTTTTGAGGTTTCCCTTTCTTAACCATGTCCAAGTCTTTTGATGTGCAACCTCATCTATTTGTCGTTTGAAGCGTCCATATAATTGTTTTTCTTCCCATTTTTGTTTTCTAGTCTTTGTCGTTCTTCTGTTTGTCCATCTGCCGTTTCTACTATTGTTGGTCGCCATAAGTAATTTGTCTTTGCTCTTCCTTGTGTAATCTTCAAGTTGTTGGATTGTGGTTTCTACGCATTCCTCTATGTTGGCAAGACCTCTTCCCCCTTCCTTTCTTGACACATACAATCTATCTCTATCATCTCTAGGGTGGAGAGCCTTGTGCATGGTCATTAATTTTCTCGTCCTTTGGTCTATCTGTCTGAGTTCTTCTTTTGTCCATTTTAAGAATGGTCCTGAGTATCTTATAATGGGGACAGCCCAGGTATTAATTCCTTTGATCAGATTTCTGCTGTTAAGTTTCGTTTCTAGAAGTTTTCTAGTTCTCCTGAGATATTCCTTTTTAACTTTTCCTTTCATTTCTGCTTGCATGATATTGTCCGCTTCCAAAATTCCTAAGTATTTGTAGCTTTCATTTTCATCAAGAGATTTTATAGTTTCCTGATTTGGTAGTTGTATTCCATTTAATAGTTTTCTTTCACCCCTTTTTATTACAAGCATAGCACATTTTTCGATTCCAAATTCCATCCCTATATCCTGGCTATATATCCTAATAGTTTGTACTAGGCTCTCCAATTCTTTTTCATTTTTTGCAAAAATTTTAATGTCATCCATGTACATAAGGTGGTTGATCTTTTCTTGTGAATTACTAAATTTGTATCCCCCGGTACATTTTTTCAGTATATGGTTTAGCGGCATCATTGCAATAATAAAGAGTAGTGGTGATAATGAGTCTCCTTGGAAGATACCTCTTTGGATTTTTACTTCTGCCAGGGATTGTTTTCCAGCTTTTAATTGAACTCGCCAGTTTTCCATGGCTTTTTTAATGAAGTTTATAATGTTGTTGGAAATTTTATACATTTGTAGGCATTCTAAAATCCAGGTATGTGGGACCATGTCATAGGCTTTTCTGTAATCGATCCAGGCCATTGCAATATTTTTCCGTTTATTTTTGACTTCTTTAAGAATGTATTGGTCTATATAGAGTAAGTCGTGGGTTCCTCTTTTTCCCTTGCGACATCCTTTCTGTTCTTCTGGGAGAAGTTTCCGCCAATTGAGTGAAAAGTATACTTCTTCTCTTACAACAGCAGTTAGAATTTTCCACATCATGGGTAGACAAGTTATTGGTCTATAATTGCTGGGGACATTTCCTTTTTGTGGGTCTTTCTGGATTAGTGTAGTTATTCCTTTTGTCATCCATTCGGGTATTTCCGTTTCTTGTAGGCATCTGTTCAGTTGCTGGGCCATTCTTTTGTGGATAGTCGTAAATTTTTTGAACCAGAATCCATGTATGCCATCATGGCCTGGTGTTTTCCAATTTGTTACTTTCTTGAGTACTGATTTAAGCGTAATTACATGAACACTGGCAACAGGTCCTTCCTCAATTTCCATCAGTTCATTCTTAATATCACTTATCCACTTTGACTGTTTATTATGTTCTTTCCTCATCCATATATCACTCCAGAACTTTTCTGCTTCTGTTGCATTTGGGTGTTCACTAATGTTTGTTTTTGCTCCATCAATTTGTTCATAAAATCTCTTTTCATTGTTTTGGAAGGTCCTATTTTGTTTGTACTGTTTAGTTCTCTCTCGATATCTTTTGAGTCTTCCTTCTATAGCCGATATCTTTTGTTTTACTTCTTCCAACTTAATTTGTTGTTGTCTTTTAACCTTTTTAGCTACATGTGTATTTGTGTTTTTATTTAACGTATTTGTTTGTTGTCGTAGTTTTTTTATTTGTTCTTCCAATCTGAACTCCCATCCAGCTTTTGTGTTTCTGTTTGGTTCTTTGTTTGTGTTAGTGTTTCGAAGGGGTGCGTCAATTCTATCACAGACTAGTTTTGCTCCTGCATAGATAAGGTTGTTGAGTTCAGTGATATTGTTTGTTGGGATGTTCGCTAATATTTTGTTTATTTTTTCCGTTTCTTTCTTGACTTTTTTCCACTCTATGTTTCTTAGGGATGGTAATGTACTTTTGTTCTCATTCATGATTTGTTGTATAAGTTCTATATCCATTTTCTGTTCTGGTGTTAGTTCCTGTGTTGTAAAGGTAGGTTGTATACGGTTTTGGTTGCTAGCATGTTCATTTTGTTTGGTTGATTCTTGTTCGGTTTGTATTTCTTGATTTTCCTGTCCACATATTTCTATTATCTCGAGATCAGAGAATAATTTTTTATTCAGGATCATTCTTGCCTGGTCTGCCAGTCTTTGGCTGGTTGTGCTGAAATTCTTGTTGTCATTCCAAATCTGAAGCATTCTTTTTCTATAACCTCTCTGTGTTGGGTTGCTTTTAAAATAACAATGGAGTACTTGTGTGTTATTTTCTCTAGTCCACACTTTTCTTTGTCTCTCGGCTACCACCTCACTGGGTCGTCTCTCGGCTACCACCTCACTGGGTCGTCTATCGGCTACCACCTCACTGGTCGTCTATCGGCTACCACCTCACTGGGTCGTCTAACCACCTCACTGGGTCGTCTATCGGCTGAGCTACCATTTTCCCATGAATATCTGGAAGAACAAGAAAAACAACAGCAGCCTACATGCATATAAGGTTGATCATCTACCCCCTGATTGATATCTTGGGTATACTGATTATTTATTCTTTTTCCTGGGGATGAATCATCTTGTGTTGAGTATCTGAAATGAAAGTTTGAGCCAACATTCGCAGGATGCGGACCGGGTCCCCCATGTTGGCCATCAAGGGAGCACCTGCCCATGGCGTCCCACAGACCCGAAGTCTGCGTTCCACGGCTGATATAATTTATTTTAGACATTTTTCATGAGGTGGTATAGTGTGGTTATACCTGACCCAGGAGGTTGTTTAAGTTCTGAGCCCCTGACCCAGAAAAAAAAAAAAAAAAAAAAAAAAAAAAATTTGCGTATAGTTAACGCAGACAAAATATGCTCCTCACACACGACCAGACCTCCCACTCCCCAAAGCGCTCCATCATCCACAATGTCACCCATCAAGTCCTCTAGTACCTATACTATGAATATTGATGAGCAATACTGCAGATGGCAAAGCGCTCCAATGCGGAAGATCCCGTGGCATATGGGGAACCCATTTTATGTCAATCAGTCAATTCATTATGATCGTAAAAGATCATTGATCAAGTTCACCACCTGCAAATGTTGGTAAGCAGGATACTAAACTTAATCTTTTGTTGTATGGTGTGCAGCCACTATTATTAGGACCTACTTAAGAGAGGGTCAAACATTATAGAATGCGAGTAGCATCAAATATCCCAGTATACCTTTACTGTTAAGTATCATGCAGTGTTACTAGTAAAGATGTCAGACAACTTATATGAGTAGCAAATATTGTAGATACTTTGATGGTTAAGCTATTTGATGAGGGAGTTCATCCTAATTAGTATTAATTACAATTAGATGGTAATTGTATCTATGTACTTGACATCCATGCATACTTAAATCACTTATGCACAGGAGATATAGTAGCACCTTATAAATTATAAGTTTTTAACTTAGTTTAAGTCCACATGACCCCTTTTATTATAAGTATTTATGCCACTTTATCTACTATATATATATATCTTAGCAGCATATACATTGAGAGTTAAAAGCAAAATATATATTATATATATTGAAAGTTTAGAAGCGAGTTATGAAAATCACTCAATATAATAGTTATTAGCTTAAATATATATTTTAGAGAAAAATATCAACAGGTTAAATGTTAGTTAATTTTAACAACTTGACAATAGAAGTAAACATACCTTCTTCTTCCACCGGTGCAAATAGAAACAAGATAAGCATTTAATAATACTATTTCTTATTTAATAAACTTTAAATATTGTGGCTTATTCCAATATTTACATTGGAAAAGGCGGGACTTTATTTGAATCTCCCGCGATTTCCCCCCCCCTTCTTTTTCTTTTCTTTCTTCCTTCCTTCCTTCAAGTTTATCTGTATGTCTATCTATCCATCCATTTAAATTTTGAGTTTTGTTTTGTTTTTTTAAATTACATTTATCCCCCTTTTAAATATTCATTCCAACGTTGGTGTTATTAATATTTATCATACAAAATATATATTAATACATTGACAGTTTAGAAGCGAGTTATGAAAATCACTCAATATAATAGTTATAAGCTTAAATATATATTTTAGAGAAAAATATCAACAGGTTAAATGTTAGTTAATTTTAACAACTTGACAAATAGAAGTAAACATACCTTCTTCTTCCACCGGTGCAAATAGAAACAAGATAAGCATTTAATAATACTATTTCTTATTTAATAAACTTTAAATATTGTGGCTTATTCCAATATTTACATTGGAAAAGGCGGGACTTTATTTGAATCTCCCGCGATTTCCCCCCCCCCCTTCTTTTTCTTTTCTTTCTTCCTTCCTTCCTTCAAGTTTATCTGTATGTCTATCTATCCATCCATTTAAATTTTGAGTTTTGTTTTGTTTTTTAAATTACATTTATCCCCCTTTTAAATATTCATTCCAACGTTGGTGTTATTAATATTTATCATACAAAATATATATTAATACATTGACAGTTTAGAAGCGAGTTATGAAAATCACTCAATATAATAGTTATAAGCTTAAATATATATTTTAGAGAAAAATATCAACAGGTTAAATGTTAGTTAATTTTAACAACTTGACAAATAGAAGTAAACATACCTTCTTCTTCCACCGGTGCAAATAGAAACAAGATAAGCATTTAATAATACTATTTCTTATTTAATAAACTTTAAATATTGTGGCTTATTCCAATATTTACATTGGAAAAGGCGGGACTTTATTTGAATCTCCCGCGATTTCCCCCCCCCCCTTTTTTTTTCTTTCTTCCTTCCTTCCTTCAAGTTTATCTGTATGTCTATCTATCCATCCATTTAAATTTTGAGTTTTGTTTTGTTTTTTTAAATTACATTTATCCCCCTTTTAAATATTCATTCCAACGTTGGTGTTATTAATATTTATCATACAAAATATATATTAATACATTGACAGTTTAGAAGCGAGTTATGAAAATCACTCAATATAATAGTTATAAGCTTAAATATATATTTTAGAGAAAAATATCAACAGGTTAAATGTTAGTTAATTTTAACAACTTGACTATTATTATTATTATTATTATTATTATTATTATTATTATTATTTACAAAATGATGTGAAAATTAATTTAATTTCTTGGTGTATTTTGATACTGTTGCGCTAGCAAAAAATACCGTTACGATGTACCATTTCTCTTGTCGCACACGATCATTGGATCATTAGGGTAGGTCGATTTTGGAACTGTAATGTCTCCCATGTGGAGAAAGTTGCAAATTAACATAAACAATTACCACACAAAATATTTTTTTCAAAACTTTACCTTCATTTAAAGAAATAGATTTCAATCTTTTAATGTGTTATCATTGTTAAAGCTTAATTATTGGGTATAAAAATATTGGAGGTGTCGGTGGTGGTAGGGGCGTATTTTCAATTTGAATTCCTGTTATAATATTTTATTCGTTTCGTTTAAAATGACAATATTTTCTGTTTTAGATATTGAAATTGCTAAATTTTCTAACCAATTTCTTGGCTAAATGTTGGAAAATGAGGAATTTTCGTGCATTTTAGTAGATAAACTTTGATTCTATTTCCTCAAACAATAGTGCAAGTAAGATATCTAGTTTTTAGTATCAGTACTCATTATACCAATACACAACTTTCGCTGTTTGAGAGACTTGGATATTTTTTTAAAAGTTAAAAATCGACCTACCCTATTGGATCATTATAGTATAAACTCTTTTCAAAAACGTTTTTTTTTTGTTGGTGCGCATTAATCTTGATATCGAGCCACATGATATTTATAAAATTTATATTATCATTAATTCCACATTAAAAAATTAAGAGAATGTTTCATAATTAGAATTTAATTATTATCTCTCTTGAGACATAAGCATCGAGGTGTGTTACAAAATCAGACTGAAAATTGGTGCGATGTAATGCTTCACCGAGTACAGAATATTGGTAACACAGTTTGACCCCGGAGTCAAACACCTGCGGAGGTGTTGATTGACGGCTGAGATGTCAAAGTTGACAAGCCATACGTGTGAACTGAATAAAAAAGGATTTTCGTTAAAATATGTACGATGGCTGGTTAATTGCTAATCACGTGGTGACACCCACCTTCACCCCCCCCTTAAAAAAGCCAGTAATCTGAGGTTGTTTTTTTGTTTGTTTGTTGTTTTTATTTATCAGGCCCGGTTTAACTCAGTTGGTAGAGCGTCTGTCTGGAGAACCACAAGGTTCCTGGTTCGATACCGGCCCCTACCAATTCAGCACTGGAATCTGTGTGGTGAAGTGAGGAGCTGATGGTAGATGTGGCGCTCCACCTCAGACACAAAAAACAATCTCCTCGATTTAGCGCTACCGAAAAGAGGATAGACTCCATCGCTGTCTGGTTGATACCGACATTAGGCCACCCCGTCGACTTATGATAATATAAATACGAGAATGTCAACCTCTTTCGCCACTTCTTGGTCTAGCGCTAGTTAAAAGGGGATATACTCCCTCGCTGTCGGGTAGATACCGACTTTACTCCAGCCCGACGACTTATTTATTTACTTTTAGGTTTTTGGTAGTTGGGACTGAGATATAGAAGAGAACTGACATATCTTAGAGGTTTGAGGTTTTAGCCCTTTCTTAACCAGTTTGGATTGTCATAATAGAAATGGCTTGGGAACTTTTTACTCTCCCTAATGAGGGTATCAACAAAGAGACTCAACTAAGAAAGGTTAGTTTGCACAATGAAGAAATTTCTAATTAATAGTGGAAAATTATAAAAATAGGACCGGTTTAGCTCAGTCGGTAGAGCACTCGGCTAAGAATCGCAAGGTCCTTGGTTCGATACCGGCTCTCGCCAACTCAGCGAATGAGTAGCACAAGGGATCTGTGCGGTAAAATAAGGAGCTGATGGTAAGTGTGACGCTCCACCTCAGACAAATTAACAATCTCTTTGGTCCAGCGCTACTGAAAAGGGGATAGACTAAATATTTTGGAGACCTTACTTTTGGGATTACACTCGTATTATTACTTTTAGGTTTTGGCAGGAATCTGGCCAGATAGGCAAACAAACAAT
>CM042152.1:81891100-81906912 GCA_023376005.1 Doryteuthis pealeii
TTCAAGACTTAATATCAAATTATGTTCAAATCTTACAAGTATTAATGCTATGTTATTTTTTTTTTTCAATTCTCTCCATAGGATATTTAGCCTCTTTGTTAAAGTCATGGTCTCTTATATATATATATATATATATATATATATATATATACCATATTTACACACACACACACACACACACATATATATATATATATATATATATATACCGATACTATATATATATATATATATATATATATATATATATATATATATATATATATACATACGGATACTATATATATTATATATATATAGTATCCGTATACCGCTTCAACTTTTTCTTTGAAGTGGTATTATGTCGGTAATCTATCTAAGTGCTCAATAATACGTAAAATGTAGAACTTTAATTTTCATGATTATATATATATATATATATATATATATATATTATATATATATATAAGTCTTCGCGTATGTTTCTAAATTATTCAGTTAAGGATTAATGAAAAAAATGAATGAATGAATAATTATATTAATTCAATGCTTCAATAAAGAGTCCGGTGGAGGTGAAGAAGGCTTTTCCATTGAGGAAATAAAAAAAGTTGTTTTTTTTCTTTTAAGAGAGGTCCTTTGGAAAAGATCTTTTTCATTCATTCCATTCATTTCATTCATTTTTTCCATTAATTCTTAACTATATATACATATATAAATGTGTGTGTGTGTGTGTGTGTGTGTGTGTGTGTGTGTGTGTGTGTGTAAGTTGAAAATAGAAATGAATTCGACGGTATGTTGAAAGGAAAAGTAAAGGAAAGAAAATGTTGAATGAATAAAATAGATTTACTAACACGTGTTTCGGCCAGTAGTTTGTTCATGTACACATGTATTCTATTTATTATATATATAATCATGAAAAGTACTCCTGAAGAAGGTGTGCCTTGAACATCCAAACCGTGGTAAAGAGAAAAACACTTTATGTCCGTTATGTAGGATTTAACCATAAATGCTCTATATTTTACGAAATATACTGACCACTTTGGGGATTAACTACTAATGCTACTACAATGAAAACGTTGTAGCTACATTTGATATATATATATATATATATATATATATATATATATATATATATATATATATATATATATATATATATATATATATATAATCAAAAGTCCAGAGAAGAAATCTTCCTTACGACACAAGAGTTTTATTTTAAAAAAACCTGTTGCAGTTTGAGAGCTCAATGTGTACTCTTAATGTTAGAGTCACAGAGCAAATATATAAGTAAAGAAATAACAAAAGACTTAGAGATTTAGCATTATAGTCTATTTCAGGGAGCTTAGACAAATTGTCTAACTCTCCCGCATCTGATGAATCGGAGAGTTAGACAATTTGTCTAAGCTCCCTGAAATAGAATATAATGCTAAATCTCTAAGTCTTTTGTTATTTTATTATATATATAATATATATATATATATATATATATGAGATATCAAATTCACATTGTCGGATTAAATATCCTTTTATTTATATATATATATATATAAATATATATATATATATAATATATATTCAAAAATTCTCTGCGTTCTAACGAATTTTATTTTAAAAAATAAGGATTTACTCTGAGGAAGGTCGAATTTTCTTTGTGTGCGAAACATTTCTACATTTTTTCTATTATTATTATTTCATTTCATTTTGTTATTAAAAAATAATAATAGATTGAATAATGTACACATGGATAAACTCCTGACCGAAACACGTGTAAGTAAAATTAATTAAAATATCCTATTTTATCCATTCTATACTTTCTTTCCTTTATTTCTCTTTTCAACACACACACACACACACACACACACACACACACACACATATATATATATATATATATATATATATAAACTCGTAAGTTAGGGCACTCATAATTTCAGATTCCACTGGAGATAGATAGATAGATAGGTAGATAGATAGATAAGGGACATAGTGCTGAAAATGAAATTGACAAGTTTCGTTATAAAGTTACCTTAATGTCAATTTGATTTTCCGTATTGTCTTCCTTTTCTTATTCCACCGGATTCCATTTAAAACTTTTCAAAAATTAAAATAAAACTACATTCTGAGGACTCATCCTATTAAAATGAATGTAATTTGTCTGTAACCAAATCTACGTCATTGCTTACGTCACAATACCCAACACCGTCAATACATAGAATAAAGAAAACTTAATATTAATAAAATAAGTAAAAGCGGTTCCTTATAATTCAAATCCTTTCCATTGTAATAATGACAATTTAAGTAAATAAACTATATAAGCTATGAAATTAATTAAAAATCGTATTATTACTTTGAATGGAAAAATTATTTGCGATATTTGTAATCAATTTTATTAATTAATAACCTGTGATGGGTTGGTCACTTAAACAGACTGAAAGTTATCTGTTTTTTTATGTAACAAGAAGTTAGCTAATAAGTGTACAAATGAATAAATACTTACGATTTTGTTTGTTTTGTTTTGTTTTACGGCATATCAACCTCGGTGGGTCATTTAATGTCGACAAAGTTGTGAAATAAATTCATTCTTAATACATAATATAATTTTGTTTATAAACTCATGTTTTTCTATTCAATCCATAGATGGGACCCTAACAGGTACTACCACTCCGGGTCAGAGTGGACCAGGGAGCAATGGTGATGAAGGGGAACCTCACCATCAGATAGAGTTTAACGTCATTCCCAGGGCATGTAGACCCTCAGCCACCGCCTTCTAGCACCCATATGATAAAAAGGGGTTGGGGCTTGCCATAAGGGCAATAGGGTTGGGGCAATCATACGATTTTGTGTAAAATGTATGTGTAAAATATTCAAAATAATTATATAATTAATAATTAATAGATTCATGCAACATTTTATTTGACGGGGACAGAACTAAATTTCTATTTAAAATTGTTTGATTATTTTTAAACTCTTTAAATAGACTTGATGATTTTACTTATTTATAATTTAAAAAAAAACCCTCTGACAATGCTCTATCGGTGGGGCTAAGAATGCGTTGATTGCACCCCCTGCAGAAGTGTAGACCCCCCTATCACCACTACAAAAAGGGGTGTCCTTAGTATGACACTATACTACGTCTGATGGTGAGACTTCAGTTCTGAAGGTCTGGAAGTGTGGAGTACCCCTTCATTGCCATTATTCCCAGGTTCACTCTGACCTGGATGGTAGTACCTGTTAGGATACCATCTATGGGTAAAATAGATGTTTATGAATTATTTGTATTCAATAAGACTGTGTTCAACAAATAAAAACTCTTAAGAAACTACTACACAAAATTATAAGTATGAACGTACAATGAACGGGATTCCCTAACTTTTAGATATGAAATAACCCAAGACAGGTTGGCATGCCGTTAAAATCAATCAGTAGCCAATGAATCTGAAGACTTTTTAGAGCATTGCGAGATTGGGATACATAGAGATCGTAAGAAAAAATCCGAAAAGAAGCCTAAAAATAATGCACTTAATTTCTTCGAAAGAATTTAATAAAGAGTTATAATTTACTAAAATGTTTTAAATTTCTTAAATTTCTTAGATCAAACTTTGTGTGATGACATTAGAAAATCCTTAAAACTAAACTTTAAATTTTGAATTATTCGTTTTTTTATTAAGGGTTATATCGAATTATCTGATTAATGTTCGATTGGTACATAGCGTAGTAGAAACTTATTTTCATGTCACCATTTCAATACTAATTCAGATCTTTTATTTTGATGATTTGGTTAATTCTGAAGTGATCTGCCATTTTCTCCTTTTTCTGCATGGAAACGCCACCTAGCGGCTAAAAAGGAGAAACACAGGCCGTAACTGTGAAAGAATATACATTCTACGAGCTCAACGTGACATGCATAGGATAGATGGGGCAACACCTGACTCAATCAATTAGCTCACCAACAATTCGGGTTCAACAAGTGCAAGAGTCGTACAATAATCTATAACTGTATAATATTCACAGACTACATGTGTCACTTGCGCAGTATATTAAATGTCAAATGGTGACAGCATGTTTCAAACAGAACCATCCTGAAGAGAACTGGACTCACTGGCATTCACTACATACTTGTCCAGCGAGACCTGAGATGGGTTGGCCACTTAAACAGACTTGCGGATGACAGACTATCAAAGCTGATTTTGTACTCTCAACTGAGTGGGGTCATCTGGAATCGGTATATCAAAGCTCAGGTACAAAGATAACATCAAGAGAAACCTAGAGGATTTGAACATCCCCATAGGCAGTTGGCAAGACGCAACTAGAGATCGAATCAAATGGATAACAAGGGTAGGCCATATGTATGGCATCAGGATTCGCCCCCCTGCCACACCTCTGGAAAAAGTCAAAGATGGTTTTCGGCGAATTTTTACGACTACACCAGTCCCAATGTTTGGCCTCCGAACTCCCCAGATCTTAACCCCATGGATTATTATGTATGTGGCGCTGTTGAGAAAGACACAAATCGCCGTGCCAGTACGACGAAAGCCCAGTTAATCGACAGAATTAAGGTAGTTTTTGAGACCCTTCCTAGGAAACTGTAATATCAGCTTGCTCCAGGTTCCAGAGCAGGATTGAGGCTGTGATCGATGGTAATGGTGGTGAAACTTGTTGACAGTAGTGTAATTTCCGTACCTGTTGAATTCCTTTATAATCCATTAAATTTTGTAGTTAGCAAGCACTTTTTCTTTTTCCTTATGAATCTGTCAAATCTATCCCGAACACTCTGTATATATATATATATATATATATATATATATATATTATATATATATATATATAAGAGCACACATTGAGCTCAGCAAAACTACGACACTTTTTAGAAAAAACTTTTATGTCGTAAGGGAGATTTCTGCTCAGGATTTTTTGATTACACACATACACACACACACACACATATATATATATATATATATATATATATATATATGTGTGTGTTGTTGTGTGTGTGTGTGTGTGTGTGTGTATGTGTGTGTGAGAGAGAGAGAGAGGTAAAACTGGTAAAGGGATTTCTACTTGTGATCTTCAAAATCTCACTGTATAATTATTGCATGTTTCAGTAGTTGCAAATACAGGGATTTTTATAAATCCCTAGAGAGAGCTCAATGCATAATAATCTATATTTTAGATTAAATACAGAGCAATATTTACCTTGGGAGTTTTAGAAATTTCTTTAAATTTCTAAAAGCCTTTTAAGTTTTGGTCGAAATAAATTTATTTCAGAATGACGGTTTATTGAGTTCTTCCTTTCTTTATAAGTATATATATATATATATATATATATATATATATATATATATATATATATATATATATAGGATATGTGCTTAATTGAAGTCATATCCTCCAAAAATTGTCGGCTTAAAGCCATATAAAATAAACACATTTGTTTGTTTACTTAACCTCATATGTATTATATATATATATATATATATATATATATATTGTTTCCTCCTGAAGTAGTCATTTACTAAGCTTAGCTGTGACTGGCTAGAAGTATGGGGGCACCCAGTGAGAAACGAACTCCTAAACATTAGACCACGTGAGATTCACATCTCGTCCTGGGTTTAACGAACTAACCTAGCAAACCATTATTACTGTATAAATCATACCAGTTCACACTAAGTGTCCCACACTTGTGGCAATGTGGAATTGTTGAAATAAGATTTTAGGTTTAGTGAACACACACACACACAAACGCATAGGTAAGTGTGTGTATGTGCGTTCTGCGCATGCGCGTGTGGGAATGCACTTTGTAGTCGGCACTTAAAACTGTTTATCGCATATCCAATAAAGCTTCTACGTAGATATATAGGTAATCCCCCCTCTCTCCCTCTCTCTCTTTCTCTCTCTCTCTCTTTCGTTCTCTCTCCTTCTTTCTCTCTCTCTATCTCTTATCTTTCTCTCTCTCTCTCTCTTTCTTTCTTTCTTTCTTTCTTTTTCTCTGTCTCAATAACTCTCTCTTTCTCTCACTCTTTCTTTCTCTCTATCTATCTTTCTCTCTCTTTCATTCTCAGTCCCTCTTTCTTCTTTCTTTCTTTCTTTCTTTCTTCTTTCTCTCTCTCTCTTTCTTCTCTCACTCTCTTCTTCTCTTCTTTCTTCTTCTCTCTCTCTCTCTTTCTTTCTTCTATCTCTCTCTTTCTTTCTTCTCTCTCTTTCTCTCCCTCTTTCTTTTCTATATCTCTCTCTTTCTTTCTTTCTTTCTTTCTTCTCTCTCTCTCTCTCTCTTTCTCTCCCCTCTCTTCTCTCTCTCTCTCTTTTTTGTCTTTCTTTCTCTATATATATCTCTCTCTTTCTTTCTCTCTATCTCTCTCTTTTCTCTCTTTCATTCTCTCTTTCTCTCTTTTCGCCTTCCTTTCTCTTATACATATCTTTCTTCTCTCTCTCTCTCTTTCTATCTCTTCTCCCCTCTCTTCTCTCTCTCTCTCTCTCTCTCTCTCTCTCTTTCTCTCCCCTCTCTTCTCTCTCTCTTTCTCTCTTTGTCTTTTCTTTCTCTATATATCTCTCTTTCTTTCTCGTTATCTCTCTCTCTCTCTCTATCCCCCTCTCTCTCTCTCTCTCTCTCTCTCTCTCTCTCTCTCTCTCTCTCTCTCTCTCTCTCTCGGCAACTGCCTCCACACGCAATAGCACGGTCATTTAAAAATATACTAGGTGTGTTTATGCATTTAAATATATGCCTGGGTATGTCTTTGCATTTCGAGCCTCAACCGGGCTAACCTAATCACCGCCAATATCCATCCGCAGTAATCAGACGTAAAGGTAAAAGGATGATCAGATGAAGAAGGGAGAAAAAAAGGGACTGAAAGTTTTAAGTATTGCGATGAAAGGAAATCAAAGGAAGGAGAGGGAGTACAAGCCGAACCGAACGTGTGGCAGGAGTAGGAGGAGGCGAAGGCGGTGAAAAAGGAACGAAAGAGGAGGAGGGAGGGATGTGACGTAATAACTTGGGGAGAAAACTGCTCGTACTCCTCGCTTCTGTGAAGCGCTAACGTTTCTTTGTACCGTCCCCCTTGGTTCTGTGTGTGATGTGACGGTGGAATTAGATGCGTCGTGCCGTGTGCAGACGATTCGTACCGCGGAGGTCGATCCGTAGGCGGCGTTTTTTTTCTTTCTTTTTTTTGAGGGGGTGGAGGAGCTTAGCGAGGGAGCTTCGTTAATTTTGCCGAAGGGATCCTCCTACCACCCTTACTAACTCACAGTACCATATTTTTTTTCTTTTTCTGGGAGATAAGGCATCACATCTAGACTGACAATTGGAAAACAGTTGCTAATATGAGCAATTTTTTCCGCTTTTCTTTCTTTCTTTCTTTCTCATTCTTTATTTATTTATTTATTTATTTATTTATTACTTTTAAGCCCCCCCCCCCCGCAAATACACGCAGGCATTTAGGACTCAGAGATCGAGAATTTGCAATTTGTAGCATGCGTTTTATTTATTTATTTATTTTATATATTTTTATTTATTTATTTTTTTATCGAGACGACGAAACTGCACATGCGCATTAAGCACATATCGCGCATAGAAACACATGAGTTGTTATAAATACATACATGTGCATATGTAAATATATGTACACACACACACACACACACACACACACACACACACCACACATAACACACGCATTGAGTTTTCGATGAAATTAAAATATACATACGCATTATAAGCCCATAATTTTGTAATGTTTTACCATTTCAAAACGAAATTTGGCAAATACGAATTCCTAACAACAGGCTTGAATGTTTGAATAAAAGAAAATTTATGGGGAATATTTTAATATCACTGAAATCAAGAAAAAGAACAATTAACAACCAAATATGAAATATATATCTATCTATCTATCTATCTATCTATCTATCTAAGGCGCCGGGTTAGCTCAGTCGGTAGAGCGTTCGGCTAGAAACCACAAAGTTCCTAGTTCGATACCGGTCCTCGCCAACTCAGCATATGAGTAGCACAGGGATCTGTGCGGTAAAGTAATGAGCTGCTGGTAGGTGTGGCGCTCCATCCCAGATGCTAAAAACAATCTCCTTGGTCTAGCGCTATTGAAAAGGGATAGACTCCCTCGCTGACTGGCTGATACCGACATTAGGCCCGCCCCGACGACTTTACTTATCTTTCTTTCTTTCGTTTTCGGTATGAATGATTTTATATAGAAACACAAATTAGAATATAAATAAATACGTGTAATTTTTTATATGAGTTCTTATTTAGTTTTGTAAATCTTTCTAATTTAATATATTCTATGATATTAAAATTTAAATACTTACGCCCAGAGGGCCCCATATTCTAACTAGTCCAAATGATACAAATTATCAAGCCTAATCTGTAAAATTCAGACAAATGGAATCGCCTATTCTAAATCTACAAGGCAGTTCCATATTTTAGATTTCTCGTATTTTTAATCTACCCAGACTTTTAATCAAGCCATGTGCACCCAAAAACTTAAAATGGCATCGGCTCCTGGACTTTCAAGAAACAAACTGGTTATTTCCTATAGCCCCAACCTAAAAAAGGGAAACCACTCTAAATGAATTTTATCTGCTAATTAATTATTTTCCCATTAAACTAACCCTAAACCCTAACCTTAACCCTAACCCTAATCCTAAGCCCTAACCCTAACCCCGTCTTCTTTTTTCCTAGTAAATCAATAAATAGATGAATAATTTATGAAATTCATTCAGAGTGGTTCCCCTTTTTTAGGTTGGAGTTATAGGAAATAACCAACAAAGTTTTCGTTGATATCAGCGACAATGAATCGTTTCTGTTCTTTTCATTTTACTGATAACGTTCAATGTCCGGTTTTCTATTTCAGTAAGAAAGTCGCTTCACCACCTGGAAAAGAGGCGCTTCATATTTTTTTCTTTTCTCTTAATATCATTCAATACCATTCTTATATAAAACAATAAACGTTCCGTGAAGTTGCAAATCTGATTTAATTTGTAATATCGTTTGCAAACTCTGTGAGCAATCAAGCATTCTTTCCGGCTAATTGCAGTCTGTAGAATCCAGATGTGACCCAAATATCAGAATTGATTAAAACGATTCACAGGCTTATTTGTATATATACTCAGTTAAAGAAAGAAAGGTTAACAAATATATATTATTCAATTACTGCCTTTGTTAATTAACATGCATGTTCTTAAAGCTTTTAAAGAGTTTCGTGTAAGAAATAGAAACCATGTTTGATAGATATCCAGAGAACTGCTAGCTCTGTCGGTGGGGCTTAAAATATGCTGACTGCATCCCCTGCAGAGGGGTAAGATCCCCGCCAAATAGGGGGTGTCTAGGGTATGAGACTAAAATTGCATCTGGTGGTGAGGCTCCATGTATGTCTTAAAGCTTTAAACTCTTATATGTAAGAAATAAAAGCCTTGTTTGATAGCTACCCAGGGAACTGCTAGCTCCGTTGGTGGGATTAAAATACGCTCACTGCATCCCTACAGAGGGGTAAGATCCCCCGCCAAATAGGGGGTGTCTTGGGTATAATACTAAATTGTATCTGGTGGTGAGACTAAATGTATGTTCTTAAAGCTTTTAAAGACTTACATGTAAGTAATAGAAGCCATGTTTGAAAAATATTAACAGAACTGCTAGCTCCGTCGTGAGACTTAAAATACGCTCACTGCATCCCCTGCAGGGTAAAACCCCCGCCAAATAGGGGGTGTCTGGGATATAGAATAAATTGCATCTGGTGGTGAGGCTACGTGTATGTATTTACCAACCCCTCCACTCGAGCAGATACGCTTCTTAAGTAGAGTTTTTCCTTCTCTTAGACCAAAGGTTGAAGAGCCAGTCTGCCCTACTATTTACTCATAACTGGAGGGATATTAGTTGGATTCATACCTTTCCCAATGATATTAAGCACTATGTGAAATGTAAATAACCTCGTCCAGGATTTGAACTCGTTTCATCGTGCCCATTTCCTACGACGATATCCATTACACAAAGTGCGCTCTATGTATGTTTTTAAAGCTTTTAAAAGTCTTATGTATAATATTTACCAACTCCTCCGCACGAGCAGGATGTGACACGAGGTCAATTTCTTAACAGGTTTGAATTCAGATTTTTCCTACTCCTAGACTGGATACTTAGCCATGGTTAAAGAGCCCAGGCTGCCCTGCTATTTACCCATAGCTGGAGGGAGAATTGAATTCATACCTTTCCCATGGTATTAGCGCTATGTGAAATACAAACAGCTTCGTCCAGGAATTGAACTCGAGTCGAGGAGTCCATTTCCAACGACTCTAACCATTACACCCCGCGCCTCTTTTTAAAGTTTTATATGTAAATCAAGTAATTCTAATCTTATACATAATCTATACACAATATTATTCGTATAATTATTCCTATTCAATAATAATAATCATTTGTTTGTTCACAGTTATATGGTTTCAAGTATTCCTATCTTATACAAATAATCTATACACAATTATATATTCGTATAATTTATTCCTATTCAATAATAATAATCATTTGTTTGTTCACAGTTATATGGTATCACGTGTTCCTACTAATAATTCACACACTGCTATACTAGAACTACTCAAACATAACTAGTTGACCCATAGATAGGACCCAGGTTAGAGTAGACCCGGGAGTAATGGTAAAGAAGGGGTGACTCCACACTCCCAGAATTCCAGAACTGAGTTTCACCACGAGATGCAGTGTCCTATCATGGCACAAAGGAAATTCAGTATAAATTTTACCATTTTATGAACATTTACCGTAAAACATTTTCTTAAATAAATCTTTCTATCTGCCAAAAAAAAAAAAGAATCTACAGAATTGTCACGTATGAAATACAGTAATATCCTGATTTACGAGTTCAATTCGTTCCGCTCCTAACTCAATTTCCTCGTATAACAAATCAATTTTCCAAATTGAAATCAACTGAAATGCCAATTAATCGTTTTAATCTCTTGCCTAACACCATAATTTTTTTGTTACGTTTCTCTTTAATAAGAATAGCACTGTATTTTGTAAAAGCAAATACAATAGAATGTAATGTATCTTATTGTTTATTTTTTTTAATAAATAATATTTTGCGTAAGAAATTTGGAAACTTAAATACTTATAATGAACTTATCAACATAAACGTATCTGAAGCTCGCTGGTATGTGAAATTTTAGCTCAAAAACAAAACAAAAAAATCGACCGAGTGACAAGTCGTAAGACACAAAACTAGTAAGTTGGGTCACTCTTAAGTCAAGACAGCACGGCACAGTAATAAATTACAGCAAAATTATTTGGATCATATGACCTTTAGGCACCCCTTTTTGGTCTCGATTAAGAAAGGACATGTTTTTTATTTACACCGTCAATATCCCGTTGTTTTAACAGACGATGTTTAGATTTGTTTTAATTATAAAAACTAACCTCTAACCCTAACCCCAACGCTAACTCTAACCCTAACCCCTAACCCTAACAACACGGATTGACGGTGTATGAAAATAATTAATTAACACAACTCCTACCCCAGCTATGGTTAGCGGAATGAGAACAGGATACCCCGTGGAATAAATTAGGTTCAAAGTTCCGTGATGGCTCCGAATACGACAAGAAAGTTCCCGAGTTTGAAAAGAAGGTTCCCGAGTCCGAGAAGGCTCCGAGTCCGACAAGAAATACCTGAAGAAGGCCGGAGGGTATATCGGCCGAACGTTGTACAAAATAACAATGAAATGGGGACAATAGTCCGAATAACGCTAATAATAATGACCTTTCAAATCGAGATCAAAAATGGTGCCCAAAGGTCATATGGTCCAATTATTTTGATATTTTGCTGCAATATCTGTTGATTTTGCTGCAAATTTGAAA
Organism: Doryteuthis pealeii; assembly: GCA_023376005.1. Classification (NCBI taxonomy): domain Eukaryota; kingdom Metazoa; phylum Mollusca; class Cephalopoda; order Myopsida; family Loliginidae; genus Doryteuthis; species Doryteuthis pealeii. Next base: position 81,902,946 of record CM042152.1, read on the forward strand.
AATATTTGCCGCAAAAAATCCTAGCGATAATTGAAATATAGAATCACTTTAACTTTTCAAAATGAATTACATTTCGTATTTGACTATTTTGACCAATGGGATTCAAGCACTGCAACAACGATGTAAAGTTGTTAAAGTGATTCTATATTTTCAATATCTACAAAATCTATGTACTTATGTATGGGGAAGAATTTGACATAATTTCGACTTTTTCTATCCTAACATCTAGTTTTTACCCTTTTCCTTGAATTATCACAGGAACCTGGATATATATGATGAGTTTAATTTTTTTGTGTATATAAATATATATATATATATATATGTGTGTATGGTTATATATATATATATTATATATATATATATACACATACACACACACACATATATATATATATATGTATAAATTTGAATTTTATTTCGTTGTGTGTAAAGTTTGTGACAGAAAACAGAAATATGTCAAAAATTGACATTTTTGAAGCCGAAGCTATAGTGTTTCGGTTTTATTCAAATCATCAACAGAGCTAATAGTCATTAATCATATGAAAAAAAAATTGAGGAACAAGCAATACCTTGGGAGCCTTTGTTTACAATATTTAAAGACGTTTGTCGATATTCGAAATATAAGAAAAATGCGAATCGAAACAACTACGCAACGATAGCGTTCCCATTAAAATTATGATGACGAAATATCGATCCCAGAAATCATTGGTTTATTGATGGAACTTTAAGTGAGCGAATTTTTTAAAGTCAACAATTGTTAAATAACAGTCCATATTGTATTGCATCATATTCAGGTATGTGGACACACATGTTGGACCCACAGAACATAACTGAAAAACAAAAAAATAAATAAAAAAACAAAAACAAAAACAAATGTACACACACTTATGTGGACATGCAAAATAAGCCAAATTATTGTCAAATTTGCCTATTGTTGATATATGTTTTTAAAAAGTCAGGCCTGTTTTTTTGGTTACCCTGTTGTATATATATATATATATAATATATATAATATATATATATATATATATATATATAACTCTGTGCATATATATATATATTTTTATATATGCATTATTGTCAAATTTGCCTATTGTTGATATATGTATATATAGGGTGATAAAAAAGAAACTTAAAAAAAAAAGTCAGGCCTGTTTTTTTTGGTTATCATATATATATATATATATATATATTATATATATTATATATATATATATATATATATAACTCTGTGCATATATTATATATATATATATATGTGTGTGTGTGTGTTGTGTGTGTATATATATATATATATATATATATATACATACAGGGTGACCCAAAAGAACAGACCAGACTTTAGATAAAAAGTCTGTTTTTGGGGATCTCCGTGTTTTTGGTGGCGCGTGGTGTAATAATTATAGTATTAGGAAATGGACTCGTCCATCCGAGTTCAAATTATGGACGAGACTAGTTGCATTTCACAGCATTTTGATAACAATGTAAATAAAAGGTTATTACTAAATATTTTCCGTGAGTTTTAAATCCCTAAATCAGAAGGGGTGTTTTGGTTTAGAGGAGTAGGAGGGGGCGGGTCTAGGAGTTTGAATAAGGCGAGGGGAAGTGAGTGAGAGGGACAGGGTATAGAGCAGTTAGTGGATAATTAATTATATGCAGTGATGGCGGGGGACCTTCATTTATATATATATATATATATATATATATATATTACACCCCTGTTATTAACAAACAACATTAAGGTTAATCATGTAAAATTTTGAATTTATGAAAACAATCAATTACTTAACGAGAAATCAAAACTTATGTCAATTCTTTAAAATAAAATTTTCAGATCCTTCAAAGGCAATTTTCTTTTTTGGCAAATTTAAAAAAAGTTGAAAGTGAATTTTGTTCTTGGAAATACAAGCTCAGGTGGTAGACTTGTTGAAAAATGAAGTCACATTAATATGTGTAAATATGGAAGCGCGTGGTGTAATAGTTAAAGTCATGGGAAATGAACTCGTCACCCCAAGTTCAAATCCTGGATGTGGTAATTGCATTTCACTTAGCATTAATACCCTGGAAAGGTATGAATCCTACTCTCCCTCCAGCAATGGATAAATAGCAGGGCAGACTGGGCTCTTTAACCTTGGTTAGGCAACCGGTCTAGGAGAAGGAAACTCTGAATTCAAACCTTGAAATTGATCTTGTGTCACATCCTGCTCGTGCGGGGAGGTTGGTAAATATATATATGTGTAAATATTTTCATGACCAATATATATATATATTATATAATATATATATATATATATAATATATAAGGTGTTTCAAAAAAGTATTGAGATTTTTTGTAGTTTTTGACACACCTTGTATTCTGAAAAAATTCCATTCATTCTTTCTTTCTATATTGGTAATACAGCTTTAAATTTGGTACTTTTTTTTGACACACCTTGCATTCTGAAAAAAATAATGATTGGAACGTTATTTTCTCAGAATACAAGGTGTGTCAAAAAGTACAAACAACCTCGATACTTTTTTGACACATCATGTATATATATATATGTATGTGTTGTGCGTGTGTGTATGTGTGTGTGAGAGAGTGCGTGTGTGTGTGTTTGTTTCTCTGTGTGAAAATGTGCAATCAATTTTACTAATAAATACAATGCCTATCTCTCTCTCTCTCTCTCTCTTCTCCTCTACTATATATATTATATATATATATATATATATGTGTGGTGTGTGTGTGTGTGTGTGTGTGTGTGTGGAAAACCTTAGTATGAATTTAATCCAGCCCTTTGGTAAACATTATGTACGTTTGAGTTCTCTATTCTGGATGAAACCTATCACGGAATACTTGATATCATTCACATAGACACACAGACACACATACTCTCTCTCCCTTTCTCTCTTTTCTTTCTTTCTGTCGTGCATACACACACATAACCAAACTTTTACTGTATACACAAACGTGCACACATGGACTCCATGGGGTAGAATAATAGGTTCCTTGTTATTAGTATTTAATGTTCTGTCCAATCTTTGCCACAAATCCATATTCATAGAATATGAGCGAAATCTTGATTCATTGTCAATGGCCTTTGAGAGTTGAAAGCCAAGTAATTCGTTTAGGACAGGTGCCCGTGACAAAGAAAATCACGTTCTTTTAACTGAGTGGCAATCAAATGACACCAATGATCTAGACTCGAACTAAAAAAGTCTTTTTTTTCGTCTAATAATAAACAATGGAGAAATTTACGCGGACGCAAAGCAAGAATCTCATAATTCTCTGACAGAATATTGAGTCTATCCATAATGCATGATATTTTTATGCTCGAATTATTAACATAAATCAAAGGTTAACAAAAACAACATTCATAGTTACCAATTTTTTTTTACATTTGCATCGTGATAGCTTTAAAACCAACCACCAATTCGATCAATACACACATCATAAGGGTATTTATGTATGTATGTTATGTTATATATGTTGTGTATGTATGTATGTATGATGTATGTGTGTATGTTATATGTTATGTTGATTGCCGAATCCCAAAACAACTATTTTACGGAGAAATTCAACTGGTAACGTCGTCAGTGCAAACCCAAATTGAGGTTTGAGGACTGCCTCAAGGAACACTCTGAAGAACACTGCTATTGCTGTGGAGGACTGGAAGAAACTAGCTTGTAATAGACCTGGCTGGAGAGCCACCATCTACCTGTCTGTGGAAGAATTTGAGTCCAACGAAATTAAACACCAAAAATTGAAGCGGCTATTAGAACGGGTATTTTCAGCCCAAACATTCAAAGTGGAGAAGTTCAACAAGTAGTTTATGTGGAAGAGTATGTCTCTCCAGGGCTGGCCTGGTGAGTCATCTGAGAAAACATAAGGATAGATGTCAATGCTACTGCACCCAACTATGATAATATATATATATATATAAATATATAATATATATATATAATATATATATATATAGGGGGGGGG
>CM042152.1:81909512-81917012 GCA_023376005.1 Doryteuthis pealeii
TCTCTCTCTCTCTCTCTCTCTCTCTCCTCTCTCTCTCTCTCTCTCTCTCTCTCTCTCTCTCTCTCTCTCTCTTCGGCAACTGCCCCACACGCAATAGCACGGTCATTTAAAAATATACTAGGTGTGTTTATGCATTTAAATATATGCCTGGGTATGTCTTTGCATTTCGAGCCTCAACCGGGCTAACCTAATCACCGCCAATATCCATCCGCAGTAATCAGACGTAAAGGTAAAAGGATGATCAGATGAAGAAGGGAGAAAAAAAAGGGACTGAAAGTTTTAAGTATTGCGATGAAAGGAAATCAAAGGAAGGAGAGGGAGTACAAGCCGAACCGAGCGTGTGGCAGGAGTAGGAGGAGGCGAAGGCGGTGAAAAAGGAACGAAAGAGGAGGGAGGGATGTGACGTAATAACTTGGGGAGAAAACTGCTCGTACTCCTCGCTTCTGTGAAGCGCTAACGTTTCTTTTGTACCGTCCCCCTTGGTTCTGTGTGTGATGTGACGGTGGAATTAGATGCGTCGTGTCGTGTGCAGACGATTCGTACCGCGGAGGTCGATCCGTAGGCGGCGTTTTTTTTCGTTTTTTTTTTTGAGGGGGTGGGAGGAGCTTAGCGAGGGAGCTGTCGTTAATTTTGCCGAAGGGATCCTCCTACCACCCTTACTAACTCACAGTACCATATTTTTTTTTCTTTTTCTGGGAGATAAGGCATCACATCTAGACTGACAATTGGAAAACAGTTGCTAATATGAGCAATTTTTTTCCGCTTTTCTTTCTTTCTTTCTTTCTCATTCTTTATTTATTTATTTATTTATTTATTTATTACTTTTAAAGCCCCCCCCCCCCGCAAATACACGCAGGCATTTAGGACTCAGAGATCGAGAATTTGCAATTTGTAGCATGCGTTTTATTTATTTATTTATTTTTATATATTTTTATTTATTTATTTTTTTATCGAGACGACGAAACTGCACATGCGCATTAAGCACATATCGCGCATAGAAACACATGAGTTGTTATAAATACATACATGTGCATATGTAAATATATGTACACACACACACACACACACACACACACACACACATACACACGCATTGAGTTTTCGATGAAATTAAAATATACATACGCATTATAAGCCCATAATTTTGTAATGTTTTACCATTTCAAAACGAAATTTGGCAAATACGAATTCCTAACAACAGGCTTGAATGTTTGAATAAAAGAAAATTTATGGGGAATATTTAATATCACTGAAATCAAGAAAAAGAACAATTAACAACCAAATATGAATATATATCTATCTATCTATCTATCTATCTATCTATCTAAGGGGCCGGGTTAGCTCAGTCGGTAGAGCGTTCGGCTAGAAACCACAAAGTTCCTAGTTCGATACCGGTCCTCGCCAACTCAGCATATGAGTAGCACAGGGATCTGTGCGGTAAAGTAATGAGCTGCTGGTAGGTGTGGCGCTCCATCCCAGATGCTAAAAACAATCTCCTTGGTCTAGCGCTATTGAAAAGGGGATAGACTCCCTCGCTGACTGGCTGATACCGACATTAGGCCGCCCCGACGACTTTACTTATCTTTCTTTCTTTCGTTTTCGGTATGAATGATTTTATATAGAAACAAATTAGAATATAAATAAAATACGTGTAATTTTTATATGAGTTCTTATTTAGTTTTGTAAATCTTTCTAATTTAATATATTCTATGATATTAAAATTTAAATACTTACGCCCAGAGGGCCCCATATTCTAACTAGTCCAAATGATACAAATTATCAAGCCTAATCTGTAAAATTCAGATAAATGGAATCGCCTATTCTAAATCTACAAGGCAGTTCCATATTTTAGATTTCTCGTATTTTAATCTACCCAGACTTTTAATCAAGCCATGTGCACCCAAAAACTTAAAATGGCATCGGCTCCTGGACTTTCAAGAAACAAACTGGTTATTTCTTATACCCCAACCTAAAAAAAGGGAAACCACTCTAAATGAATTTTATCTGCTAATTAATTATGTTCCCATTAAACTAACCCTAAACCCTAACCTTAACCCTAACCCTAATCCTAAGCCCTAACCCTAACCCCGTCTTCTTTTTTCCTAGTAGATCAATAAATAGATAAATAATTTATGAAATTCATTCAGAGTGGTTCCCCTTTTTTAGGTTGGAGTTTTAGGAAATAACCAACAAAGTTTTCGTTGATATCAGCGACAATGAATCGTTTCTGTTCTTTTCATTTTACTGATAACGTTCAATGTCCGGTTTTCTATTTCAGTAAGAAAGTCGCTTCACCACCTGGAAAAGAGGCGCTTCATATTTTTTTTCTTTTCTCTTAATATCATTCAATACCATTCTTATATAAAACAATAAACGTTCCGTGAAGTTGCAAATCTGATTTAATTTGTAATATCGTTTGCAAACTCTGTGAGCAATCAAGCATTCTTTCCGGCTAATTGCAGTCTGTAGAATCCAGATGTGACCCAAATATCAGAATTGATTAAAACGATTCACAGGCTTATTTGTATATATACTAAGTTAAAGAAAGAAAGGTTAACAAATATATATTATTCAATTACTGCCTTTGTTAATTAACATGCATGTTCTTAAAGCTTTTAAAGAGTTTCGTGTAAGAAATAGAAACCATGTTTGATAGAATAGAACTGCTAGCTCTGTCGGTGGGGCTTAAAATATGCTGACTGCATCCCCTGCAGAGGGGTAAGATCCCCCGCCAAATAGGGGGTGTCTAGGGTATGAGACTAAATTGCATCTGGTGGTGAGGCTCCATGTATGTTCTTAAAGCTTTTAAACTCTTATATGTAAGAAATAAAAGCCTTGTTTGATAGCTACCCAGGGAACTGCTAGCTCCGTTGGTGGGGATTAAAATACGCTCACTGCATCCCCTACAGAGGGGTAAGATCCCCCGCCAAATAGGGGGTGTCTTGGGTATAATACTAAATTGTATCTGGTGGTGAGACTAATGTATGTTCTTAAAGCTTTTAAAGACTTACATGTAAGTAATAGAAGCCATGTTTGAAAAATATTAACAGAACTGCTAGCTCCGTCGGTGAGACTTAAAATACGCTCACTGCATCCCCTGCAGGGGTAAAACCCCCGCCAAATAGGGGGTGTCTGGGATATAAGAATAAATTGCATCTGGTGGTGAGGCTACATGTATGTATTTACCAACCCCTCCACTCGAGCAGGATACGCTTCTTAAGTAGAGTTTTTCCTTCTCTTAGACCAAGGTTGAAGAGCCAGTCTGCCCTACTATTTACTCATAACTGGAGGGATATTAGTTGGATTCATACCTTTCCCAATGATATTAGCACTATGTGAAATGTAAATAACCTCGTCCAGGATTTGAACTCGTTTCATCGTGCCCATTTCCTACGACGATATCCATTACACCAAGTGCGCTCTATGTATGTTTTTAAAGCTTTTAAAGTCTTATGTATATATTTACCAACTCCTCCGCACGAGCAGGATGTGACACGAGGTCAATTTCTTAACAGGTTTGAATTCAGAGTTTTCCTACTCCTAGACTGGATACTTAGCCATGGTTAAAGAGCCCAGGCTGCCCTGCTATTTACCCATAGCTGGAGGGAGAATTGAATTCATACCTTTCCCAATGGTATTAGCGCTATGTGAAATACAAACAGCTTCGTCCAGGAATTGAACTCGAGTCGAGGAGTCCATTTCCAACGACTCTAACCATTACACCCCGCGCCTCTTTTAAAGTTTTATATGTAAGTAATAAAAATCATGTTTGATAGATATCCAGAGAACTGCGTCGGTGGGGCTTAGAATACACCGACTGGCTTCTGAGTCAAATATATATGTTTAAAAATCATTCGTATACAGGAAGAGATTTTTGGTAAAAAAATATTTCTGGGATATCATGACCTCCTTTCTCTCTTGATCAGAGTCTTTGTGACGATTTCCTTTTCGCGTGGTTAAAGTGTGGAATCGAGGATACAAAGTTATGTGTACACGAAAGTATGCATCCGTGTTCCTTATTGATAAGAATTTAAAAAGCAGAGAGAGGCACCCTGATGAAGATGTCCCTAACACGATTAAAGAAGTAATTTATTTGATTGATCGGAGGGAGCTTCTCCAGCCACCCGTCTAGCTTAAGTAACGACCAATGTAACCTGTTGCGTGTCATGGACTGCTACCAGGATTCCATCCTTAAGCATCACAAGTCGCCATCAACGACCAGTAAGTGGTCCCATTGGGAGGATTTTTTCCATCTGCAGAGGTGCAGTCGGTGTATTCTACAGTCCCAGCCGACAGTGCAACCCAAGAGCAAACAATAACAACCAAGATAAAGAGAATAATCGGTTAGATTATAGTACAAGGTGTTTATATATATATATATATATATATATATATAAAGTAAAAAGTAAAGTCGTCGGGGCGGCCTAATGTCGGTATCGGCCAGACAGCGAGGAGTCTATCCCCTTTTCACTAGCGCTAGACCAAGGAGATTATTTTAGCATCTGAGGTGGAGCGCCACACCTACAATCAGCTCCTCACTCTACAGCACAGATCCCTGTGCTACTCATTCGCTGAGTTGGCGAGAGCCGGTATCGAACCAAGAACCTTTTGATTGCCGAGCCAGACACTCTACCGTCTGAGCTAAACCGGACTAACATTTCTATGGGAGTTCGCTTATGATATTATTATTTTTATAAGTCTCCACCTGTTCACCATCCCCATCAACATACTTTTGAAATTTTCCCCAAGTGGTCTCCGTAATATCGAAATTAATTGTGAAAAGTCACGCATGAAATACAGGGTGTCCAAAAAGTCTTGAAACAGTTTTAAAATTGAACATTTAATAACTCACATTGTAAAAATGATAAAATCTTTTCATGAAAAACATATAAAAGTTCAACTCTTAAAGATTTAATATTAATGTATTTTTTCATTATTGCACTTCAACATGACCGCCATCTTTGTTGATACGTTTTCACCCTGTAGCAGGACTTTATGGACACCCTGTCGAATAATTGTTTGTACGAAAAGTAAGAATCTACATAGATCAAATTATCTTTAAATCCAATGGCAGCAGAAGAATTATCGTTGAACTTTTAAAAAAACTATTCTTAAATGGTGAACACTGCTGGAGGAGCAAGGACGAGCTCTTAAGCGACGTTCTCCTGTGGAAGCCAACACATGGACAAGCTAATGTGGGGCCGCCCACCAAAGACCAACATTGACCAACTCTGCGAGGATACTGGATGCTACGCAGAGGACCTCGCTGGCACAATGAAAGATAGAGAAGGTTGGCGAGAGATTGTCATGGATATCCGTGCTAATTGTGCGACATGATGATGATGATGATGATGATGATGATTAAATATTCCTCTAATAATTAAATGCAGCGATCAACTTTGAGTTCGATATTTTATTGTTACTTATCGCATTGCTAATTGTACTGTTCTATGCCTAGAGGTTAGGGAATTGCGTTCATTGTTATGAACTAATGAAGTAATGTCGGTGAAATGGCCTATTGTCGGTATCAGCCTGACAGTGAGAGAGTCTATCCTTTTTTCCAAAGCACTAGGGTTGGAATCGAACCCGGAATTTTGTGACTGAAAATTATTCGTATTTGATCAGATCTAGAGCAACAACAAAAAATTCAAGAAACGACACAAAAAAGATATTTGTTTTACGGCATATCAAACCTCGGTGGGTTATTTAATGCCTCCAAAGTTTTAAAAGATTCGTAGCGATAGTTTGGTAGAAAATGATCTAAACTCAGTTTTTTTATTAACAAATTTTCTATTCAACCCATAGATGGGACCCTAACAGGTACTACCACTTTGGGTCAGTGTGGACCCATAAGCAAGTGCTCCACATTCGCCAAACCTCCAGAACTGGATGAGATAGAGTTAAACGTCATTCCTAGGACATGATGGCACTCAACCACCGCCCTCTAGTACATTTATTATAAAAAGGGTTAGGGGTTTGCCAAGGGCAATAAGATTTGGACAATCATATAGGTGCTAGGGCTTGACATGGTCAGCTGATTGATTCGAGGAGGCCTCTCCGTTCGCCTGTCTTGTAAGGTCCAAAGTGGAATGTTTGCATGTCATGGACTGCTCAGCCACCAGGAATCCGTCCTTAAGCATCATGGGTCGCCACCCACGGCCAATAGGTGGCCCCATTGGGGTGTTCTTACCCCTCTGCAGAGGTACAGTTGATGTATTCTAAAGCCCCAGCCGATAGGGCTGACAAAAAGATATAAATATGAACGTACAATGGACGAGATTCCCATAAAATAACCTTAGACGGGTTGACGTGTCGTTAAAATCCTCGAACTAATCAAACCGTTCAAGGGGTCAAATAAAGGTCATTACCTATAACGGATAATGGTAACTTTCCATTTACCGTCCTGTTATTTGAATTTTAACTACACTTACATGCATAATTCGTAGGCTACTCACGAATTATGTAATACTTCCAAGTCGTCACCGTATCAGGGCTACTGTACGGCTGCACAACCCGGACCCCAAGAAAGTGCTTAGAGAAAATATATAAAAAAGATGATTATTTTCAATTATGCCCAGGTCTACTCTGACCCGGGTGGTAGTACCTGTTAGGATCCCATCTATGAGTCAAATAGATCTTTTTTTTTTTAAATATTCGTATTCGATAGGACCGCGTATAAAAAGATCTCTTAAGAAACAACTACACAAAAATATGTAAATATGAATGTACAATAAAGGCGATTGCCATAAAATAACCCAAGACAGGTTGTTATGCCTTTAAAATCGTCGAACCAATCAAATAATCGTGTTTGGCACAAGGCTTCAATTACGAGACTCTTACTATTGAGTAGTAATGAATCTTGCAAAACGATCTTTCAAAACCATTTCACCAGGACACAATGGCCCAGAGGTTTTGATAAAAGCCAATGATTAAAAGCCACACGCATGCGCATATCGTTACACAGGAAGTGACACATGCGTATAAATACCGTGACAGATGTTGGTATCATCTAGAATTGTTAAAGCATTTTAAGAAGCAAAAAAAATTAAAGGTATTTCAGTATTTTTGTTTCGACAGCTGCAATTGCTCATATGGTTGTCTTCTTTTGTGATTAAATTTTATTCGCTCGCACTTTTTAATCTCAGTCATTTTCTTCTTCTTCTTCTTCTTCTTCTTCTTCTTCTTCTTCTTCTTCTTCTTCTTCTTCTTCTCTCACTTTCTTTCTCTTCTTCTCACTTTCTTCTCACTTCTTCTTCTTCTTCTTCTTCTTCTTCTTCTTCTTCTTCTCACTTTCTTCTTCTTCTTCTTCTTCTTCTTCTTCTTCTCACTTTCTTCTTCTTCTTCTTCTTCTTCTTCTTCTTCTTCTCACTTCTTCTTCTTCTTCTTCTTTCTTCTTCTTCTTCTTCTTCTTCTTCTTCTTCTTCTTCTTCTTCTTCTTCTTCTTTCTTCTCACTTTCTCTTCTTCTTCTTCTTCTTCTCACTTTCTTCTTCTTCTTCTTC
>CM042152.1:81919512-81947012 GCA_023376005.1 Doryteuthis pealeii
CTCACTTTCTTCTTCTTCTTCTTCTTCTTCTTTCTTCTTCTCACTTTCTTCTTCTTCTTTTCTTCTTCTTTCTCTTCTCACTTTCTCTTCTTCTTCTTCTTCTTCTTCTTCTTCTCACTTTCTTCTTTTCTTCTTCTTCTTCTTCTTCTCACTTTCTTACTTTCTTCTTCTTCTTCTTCTCAGTTTTCTTTCTTCTTCTTCTTCTTCTCACTTTCTTCTTCTTCTTCTTCACTTTCTTCTCTTTTTTCTTCTTCTTCTTTCTCACTTTCTTTCTTCTTCTTCTTCTTCTTCTTCTTCTTCTCACTTCTTCTTCTTCTTCTCACTTTCTTCTTCTTCTTCTTCTTCTTCTTTTCTTCTTTCTTCTTTCTTCTTCTCACTTTCACTCTTCTTCTTTCTTCTTCTTCTTCTTCTTCTTCTTCTTCTTACTTCACTTTCATCTTCTTCTTCTTCTTACTTTCTTCTCTTCTACTTCTTCTTCTCAACTTTCTTCTCTTCTTCTTCTTCTTCTTCTTACTTTCTTCTTCTCTACTACTTCTCTCTTCTTTTTCTTCTTCTCACTTTCTTCTTCTTCTTCTTCTTCTTCGTCTTACTTTCTTTCTTCTTCTTCTTCTCCACTTTCTTCTTCTTCTTCTTCTACTTCTTATCTTCTACTTCTTCTTCTCACTTTCTTCTCACTTTCTTCTTCTTCTTCTTCTTCTTCTTCTTCTCACTTCTTCTTCTTCTTCTTCTTCTTCTTCTTCTTTCTTACTTTCTTCTTCTTTCTAACTTCTTTCTCACTTTCTTCTTCTTCTTCTTCTTCTTCTTCTTCTTACTTTCTATCTCTTCTTCTTCTTCTTCTTACTTCTTCTTCTTCTTCTTCTCACTTCTTCTTCCTCTTCTTCTCTCACTTTCTTCTTCTTCTTCTTCTTCTTCTTCTCCCTTCTTCTTCTTCTTCCTTCTCACTTTCTCTTTCTCTTCTTCTTTCTTCTTCTTCTTCTTCTTCTTCTTCTTCTTCTCTTCTCACTTTCTTCTTTCTTCTTCTTTCTTCTTCTTCTTCTTCTTCTTCTCTTTTCTTCTTCTTCTTCTTCTCTTCTTCTTCTTCTTCTTTTCTTCTTCTTCTTCTTCTTCTTCTTCTTCTTCTTCTTCTTCTTCGTTCTTCTTCTTCTTCTTTCTCTCTTCTTTCTTCTTCTTCTCACTTCTTCTTCTTCTTCTTCTTCTTCTTCTTCTTCTTCTTCTTCTTCTTCTTCTTCTTTCTTCACTTTCTTCTTCTTCTTCTTCTTCTTCTTCTTCTTCTCTTCTTCTCTTCTTCTTTCTTCTTCTTCTTCTTCTTCTTCTTCTTCTTCTTCTTCTTCTTCTTCTTCTTCTTCTTCTTCTTCTTCTCACTTTCTTCCTTCTTCTCTTTCTTCTTCTTCTTCTTCTTTCTCTCACTTTCTTCTTCTTCTTCTTCTCACCTTCTTCTTCTTCTTCTTCTTCTTCTTCTTCTTCTTCTTCTTCTTCTTCTTCTTTCTTCTTCTTCTTACTTCTTCTTACTACTTCTTCTTCTCACTTTCTTCTCACTTTTCTTCTTCTTCTTCTTCTTCTCTTCTTCTTCTTCTCTTCTTCTTACTTTCTTCTTCTTCTTCTTCTTCTTCTCACTTTCTTCTTCTTTCTTTTCTCTTCTTCTTCTTTCTTCTTCTTCTTCTTCTTCTTCTTCTTCTCTTCTTCTCTTCTTCTCACTTTCTTCTTCTTCTTCTTCTCACTTTCTTCTTCTTCTTTCTTCTTCTTCTTCTTCTTCTCACTTTTCTTCTTCTTCTTCTTCTTCTTCTTACTTTCTTTCTTCTTCTTCTTCTTCTTCTTCTTCTTCTTCTTCTTCTTCTCATCTTCCTTCTCTTCTTCTCTCTCTTCTTCTTCTTCTTCTCACTTTCTTCTCTCTTCTTCTTCTTCACTTCTTCACTTTCTTCTTCTTCTTCTTCTTCTTCTTCTCACTTTCTTCTTCTTCTTCTTTCTCACTTTCTTCTTCTTCTTCTTACTTCTTCTTCTTCTTTCTTCTTCTTCACTTCTTCTTCTTCTTCTTCTTCTTCTTCTTCTTCTTCTTCTTCTTCTTCTTCTTCTTCTTCTTACTTTCTTCTTCTTCTACTACTTCTTCTTCTTTTTCTTCTTCCACTTCTTCTCTTCTTCTTCTTCTTCTCACTTTCTTCTTCTTCTTCTTCTTCTTCTTCTTCTTCTTCTTCTTCTTCTTCTTCTCACTTTCTTCTCTTCTTCTCCTTCTTCTCACTTTCTTCTTCTTCTTCTCACTTTCTCTTCTTCTTCTCACTTTCTTCTTCTCACTTCTTCTTCTTCTCTACTTCTTCTTCTCACTTTCTTCTTCTGTCTTCTTCTTCTTCTCACTTTCTTCTTCTTTTCTTCTTCTCACTTTCTTTCTTCTTCTTCTTACTTCTTCTTCTACTTTCTTCTTCTTCTCTCACCTTTCTTCTTCTCACTTTACTTCTTCTCACTTTACTTTCTTCTTCTCTCCTTCTCTTCTCACTTCTTCTTCTTACTTCTTCTCACTTTCTTCTTTTCTTCTTCTCACTTCTTCTTCTTCTTCTTCTTTCTTCTCACTTTCTTCTTCTTCTTCTTCTTCTCACTTTCTTCTTCTCTTCTTCTCTTCTTCTTTTCTTCTTCACTTTCTTCTTCTCTTCTCTTCTTCTTCTTCTTCTTCACTTTCTTCTTCTTCTTCTTCTTCTTCTTCTTCTTCTCACTTTCTTCTTCTTCTTCTCCTCTTCTTTTCTCACTTCTTCTTCTTCTTCTTCTGTTCTTTCTTTCTCTTTCTTCTTCTTCTTCTTCTACTTCTTCTTCTCACTACTTCTTCTTCTTTCTTCTTCTCACTTTCTTCTTCTACTTCTTCTTCTCAACTTTCTTCTTTCTTCTTCTTCTTCTTTCTTCTTCTCACTTTCTTCTTCTTCTTCTTTTCTCTCTTCTTTCTTCTTCTTCTCTTTCTTCTGCTTCTTCTTCTTCTTCTTCTTCTTCTTCTTCTTTCTTCTTCTTCTCTTCTTCTCTTCTTCTTTCTTCTTCTTCTTCTTCTTCTTCTTCTTCTTCTTCAAACTTTCTTCTTCTTCTTCTTCTTCTTCTTTCTTCTTTTCACTTTCTTCTTCTTCTTCTTCTTCTTCTTCCTTCTTCTCACTTTCTTCTTCTTCTTCTTCTTCTTCTTCTCAGTTTCTTCTTCTTCTTTCTTCTTCTCACTTTCTTCTTCTTCTTCTCACGTTCTTCTTCTTCTTCTTACTTCTTCTTCTTCTTCTTCCACTTTCTTCTTCTTCTTCTTCTTCTTCTTCTCACTTTCTTTCTTCTTCTCACTTTCTTCTTCTTCTTCTTCTTCTTCTTCTTCTTCTTCTTCTTCTCACTTTTCTTCTTTTCTTCTTTTTCTTCTTCTCTCTTCTTCTTTCTCACTTTTCTTCTTTCTTCTTCTCTTACTTCTTCTTCTTCTACTTTCTTCTTCTTCACTTCTTCTTCTTCTTCTTCTTCTTCTTTCTTCTTACTTTCTTCTTCTTCTACTACTTCTCTTCTTTTTCTTCTTCTCACTTTCTTCTTCTTCTTCTTCTTCTTCTTCTTCTCTTACTTTCTTCTTCTTTCTTCTTCTCACTTTCTTCTTCTTCTTCTTCTACTTCTTCTTCTTACCTCTCTTCTCACTTTCTCTCACTTTCTTCTTCTTCTTCTTCTTCTTCTTCTTCTCACTTTCTTCTTCTTCTTCTTCTTCTTCTTCTTCTTACTTTCTTCTTCTTCTTACTTCTTCTTCTCACTTTCTTCTTCTTCTTCTTCTTCTACTTCTTCTTTCTTCTTCTTCTACTTTCTTCTTCTCTACTATCTTCTTCTAACTCTTCTTCTCACTTTCTTCTCACTTTCTTCTTCTTCTTCTCTTCTTCTTCTCCACTTTCTTCTTCTTCTTCTCCTTCTACTTCTTACTTCTTCTTCTTTCTTCTTCTTCTCTACTTACTACTTCTTTCTCTTTTACTTTCTTCTTCTTCTTCTTCTTCTTCTCCACTTTCTTCTTCTTCTTCTCACTTCTTCTTCTTCTTCTCCTTCTTCTTCTCACTTTCTTCTTCTTTCTTCTTCTTCTTCTTCTTCTTTCTTCTTCTCACATTCTTCTTCTTCTTCTTCACAACCTAGTTTCAATGGTTCGAATCGCCCTATCTCCCATATCAATGACCTTGGGTTGCGTGCCCGGCTGAACGTAGAACATTATTAACTTTCATTATAATTATTTTATAACGAACCAATCAAAGAACACAACCCACTTTCTCTTTAATGAGAGATGTCACGTGACTTTAACAAAAGAACAAAATTTCATTGCCCAGAAACGCCAAGATATTTCATGTCGAATTCAAAATGATTTTGACCCCCCCCCCCCCTCCTCTCTCTCTCTCTCTCTCTCTCTCTCTTCTCTCTCTCTCTCCTCTCTCTCTCTCACTTTCCCACACACACTCACTCTCACTTTCTCTTTCTCTCCCTGTTCTCTCTACCTCCCATTCACCTGCCCCCTCTCTCTCTTCTCTCGCTCTCTCTCTCTCTCTTCCCTCTCTCTCTCTCTCAGCTCTGACTCCTCTCCCTCCTCCCCCTCCTACCCTCTCTCTACAATCTCTCACCACACACAAACACTTTCCCTCACTCCTACTCCCACTAACTCACTTTCTCTCCCTCCCTGTCTCTCTCCCTCCCTCTCACCCTTCCCCCCTCTCTCTCTCTCTCTCTCTCTCTCTCTCTCTCTCTCTGACACACTTTCTCTCTCTCTCTCTCTCTCTCTCTCTCTCCTTGACTCTCTCACTCACACACACACATACACACACACACACTCTCTCTCTCTCTCACTCACTCACTCACTCACTTTCTCTCTCTCCCTGTCTCTCCCATTCCCCCCTCCCTGTCTCTCTCTCTCTCTATATATATATATTTTGTTTGTTTGTTTGAAATGTCTTCTTTGTTATATCATTTATCACTTAATCATCGATCACTTCTTTATCAATCAATTGATCTTTCATTCAATCGATTTATATTCACGTTTGTAGGTCTTTTTTCCTTACTTACGTCATGACAGATCTTTTCAGTGCGTGTCTCGATTGATCATTTTGAAATGTCAGCCATTTTGTTAACCTATTAATATTGGCCTGATTTAGTGGCCTCATCAACAAATGTGAGATTCTAGCAAAGCCCAATATAAGTTCTCCCAAACCGTCACCGTATCGGGGCTACTGTATGGCTGCACAACCTGGACACTAAGATAGCGCTTAGAGAACATATATAAAGGGGGCTACAGAAGAATTTTGCGTGCTGTTTTGAAAATATCATGGAAGTAGCAATCCCACAAGAAAAAAAAGCTGTATGGTCTCCTGCCTCCAAGTGGAATGAACAAGACATACTGGACACTGCTAGAGGAGCAAGAACGAAGTCATAAGTGACGTTCTCCTGCCTCCAAGTGAATGAACAAGACATACTGGACACTGCTAGAGGAGCAAGAACGAAGTCATAAGTGACGTTCTCCTGCTAGAAACATAAAGAACGGCACACCAGTGAAGGTCTACCAGCCAAAAAACATATATCAATCATCTTTTTTAAACGTCAAGCTTTTTGTTAAACTCATAATATTGTCTGATTCATTGGCCTCATCAACAAATGTCAGGTTCAACGCATCAGAATCCATGAGAAAAAACAATAAAATCCATAACTTAAATTTTCATCAAAATACGTAGACTTATAATGGCTGAAAAATGGCATTTTCGGCGCATCTTTGAAGCCCCATATCTCCCCCAATTCTCAACAGAATTCAACTATCTTTTACTATGTGATACTCATCATTGAATTCTATCAGAAAATCATACTAAATTGGCACTTTAATTTTACACGAAATTGGCCATTTTCACCCACTCTCAGGGGGATTATCAGGCCTCAAATTTTACCTAAAACTCCGAATTGACCACTTTTTCCTCCATCTGTAAATTCAACGCATCAGAATCCATGAGAAAAAAACAATAAAATCGATAACTTAAATCTTCGTCAAAATACGTAGACTTATAATGGCTGAAAATGGCATTTTGGAGGCATCTTTGAAGCCCCATATATATAATTACCAAAAGCTCAAAGCTCAATATATATGATTACCAACCCCTCCACTCGAGCAGGATGTGACACAAGGTCAGTTTCCTAAGCAGAGTTTAATAGGTTTGAATTCAGAGTTATTCTTCTCCTAGGCTGGTTACCTAGGCATGGTTAAAGAGCCCAGTCTGCCCTGCTATTTACCCATAGCTGGAGGGAGAATTGGATTCATACCTTTACAAAGGGTATTAGCGCTATGTGAAATGCAAACAGCTTCGTCCAGGAATTGAACTCTGGTCGACGAGTCCATTTCTTATTACTCTAACCATTAGATCACGCAAAGCTCAATATAAGTTCTTCTGTTATATACCTCTTTGTATATCGGGTATATAATTGGGAGTGAGTAGAGGAGAGGAAATGCGGAGAGGAGAGGGGCTCTTACTTGGTCTTAATTGTTCTTACTTTGTCGCTGCCATCTCCTTTTTGGGGCTGATTCTTCCTTCTTCTGGGTTGGTCGTTTGTACTTATTTCTTGATTAATAAACAAGCAAGACTTATTTGTTTTTCTTATTCTGTATTTTAAAAAAACACAGCCCAAAAGGGTTTCTAACCATGCGATGAGAAGTTGGCATCTTGTGAGCTAAGGACCCTTACGTCTGCTCCTTCTGACTAACGGCTGAAATCTGCTAACAAAACCCAATTTCCGTTTTCACGCCTTCCCGTTGGCGGAAGTCGAGGGGTCAAATAAAGGTCATTACCTATAACGGCTAACGGTAACTTTCCATTTACCGTCCTGGTATGTTAATTTTAACTACACTTACATGCATAATTCGTAGGCTACCCACGAATTATGTAATACTTCCAAGTCGTCACCGTATCAGGGCTACTGTACGGCTGCACAACCCGGACCCCAAGAAAGTGCTTAGAGAAAATATATAAAAAGATGTATGGTGCTGCGTTCTTGTATAAATCATAGAAGGAAGTAGCATTCCCACGAAAAAAAAGCTGTATGGTCTCCTGCCTCCTATTACACAAACAATCCAAGTGAGAAGAACAAGACATGCTGGACACTGTTAGAGGAACAAGGACGAACTCATAAGTGGCGTTCTCCTGTGGACACCAAAACATGGCCACACCAGTGAAGGCCTACCAGCAAAAACATTCATCAATCAGCTCTTTGCATATTCTGGATGAAGAAGATCTGCCAGATGCGATGACCAACAGGGACAGTAGGCGAGAGAGAGAGGGGGGGTGGGGAGGGAGGGAAGGAGAGAGGGAGAGAGTGAGTGAGTAAGAGAGAGAGAGAGAGAGAGAGTGAGAGAGAGAGGTGGAGGCAGGGAGAGAGAGGGAAAATCCGCTTGTAGGATGTGCCACTAGGTTTTGAAGCATTCGCATCGGAACCACAAGGTTCCTGTCCGATACCGGCCCTCGCCAACCCAGCGAATGAGGGATCTGGTGCGTAAAGTGGGGAGCTGGTGGTAGGTATGGCGCTCTACCTCAGACGCCAAAACAATCCTCTTGGTTTAGCGCTAGTGAAAAGGGGATAGACTCGCTCGCTGTCAAGTTGATACTGACTTTAGGCCACCCCGACGACTTTTTTACTTACATCTGGTTCGGATTCAAAGCTTTAGACTGTTTATTTCATTTTATTTGCTTAATGGCATATCAATCTTCGTGGTTTATTTAATGCCAAAGCCATCCTTGTAGAAGAACAGTAGTGGTACTGTTTAACCCATAGCTAGGGAATTAGAGTTAGTCTAGAAGGAAAACTGTCATACCAAGACTAAAGAGCCAAGTCTACCCTTTGTCCTGGGTACGGCATTAAACTATCTGATGGTGAGGTTCCAGTTCTGGAGGTCTGGAGAATGTGGAGCATCCCTTCATCACCATTAATCCCAGGTCCACTCTGACCCGGAGTGGTAGTTCCTGTTTGGGTCCCATCTATGAGTTAAATAGAAAATTTGTTTCCAAAAAAATTGAGTTTAAAAGATGTTTTCCAAACTATCGCTACGAACCTTTCAAAACTTTGCCAGCATTAAATAACCCACCGAGTTTGATATCCCGTAAAACAAAACAAATGAATAATAAAATAAAGAAAAGTAACTATCTGAAAAACTTATTATAAGTGATGATATGGCCTAGACAATAGGGTAGGTCGATTTTAAAACTGTAACGTCTCCCGGCTGGATGTTGGAAAACGAGGAATTTTGGTGCATTTTACTAGACGATATTTGATGCTATTTCCTCGGTAATTTATGAGGAAGTGCGTCCCGGTCTCCTGCCTCAAGAGTTGCTGCCCGGTGACTATTAAAATAACAACCCAGTTCAGTCTATTCAAAACTATCCATTATCTATCTCAATTTGTTCATATTTATCTAAATTACTTTAAATACTAAGATTTTTTTTTATTCATGTTTGTTTAATGTCTTGTTTTTAGTTTAAATAAACAAGAATTACGACAAAAAAAGAAGCGACCCCCCCCCCAAATAAATTTAGTTGTCGAAAATATGTATCTATCTCCATTTGTTCGTATCTATCTATATTATTTTGTTTGTTTATCTATCTATCTATCTCAGTATATTCAAAACTATATATCCATCTTCATATCTAAACAAGAATTACGACAAATTACGATAAATAAACAAGAATTACGACGAGCTGGGGTTGTTATTATGATAGTCACCGGGTAGCGGTTTTGAGGCGGGAGACCGGGACGCACTTCCTCATAAATTACCTTCCTCAAACAATGGTACAAGTAAGAGATCTTGTTTTTGGTATCAATATTCATTATACCAACACACAACTTTCACTGTTTGGGAGAATTTGATTTTTTTTTTAAGAATAAAAATCGATTTATCCTACTGGACAAAGTCCTGATTTAAATCCAATTGAACAATCTTTTGGAGTATGAGAAAAAGACAAAAACTTTCTGCTAAGTTGTTTTCTAATGAAGATACGCTATGGGAAGCAATTAAGAATGAGTGGGGAAAACATTTCCATTG
The DNA here is from genome assembly GCA_023376005.1 of Doryteuthis pealeii. Lineage (NCBI taxonomy): Eukaryota > Metazoa > Mollusca > Cephalopoda > Myopsida > Loliginidae > Doryteuthis > Doryteuthis pealeii. The sequence continues at coordinate 81,928,535 of CM042152.1, forward strand.
AACAATAAGTGAAGTGTCTTTTAATTCAGTCTGGGGCTGTAAGATGACTAGTTGATGTGTGTCGCCACCAAGACGCACTGTTTGGTGTTTGTTGAGAAAAAGGCTAAGTATGAACAGAAGAGACTTTGCTCTCTTTTCGCTTGATGCTAGAAGAGACAAGTGAAAGCAAGAGACCTCGACTAAACACACGAGGCGCCATTATACAAGGAATATAATCATCAAATCAATTATTTTGACACACGGGATTAATTAGCACATTCAAAAGGCCATAGTGCAATTGACACTAGATAAATCGATTAAAAAAATCAAGTACACGGTTTACGCAGCCTAAAATTCCTGAGAAAAGTTTCAATGGAATTTGAAACTGAAGTCCAAAAATCGATTCACTTCCATGGATTATATTCAAGGTGAGTCTTGAAAATAATGAGATTGATTTAAATTTTTTTTTTTTTTAGGTTGGCAACCCTGATTAAAACCAACACGTTTATTTCTTTGTTTGTTTTTGTTTGTGTGGTTTTTATCCGGGTCAAAGTGGATCTGGAGCAATGTGATAAAGGGGTGCTCCACATTTTACAGACCTCCAGAACTGGAACCTCACTATCAGATAGAGTTAATAACGTCATACCCAGAACATGAAGACCCTCAGCCACCGCCTTTTAGCACCCATATAAAAAAGGTTTGGGCCTTGCCATAAGGGCATAGGGTCGCGACAATCATATAAGTGCTAGGGCTTGACGTAAACCAGCCGATTGATTGGAGAGCCTCTCCGACCGACCGTCCAGCCAAGTAAGGTCCTAATTGGGTGTTGCATGTCATGGACTTCTCATCAACCAGGATTCCGTCCTAGAGCATCGTTGGTCACTACCCACGCCAAGAAGGTCCCATTTTAGGGGGGGTATGATACTACGCATTGCATCAAGTGCAGAATACATTTGGAGGTATGCAAGTATATATATATATATATATATATTATATATATATATATATATATGTGTGTGTAATAATTCAGTTATATGAAAAATATAATATGTAAGATTATTGACACATGAGTTCTGTGTGTTTTGGAGGGGAGATAGTGAATCATGTGTGTATACATGAGTGAATATGCAATAAGGAACGATAATTAAATAAAAAGGAGTGATGGAAGATATTGATTATCCAACCGAGACAAATGTCTCAAAACAAGAGACCAATGTTTATTTTGGGCCCTAATTTTCATTGTTAATGATAATGTGGACGTGTTTATCTGTTGTGCCAAGTATTATATTATTGTCTAGTCATAGTATTTCAAACCAACAAAACATCTGGAGATGAGATTGAGTATCAAGGTTAGTCAGAAAGGAGATGGTGGGGGGTGTGAATTTATATATATATACAGTCCCAGGCAAAAAAAGTAGAAGAAGAGTAGTTTAGTCTGGACCCCAGCGTAGAGTTGAGTTTTGGACGCGAAGAAGGAAGATCAGTTTAGTGGTCACCAGAGATTTCAACATTAGCAGAAGTCTTAAAAGAACAAGAGGGGCATTTTGCCCCCTCTCATTCTCGACAGTACGGGGGAAGAATGTGTGATTAGCAGATCGAAATGAAAGAAGGAAGCAATGTAAGAACCATATATCTCTATGCCATTTTGATTGATGTTCACCTGAAATTGTCTTGTCTTGTCTGTCTTCTCTTTGATTTTTGTAACCCCCTGATGGCCCTGAGGCATATTACGACACTCGGGTCCTAAGTTGGGTCAAGTAAGCAGACGATCACGGGACGATTATGGCCAGTAGAGTTGCGAAAAGCTAGAAGTTGCAGGAATTGCAGTAATGCTGGAAGGTGCAAGTAAGGTGTGCAGCAGGAAGGGCTGCAGGTGTTCATCCCCACGAGGGGGGTTTTACAGGGGTCTTACCTCTCTGCAGATGTGTAGTTGGTGTATTCTAAAGCCCCACCGACAGGGCTGAAACACGTTCGTACACTGACATATAGTACCTAAATAATGAGAATGGAATCGTCTGTTTTTTCTATGAGTAATGTCTGACGAAACCTCGGAAGAGAAAAACAACAAAATCTTACGGTACTGGTTAATTCAACCTAGCAATTACTAACTAATCTGTTCACCATGTATATTTGCTTAGTGAAGCTTTTCATTATCCTAAATACTCGTTGTGTTTCTTCCTGTTATTTCTCTGTTAACTCTGATACAATATTTCGCTGTTTGAGGGAATTTGATTTTTTTTAATTAAAAATCGACCTACCCTATTGGACATTGACTTGCTGTCACCTTTTATGAAAATTGATGTTAAATTTTAAATTGAACGAAGCATACAATTCGGCTGAACTTGCACAAAGATGTCAAAATGAGGGTGACCCAGAAAAAACAGAACTCACAAATTTTGTAATAAAATTGTTAATTTTAACTATGGGGGTCTAGGGTTAGGGTTTAAGGTTAGGGTTAGGGTTGAGGTTTAGGGTTAGTTTAATGGGAAAATGAATAAATAATTTGAGTTCTGTTTTTCCTGGTTCACCCTGTATACCGGTGACCAAAAAAAACCCCACAAATTTTGTAATAAAACTGTTAATTTTAACTAGGAGGGTTTAGGGTTAGGGGTTAGGGTTACGGGTTAGGGTTGGGGTTGGGATTTAAGGTTAGTTTAATGGGAAAATAAATAAATAATTTGGGTTCTGTTTTTTCTGGGTCACCCTAATTTTGACACCTTTGTGCAAGCTCAGCCGAAAATTCTTACAACTTTTTTTTTTTCATTTGTTGCGATCAATTTTTAAAATTGATTTATCTAAATGTCGATGGCAATCTTTCGGGAATTTATTAATTAATCCGATATTTGGAGGATTCCCTTACAAAATTATTGATCGGAATTGCATTCCATCTTTTATTAGTCCAGTGTAACAATTGCAGATTTCCAGTCGATATTTTAAATTTGGGAAGGAATCTATCCCCTTTTCACTAGCGCTAAACCAAGAGGATTGTTTTGGCGTCTGAGGTGGAGCGCCACACCTACCATCAGTTCCTTACTTTACTGCACAGATCCTTGTGCTACTCATACGCTGGGTTGGCGAGGGGCGGTATCGAACTAGGAACATTGTGATTTCTAACCGAACGCTCTACCGGCTGAGCTAACCCAGCCCTCATTGTAAGCCTCAATCCTTCTTATCATATGTGTGCTAGAAGGCGGAGACTGATGGTCTCCATGTCCTGAGAATGACATTAAACTCCATCTGATGGTGAGATTCGAGTTCTGGAGGTCTGGGGAATGTGGAGCACCCCTTCATCACCATTGCTCCCTGGTCCACTCTGACCCGGAGTGGTAGTGCCTGTTAGGGTCCAATCTATGGATTAAATAGACAATGTGTTTTAAAAGTTTTTCTTCCAAACGTATCTTTCAAAACTTTGCCGGCATTAAATGACCCATCTAGGTTGATATGCCTTAAAACCAAACCAAACCAAAACCAGAACTAATTGCACTGACCGCGATTTTTCAAGGTCAAATATATAATAGCTGATTTTAAGGCAATTTGACGCTGAATCCCAAAAACGTACTCATTTTTTTCTAATCAGATCAATTTTTTAAGATACAAACTTCACTTGAAATGTATAGAACAGTATTATAGCTGTGACAAGTAAAGTCCACTGGCTTTTGAATAAGTGTCATTATTGCATAAATCTTCAATTTTGCATTATTCAAGCACATCTTAAAAACCAGACCCGAACAAACACAATGAATGGTATTTTTGAATCCAGCATAAAATAGTGGTCATATATCACTTGATAAACCTTTGACCTTCGGAAAAAGATTTTTTAACGCGGGCCAATGTTATCATTCATTCTTTTTTCTTTTTTGTTTCTCTTTTATCATTACTAGCAAAAAAGAAACACCCTCCGGGCGGTGTAAAGATTAATTTTTGAAAGATATTGCCTGAGGGGAGTGGGAGTGGGAGTTAAAAATTCAATGTTAGAGGGTTTGTATCACAAGTAAGTAAAATCAAATTTATAAAAGGAGTAAAAAAAACAAAAAACAATTTGAAATGGAAACTTAGTTCTGTCCCCTTTAAATAAAATGCTGCATGCATCTATTAATTATTAATCAAATAATTATTTTGAATATTTTACACATAAATTTTACACAAAATCGTAGGTATTTATTTATTTATTTGTAAACTTTTTAGTTCACTTCTTGTTACTGAAAAATAGGGAGAGAGTAAAAAACAATTTTTAAAATTGCTTATTCAAATTTTGAGTGTATATAACACAGAGTTGTTCTTTATTCTATGTATTAATGATTTTGACTATAAATTAAATTCTCATTAATAGACTTCGCAATCATTGAGAATATTGTCACGTAAGCTATGACGTAGTTTTGGTTACAGATAGAGAGACACCGATCTCCATTAATAATAGATTTCTTTCTTTCTTTTTCTTATCTTCATTCTTTCCTTCCTTCCATCCTTCCTTTTGCCTTTGAGAAAGATTTTTCATCTGGTTTCAAGTACAATTACAGGAAGCTAAAGTAAAAAAAAAAAAAAAAAAGTCGCAGTCATGGCTATGGTTGGTATCAGCCAGACAGCGTGGGGTCTATCCCCTTTTCACAATAGCACACCCTAGCCTGCAGAGATTGTGTTTTATTGGCGTTTACCTACTATCACCCACTCTCCACTTTCCTATCAGCATCCAAATATGTGCTCTCATACCTGAGTTGGCGTGGGCCAGTATCGAACACCCGAAACTTTTGTGGTCTGATACGAATGCTCTACCGACCGAGATAACAAAATTTCAACAAATTTAATTATTTTTTTTAAATGCGAAGTTTATATTTCCCAAAATGCATATTTTGCTCCCTTTTCTGACTTTCTTTCACCTTCATTTCTCACTTATTATTATTCTCTTTGAAGAACACGTTGAAAGCATCGTTTTTACAAGATCACCAAAGTTTAGCAGTGATAACCCTGTCAATATTAAGATGAGTGACCATTTAGCAACAACAGGTTGTAAGCATGCCTGATGCTCAAAAATACTATCATATTAAATAACCTATAAAAATGGGTTTTTCACAAAATATTAAAATTGCAATAATATTGTAAAAAGAATTATATCATGGTAATTGCATTTATATTAGAATGGGCTTAATTTAAAAAAAAAAACAATGTCTGCTTTACTTCTCTGCGTTTTAGTAAAAAACAATCTCCGCGTATATATCAGACAAATTAGCTTAATGGTTTCAGTAACTATTATTGATTACAAATAATAATTACCATCATAATGGCATCAAGTATTCCTATCAATACTAAATAATTTCCGATATATTGACCCTCATAAGATGGGCCCTAACAGGTATACCACTCTGGGTCAGTGAGCATGGAGAGTATGTAATGAGGGAGTATTCCACACTCCCACGATCTCCAGAATCTTGAGCTCTCATCACCAGATGCAGTTAGTGTCTACTCGGGAACTTTTCTTTCCTTTTTTCCCTGTAGGGGCATGGTTAGTGTATACTAAACCCACTGACAGGGCATGCAATATTTGAATTAAGCTTACGGTCAAGTCATGTTGAAAGCTCTGGTTCCCAGTAGATCACCAAAGTTAGCAGGCAATGAAGCCTGTTCAATACTTAGATGGGTGACTATTCTAGAAACAACGGTATGTCATCACCATTCATCATCATCATATCATCTCCTCACGCAATCAGCAGGATTCTCATGGCAACTCTCGCCAACCTTCTCTACATTCATTGACCAAGGGAGGTCTCTCTACAACATCCAGTATCTCGCAGAGTTGGTCAATGTAGGTCCTTGATGGCGGCCCGCATCAGCATGTGCATGTGTTTGGTTCTACAGGAGACGTACTATGAGCTCGTCCTTCTCCTCCACAGTGTCCAGCATGCCTTGTCCGCTCACTCAAATGGTTTGTGAGATAGGGGGCAAGTGGTCCGTAGCAGCTGCTTCTTTGTGGGGATACTGCTTTCACGACTTGTTCAAGACGCACGCACGCAATTCTTGTGCAGTTCCCATCTAGTTTATTTTCAAGCGTTTCGTTAGGGTCCAAGTGGTGCAACCATACTGCAGCACTGATATAACCACAGCCTAAATGACTTGGTTCGGCATTAAATGACCAAGGGGTTGATATGCGTAAACAAAAAAGAACCAACCAACCAACAATTTTCTCTTTCTTTATTTTTTCCTTTCTTTTTTATTTCTTTCGTCTATTCTGTTTCATTCTATTTCCTTCTTTGTCTCTTCTTTCTTTCTTTTTGTCTATATTCTTTTCCTTTTTCTTCTCATCTTTTTTCTTTATATTTCCTTCTTCTTTTTTCTGCTTCTTTCTTTTTTTATTTCTTTCTTGCTTCTTTCTTTCATCTTTTTTCTCTTTTTTATTTTCCGCATTTCTCCCTTTTCTGTTTCATTTTTTTTCCTTCTCCGTTTTTTTCTATTCGATTTCTTTATTATCTTTTTTTTTATTTTCCTTCGCTTCTTTCTTTTTATTCTTTCTTTCAAATCTTTTTTTCCTTCTATTTCGCTTCTTCGCCTTTCTTTCTTTTCTTCTTTTCTTCAATCTGTTTTTCTTTCTATTTTCCTTCTTCGCTCTTTCTTTTCATTTTTCTTGTCAATCTGTTTTCTTTCTATTTTCCTTCTTCGCTTTTTTTTCATTCTTCTTTCAATCTTTTTTCTTTTATTTTCTCTTCTTCGCTTTACTTTCTTTTCATTCTTTCTTTCATCGGTTTTTATTTTCATTTTCCTTCTTCCCTTCCTTATTCTTTTTCATTCTTTCTTTCAATCTTTTTTTCTTATCTTCCTTCTTCCTTTACTTTCTTTCTTTTTCATTTTCTTCATCTGTTTTTCTATCATATTTTCTTCTGCTTTCTTCTTTTTCCTTCTTTCTTTCAATTTTTTTCTTCTATATTTCCTTCTCTGCCTTCTTTTTTTCCATTCTTTTCTTTACTTTTTCTTATATTTTCCTTCTTCGCTTCTTTCTTTTTCATTCTTCTTTTCAATCTTTTTTTCTTTATATTTTCCTTCTTCGCCTTTCTTTCTTTTCATTTCTTTCTTTCAATCTTTGTTTTTTTAATTTTCCTTCTCGCCTTTCTTTCTTTTTTCATTCTTCTTTCAATCTGTTTATCTTTCTATTTTTCCTTCTTCGCCTTCCTTTCTTTTTTCATTCTTCTTTCAATCTGTTTTCTTTCTATCTCCTTCTTCGCCTTTCTTTCTTTTCATTCTTCTTTCAATTGTTTTTCTTTCTATCTTCCTTCTTCGCTTTCTTTCTTTTCATTCTTTCTTTCAATTTTTTTCTATTATTTTCCTTCTTTCGCCTTTCTTTCTTTTTTCATTCTTTCTTTTATCTTTTTTTCTTTATATTTTTCCTTCTTCGCCTTTCTTTCTTTTTTACATTCTTTTTTTCAATCTTTTTTTCTTTATATTTTCCTTCTTCGCCTTTCTTTCTTTTTCATTCTTTCTTTCAATCTTTTTTCTTATATTTCCTTCTTCGCCTTTCTTTCTTTTCATTCATTTCTTTCAATCTTTTTTCTTTATATTTTCCTCTTCGCCTTTCTTTTCTTTTCATTCTTTCTTTCAATCTTTTTTCCTTTTCTATCTTCTTCTTCGCTTTTCTTTCTTTTTTCATTCTTTCTTTCAATCTTTTTCTTTATATTTCGCTTCTTCGCCTTTTTTCTTTTTCATGGCTTCTTTCAGTTTTTTCTTTATATTTTCCTTCTTCGCTCTTTCTTTTTTTTTTTCATTCTTTCTTTCAATCTTTTTTCTTTATATTTTCCTTCTTCGCCTTTCTTTCTTTTTCAATTCTTTTTCTTTCAATCTTTTTTCTTTATATTTTCCTTCTTCGCTTTCTTTCTTTTCATTCTTTCTTTCAATCTTTTTTCCTTTCTATCTCCTTCTTCCGCCTTTCTTTCTTTTTCATTCTTTCTTCATCTGTTCTTTCTATCTTCCTTCTCGCCTTCCTTTCTTTTTCATTCTTCTTTCAATCTGTTTTCTTCCTATCTCTCTTCTTCGCCTTTCTTTCTTTTTCATTCTTTCTTTCAATCTTTTTCTTTATATTTTCCTTCTCGCCTTTCTTTCTTTTTCATTCTTTCTTTTCTATCTTTTCTTTCATTCTTCCTTCTTCGGCTTTCTTTCTTTTTCATTCTTTCTTTCAATCTGTTTTTCTTTCTATCTTCCTTCTTCGCCTTCTTCTTTTCATTCTTTCTTTCAATCTTTTTTTTTTATATTTCCTTCTTCGCCTTTCTTTCTTTTCATTCTTTCTTTCAATCTGTTTTTCTTTTATTATCTTCTTCTTCGCCTTCTTTCTTTTCTCATTCTTTCTTTCAATCTTTTTCTTTATCTTCCTTCTTCGCCCTTTCTTCTTTTTCATTCTTTCTTCTATCTTTTTTTCTTTCTATCTTCCTTCTTCGCCTTTCTTCTTTTTCATTCTTTTTCATATCTGTTTCTTTCTAATCTCCTTGCTTCGCCTTTCTTTTTTTCATTCTTTCTTTCATCTTTTTTTCTTTATATTTTTCCTTCTTTCGCCTTTCTTTCTTTTTCATTCATTTCTTTCATCTTTTTTTTTCATCTTCCTTTCTTCGCCTTTTTTCTTTTTTCATTCTTTTTCAATTCTTTTTTCTTTATATTTTTCCTCTGTCCTTCTTTTCTTTTCATTCTTTCTTTCATCTTTTTTTCTTTATATTTTCCTTCTTCGCCTTCTTTCTTTTTCATTCTTTCTCAATTTTTTTTCTTTTATTTTCTTCTTCCCTTTCTTTCTTTTTCATTCTTTTTCAATCTTTTTTCTTTATTTTCCTTCTTCGCTTCTTTCTTTTTCATTCTTTCTTTCAATCTTTTTTCTTTCTATTTCCTTCTTCGCCTCTTCTTTCTTTTTCATTCTTTCTTTCAATCTTTTTTCTTTATATTTCCTTCTTCGCCTTTCTTTCTTTTCATTCTTCTTTCAATCTTTTTTCTTTATATTTTCCTTCTTCGCCTTCTTTCTTTTCTATTCTTTCTTTCAATCTTTTTCTCTTACTCATTTCCTTCTTCGCTTCTCTTCTTTTTCATTCTTTCTTTCAATCTTTTTTTCTTTATATTTTCCTTCTTCGCCTTTCTTTCTTTTCATTCTTTCTTTCAATCTTTTTTTCTTTTATCTTTCCTTCTTCGCCTTTCTTTCTTTTTCTTCTTCTTTCAATCTTTTTTCTTTAATTTCCTTCTTCGCCTTCTCTTCTTTTCCATTCTTTTCTTCAGTTCTTTTTTCTTATATTTCCTTCTTCGCCTTTCTTTCTTTTTCATTCTTTCTTTCAATCTTTTTTTCTTTATATTTTTCCTCTTTCGCTTTTCTTTCTTTCATTCTTTCTTTCAATCTTTTTTCTCTTTCTATCTTCCTTCTCGCCTTTCTTTCTTTTTTCTTCTTTCTTTCAATCTTTTTTTCTTTATATTTTCCTTCTTCGCCTTTCTTTCTTTTTCATTCTTCTTTCATCTGTTTTTCTTTATATTTCCTTCTTCGCCTTTCTTTCTTTTCATTCTTCTTTCAATCTTTTTTCTTTCTATCTTCCTTCTTCGCCTTTCTTTCTTTTTCATTCTTTCTTCATCTTTTTTTCTTTATATTTTCTTCTTCGCCTTTCTTTCTTTTTCATTCTTTCTTTCAATCTTTTTTTCTTTATATTTTCCTTCTTCGCCTTTCTTTCTTTTCATTCTTTCTTTCAATCTGTTTTCTTCTATTTCCTTCTTCGCCTTTCTTTCTTTTTCATCTTTTCTTTCAATCTTTTTTCTTTATATTTTCCTTCTTCGCCTTTCTTCTTTTTCATTCTTTCTTTCAGTCTTTTTCTTTATTTCCTTCTTCGCCTTTCTTTCTTTTCATTCTTTCTTTCATCTGTTTTTCTTTATATTTCCTTCTTCGCCTTTCTTTCTTTTTCATTCTTTCTTTCAATCTTTTTTTCTTTATTTTCCTTCTTCGCCTTTCTTTCTTTTTCATTCTTTCTTTCAATCTTTTTCTTTATATTTTCCTTCTTCGCCTTTCTTTCTTTTCATTCTTTCTTTCAATCTGTTTTCTTCTATTTTCCTTCTTCGCCTTTCTTTCTTTTCATTCTTTCTTTCAATCTGTTTTTCTTTATATTTTCCTTCTTCGCCTTTCTTTCTTTTTCATTCTTTCTTCAATCTGTTTCTTTATATCTTCTTCTTCGCCTTTCTTCTTTTTTCATTCTTTCTTCAATCTTTTTTCTTTATATTTTCCTTCTTCGCCTTTCTTTCTTTTCATTCTTTCTTTCAATCTTTTTTTCTTTTATTTCCTTCTTCGCCCTTCTTTCTTTTTTCATTCTTTCTTTCATCTTTTTCTTTATATTTCTTCTTCGCCTTTCTTTCTTTTTTCATCTTTTCTTTCATCTTTTTTTCTTTCTTATTTCCTTCTTCGCCTTTCTTCTTTTCATTCTTTCTTTCATCTTTTTTCTTTATATTTTTCTTTTTTTCCTTTCTTCTACTCAATTGTAATATCTCTTCATTCTTTCTCCTTCTGTTACTTCTAATTTTTATTTTCCTATTTTTATTTCTTTTACCTTTTATTTTATTTTTATTTTTTTATTCTTTCAGAAGGCCCTAGAATAAAGAGGTCTGTGTAGACCTGTCTTTCTCTGTAGACACCTCTGTTCAATCTATTACCAAAATGTTCCTCCTCACTCAACTTGACAGACAAACATGTTTGAAGCATCGACACCCCAAGCAATCCAATATGTTGGAACAGCTTTCAAAAAACTAAATTGCACAAATTCAAACCCACTAGTATTTCTCCGATTAGCGATTAGTCCAGATTCAAAAATAAGAACTTGACACAGCCTCGTTCTGATAATCATCATCCGGGTCATCTTTTTAAAAGTAACTTCTTTTCTTTTCTTTTTCTTTTTTTCTATCAGAAATTGAAAGCAAAAGAGATCTTATCTCGTTTTTGTCTAACGGTTATGAGGGAAAAGCGAAAACAAAATCGAATTACAGGAAACAGATATTTCTTCTTTCTTTTTTCTTTTCTTTTTTTTTTTTTTTTTTTCTTTTTTTCAAATATTTTTTTGTTCTTATTCTCGTTCTCGTCGGCACGTAATCTCGGCTTCTCGCCCTTTTTCGTGTGAATGAAATAATGTGAAAAGCTTTGCTGTTGTTATCAGCAAAGATGGCTGCTGACGGCTTCTCGTCATTTGTCATTGAACTGTTTTTCCTCCCTCCATCTTAGAGCTCTGATCTCTATACCTGCGAGAGATAATGCGCATCGCCAAGCGAGAGCATATTTTGGAAGGGAGCACCGCCCCGAAAAATCAAATGACAACTATATTGCCAATAATAATAATAATAATAATAATAATAATAATAATAATAATAATCGTTTAAAAAAAAAGAAAGAAAACAACAATGATACTGATTTTTATAATAAAATGATATTAATTAATAAATTTCTGTTATTATCACAGCAATCATAATTGTTATCATCTTAATAAAATTATCATTAAAGATATAATTGTAATTATTATCGACTTCATTGAATCATTATTAATTTTATTCGAATTATCAATACTTCTGTTACGATTTAACGCTATTATCATTGTCATAATTTCTGTAACGATTTTCCTTATTATTTTTATCATTGTTATCAGAATAATAATTCTATTATTTCTTTTAATTATTCAATTATTTCATTATGATCACAGTGATAATTCTGAGTACTGCACGTATGCTTAGGCCCTTACTTAGGCTAGACGGGCGATCAGAGAGGCCCCCTCCGATTAATTGGCTGGTCACGTCAAGCCCTAGCACCTATATGATTGCGCCAACCCTATTGCCCTCATGGCTAGCCCCAACCCTTTTTATCATATGGGTGCTAGAAGGCGGTGGCTGGGGGTCTTTACATCCTGGGAATGACATTAAACTATCTGATGGTGAGGTTCCAGTTCTGAAAGTTTGGGGAATGTAGAGCACCCCTTCATCACCTTGTTCCTTGGTCCACTCTGACCCGGAGCGGTAGTACCTGTTAGGGTACCATCTATGGTTAAAAATTGAAAAATGTGTTTATAAAAAAAAATTGAGTATCTATTAAGAATGAATTTATTTCAAAACTTTATCTGAGGTTGATATGCCGGTAGACCACTTCCCTAGGAATCGCAAAATTCCTGGTTCGATACCGGACCTCACCAACTCAACATAGGAGTAGCACAGGGACCTGTGCAGTAAAGTTAAGAGCTGGTGGTAGGTGTGCTGCTCTACCTCAGATGCAAAAACGATCTACTCGATCTAGCGCTAGTAAAAAGGGGATAGACACCCTCACTGTCTGGCTAATACCGAAATTAGGCCACCACGTCGACTTTATTTTTATTTACCCAACCCCCTCCACCACGAGCAGGATGTCACACAAGGTCAATTTTGTAACTGGAGGTCAACAGGTTTGAATTTAGAGTTTGTCTTCTCCTAGACCGGTTAAAGAGTCCAGTGTGTCCTACTATTTACCCATAGCTTGAGGGAGAATAGTTGGAGTCATACTTTTACCACGGGTATTACCACTATGTGGAATGATATATATATATATATATATATATATATATATATATATATATATAATTATCGAATTTTATACGATATACACATTGTAACTGCTTTCAAGCAAAAAAATATAAATAATATATATATCATATATATATATATATATATATATATATATATTATATATAACATATATATGGTGTGTGTGTGTGTGTGTGTGTTGTGTGTGTGTGTTTGTGTGTGAGAGAGAGAGAGAGAGAGAGAGAGGAAAATGGATTGGAATGAATCCGACAGAATGAGGTAAAATAATTAATGAAAGAACAAAACTCAACAAAAATGTGTAGTATATTTCGCTGGAAATTAAAGGCTTGAGGAAACGGAACTTAACGTTCCAGCGAAATATACTACACATTTGTGTCCGAGTTTTGTTCTTTCGTTCATTATTTTACCTCATATATATATATATATATTAATATATATATATATATATATATATATATATATATCTGTGTGTGTGTGGTGTGTGTGTGATAAAGAAGATGACTTACCTGTGAATAGAATATCGGATTAATCGCAATATCGACGGTCGATAAAAATAAGTCAGGTTTATAAAGAATATGAAGTGCTCAATAGGTTAGTGTAATTAATCAATATTTTGATTAATTCATTACAATTAACCCTGATGATTCCTCATGGAGAAACTTGATATATATATATATAAGAGAGTTTTATAATTTGCTTGAAGCATTGTGTATATATTGGTTTGGAGGTTGATTTTGAAGGCTATCACAATGCAGGTGTAAAGAAAAATAAGGTAACAATGGTGTTGTGTGTTAACCTGTATTTTATAAAATACAGCTTAACACACAACACTATTGTTACCTTATTATTTTTTCTTTACACCTGCATTGTGATAGCCTTCAAAATCAACCTCCAAACCAATATATATATATATTATATATATATATATATAAGTCATCCACAGACACGTGTTTCGGCATATCATACCTCTTCAGTGTGGCTAGACACAACTATCCTTGGGTAGGGTCGAACTCAGACTGACCGCATGGCAGTCCGATATCTTATCCCCTCGCCCACTGACAGCTGATGCGGGGACTGGTGTTTTTAAACTATTAAATACATAGGAATGTATGTATCTTTCGGTCACTGAGAGATCAAATTTCCGGAGAAATGATCATTGCTTATTTGCTTAGTAGTGAGAGTTAATTTAAATTACCAATTAGAGAGCTCATTACCAAATTTATGGGAGCATATATTAATAAGTCATCCAAAGACACGTGTTTCGGCATATCATGCCTCTTCAGTGTAGCTATATATTCAGTTGTTGTAACCATCCACATCGATACTTGTGGTGAAATTAACTAAGTATATTTTATTCGTTATAATAGTCAAATTATCATCGTGTGGTATATTATTCACGGTTCCCTCAAGTTCAAATAACTATTTGTCATTTAAACAATGCGAAATTGCCTGGTGTTCATTCTTCGAAACAATTTAGACCTTTTTTTTTCTTTTTGTTTGTTTGAAAGTGAAAAGCGCCAAAGCAGCGAATCGTAATCTTCCATTTTCATCGGCAATTAAGAGAGCCGCTTTTAAAGAGGAGAAATGCGCCTTTTTTTTTTCATTCTTTTATTTATTTATTTATTCATTTTTTCAATTTGAAAATTGAATTAAGGTATCAGCACTCTCCGGTAAAAAAAAAAAAAAAAAGGCTTTGCGTCACGTGTGTATTTTAATTGTTATCATTGTTTGTAATTGTTTTTTTTGTTTTTTTTCTCGTTCTATTTTTTTTTTTTTTTTTTTTTACTTATTGATTTACTTACTTATCTATGTTTCTTTTTTAAAGTTTTGTTTTCATTCTTCATTTGGCGAAAAATGCATCCATTTCACCGAGGAATGGTTATTAGTTGGTCTCGTAGATTATTTAGTAAAGAGTTCTCTTTTATCTTCTACCAAATCTACGTGATGCCTTTTTTTTGTTGCGAGTCGTCGCGGTATAATAGTTAACGAACTACTCTCGCTTATTAGTTACTATTGAATAGTGAATTTAATCCTATTAAATTAAAAATAGTGAAATAGATCACTAACTAGGACTGAGCTAATTCTAGTAGTGACCACGGAGTTTAACAGATTTGAATTCAGAGTTTTCCTTCTCCTTGACTAGTTGCCTAAACAAGGTTAAAGAGACCAGTCTGTCCCACTATTTACCCATAGTTAGAGGGAGAGTAGTTTGATTTATACCTTTCCCGAGGGTATTTGTGCTATGTGAACTGTAGCTTCGTCCAGGATTTGAACTCGGGCCGACGAGTCCATTTTCTAGGACTCTAACCATTACACCACGGCCCCCAACTAATATATATTAGTTATATTGTGGCAAATATTAAATTGCTGGTTATTCCTGGTGCGTATTCCTAGGGTTTGCTTTTAACCCCATCATATTTGGTGGTCGCGCTGAAAAGGAATTCAAAGAAAAAAAGAAGAGACAAAGACAAAAGATAGTTTAAGGATTTAGGCTTTATTCGCGAGTCATAGCCACCACTTGGTAAGGAAATTCCTTCCTGCCCAGTAGTAGTGTCTCGTCCCAGTTAAGGCCCTGGTCCGAATGGCTGGAAGATTATATAGGAGATCGGAAGTGAATCCTTTTTTTTTTCAATACATGCTCGGAGGGTTCTTCTGATTTTAAGGCGGAGTTTGTTATTTTTTTATTTATTATTATTATTATTTATTATTATTTATTATCTTTTTATTTTTTTATTCTAATCCCCACAATATTTGTATACAGCAGGGGTTCTCAAACTTTTAAGTCCGTAGACCCCTTACAAAAATTTGATTGACCCCTCGTGGAACCCCTCCTTAATTCCCCCAGTCCACCTTGCAATTGTTTTGTTGCAACCAATTATGTAATTAATGAATTCTGCACAAATGTTTATGTAAAACTGTTAATTGTAAAATAACCGTAAAATAAACAGTAAAATAAGCATAACATGTAAAAAAAGATTTGCAAATATTTAATACTAACTTAATAACTTACGGAGGAATCACATTTCCTAATGTGATGGGTGAAGCTGATGACTTTTGATAAGTTTATGAATATTGGGCTTAAACTTTTGAAAATATATCAACATGGGCATGTTCTCCAGGATTCGTGTGGAATTAATTTCTTCTAATTACTAAGAAGGCTTAGTAGTTTCTATAGACCCCTTGTAGACCCCCCACCCCGAATACTTACAGACCCCCTGAGTTGTTGTATAGATCCCACGGGATTTATGTAGACCACTTTGAGAAAACTTGGTATACAGTAACACCGGGGGTGGGGGAGAAACAGAGAGAGTGGAAGAGGGGCGACTTGCTAACCAAAAATCCAATACTACTTCTTGGTGTAAGAAAGCGTAAGAAACGACAATATATCCATTTATTTATTTATATATTCATTTTAACGGCATCTAGGGTTATTTTATGTCTAGAGGTGAGGAAACACGTTTATATTTACATTTTTTTTTGTAGTTTTTACTCAAGATTTTTTTTAGGGAACATTCGGTTCTAACGAATACGACTAATTTGGAAACAGATCTATTTGACCCATAGCTGTGATTCTAACAGGTTCTACCAATCTGGGTGGAACTGGAAGTAATTGCAAGGAAGGGATAATTTCCATTACCCAGGGCTCTAGAACTGTACCTTCAGATGCTGTTTAGTGTCATAACTTTTGGCGGGGTTTACCCTTCTGCAGGGGATATAGTCAGCATATTCTAATCCCCACTTATAAGGTCAAATAACGGTCATTTGTGTAACGGTTATTGTTATAGGAAATAGACACGGTGACCAGAGTTTAAATCCTGGACGAGACTATTTGCATTTCACATAGCGCTAATATATATTTACCAACCCCTCTGCATGAGCAAGATGTGACACAAGGTCAATTTCTTAAGCGGGGTTTAACAGGTTTGAATTCAGAGTTTTTCCTTCTCCTAGACTGGTTACCTAGCCATGGTTAAAGAGGCCAATCCGTCCTACTATTTGCCCATATCTGGAGGGAAAGTAGTTGGGTTCATATCTTTTCAAAGGGTATTAGGGCTATGTGAAATGTAAACGGCTTCGTCTCGAACTTGAACTCGGGTCGACGAGTCCATTTCTCTAGTCATTACACCAGGCGCCTCTAATTGGGCTTAGGAATAAGTTGTTCGAGACAATCGTGGTGTAACGGTTATCGTTATCGTTGGCAGAAATGGACAAGGTGACCAGATTTTAAATCCTGGACGAGGCTATTCGCATTTCACATAGCGCTAATAAACTTGGGAAAGATATGAATCCAGCTATTCTCCTTCCAGCTATGGGTAAATAGTAGGGCAGACTGATTTCTCTAACCTTGGTTAGACAATGGGTCTAAAAGGAACTTTCAACTTGTTAAACTCCGCTTAAAAATGACATTGTGTTACATCCTGCTCGTGCGGAGGGATTGGTAAATATATATCAGCGCTATGTGAAATGCAAATAGCCTCGTCCAGGATCTGGTTGAATGCACTCAAAGAAGTTGTTAAATGTTCGTTCTATGAACCTCACCGTCAGATGTAAGTAAAGTCGGCAGAGTGGCTTATTGTCGATATCAGTCGGACAGCGAGGAAGTCTATCCCCTTTCCACTAGCGCTAAATTAGGGAGACTGCTTTTGCGTCTGAAGTGGAGAGAGACACACCTACTATCATTTCCTTACTTTACTGCACAGATCTAAGCTGCGCTATTCATGCGCTGAGTTGGCAAGGGCTGGTATCGAATCTGGAACCTTTTGATTTCTAGGCGGATGCACTACTGACTGAGCTAAACTGGTCATTTATAGTATAATACGTAGGACACTCCTTTTTAAGGGGTGGGGTGTAGGTAAAAGAAAAAACACCAAGAGTAGTTATGGGGGAGGGCGACAACTAAGAAGAGATTGTTGATGATAGAGATCCCCGCCCTTCGGAATTGCTCGCGTATACAACAAAGCAATTTGAAGAAAAAGAAAAAAAAAACTCCTTCGTAGGAATCCTTGCTTATTTATTTATTTGATTATTGAACATTTATCTCCATGAATATCTGACCTATAAACTTCGCAAAACAGTCACCTTCAAAGAATTTAATAAAACGCAAAATGGCGCTTGCAGATAAACGCGCATGCGCAAAAGCTGTGTTTGGTTGTGAGTCTTTTCTTTTTTTTATAATGACTCGAATTCAAGAGACGTTCTGCAAATTCGAAATCAAGCCAGCTCTATCGATGAGGCTAAGAATACGCTATTTTGCCTTTTAAAAAAATCGGGTGTTCCGTGTTACATAATTCATGGGTGCGGAAAGAACTGGGTACTTTTTTATCCTCTACTCATATGTATGCGCGTGGAGACGCCCCACCTCCCTTGTGTCAAATCTGCCCCCAGGAGTAAGGCAGATAAGATACTCTGACTTATCAGCTTATATACCTATGACTCTGATATTCGCACTTTTGAAAGACAGTCCTTGGTTTGTTAGTTAGTTAGTTGAATTTTACGGCACGTCAACCATTGTTGTGTTATTTTATCCCAAAGAGTTTTAGTGTCTTGGATTTGATGTTAAACTATCTAATGGTGAAGTTACAATTCTGGAGAATTCTCGACAAATTGGGTATACCTATATTTTTCTAATATACAGGTACTCTCATAGAAATATTAACATCTTTTTTTTTTAAATCGATTTAAAAATGTTAACACCCTTATAGGAATCTTATTATAATGGAGATTGTGTGTTTGTCTATCTGTAACCGAAACTATATCACTACTCAAGTCACAATTCCCTTTAGTTTTTTACGTCATATTCTCCATGAATTTATCTTTATTCAAACCTTAATTATTAATAAAATTGTTTTACATTCTTAATACTGTTGTCCTTATCTACATGCTATTAACATGCAATTGTATTTATATATACAAGAAAATAACAGTTTACAGTGTGAATAAGAAGGCTAATTTGCATATTGAT
>CM042152.1:81957012-81982012 GCA_023376005.1 Doryteuthis pealeii
CTATGAATATGATATAAAATATTTTCACTTTAACAGCATATTGTATTGTTTTCATATCCTTTCATATATATATATATATATATATATATAATATATATATATATATATAAAGTTTAATACATGGTAACAAGTATGGATCATACAGTGAGTATCAAACTCACGACAGTAGTTATAACGGCCATAGCAAATGGCTAATGTCAAAAAAAAAAAAAAAGGAATATCTTTTTAGCTGGCCCAATACAAAATAAAAATGTCATACACAAGTAATGATATTATAAACTGTCATTTTATAGGGAACATCTTCTGTCATGCAGTATCGAAAACATGATAAGCGTTTGATTTCATAGGATTTAATGGCGTGTTATGATCGATTTTTATTGACGATTATTGATCTATCAATATCGGGAAACTGATGTCGATATCGTGTACTGAAGGGGAAAAATAACATTTCAACACGGACTAAAAGAACCCTTTCACGTCAGCTGTGTAAAACTGGTTTTAAAGGTTCAAGCTGTGACTACTGAAAATACCAAACCATCTGAAATAGGAGATACAAATTATACATATATCTTATCCTATTAATAATGGAGATTCGCTTCCGGTTTTTGTCTGTAACAAAAATTACGTCACTGCTTACATCACATTACCCAAAATCGTCATAACATAGAATAAAATTTATTCTACGATTTTTGGCATGTTCAAATTTTGAGTGTATTTATTCAATAAATACACTCAAAATTTGAACATGCAACATTGGACAGTCCTCATTGTTTTTTTAAAACAAGTTTTAATAAATACATGACTGGTATTATATATCTATATATAGTTTGTTTTATTTTAATACATATTTAAAGTTTACATTTCAAATTGTTTTATTTCTTAATCCTTTAATGAATTTGATGATTTTACTTACTTAGGGTATAAACTCGCTGACATTGAATTTTTTACTCCCACCTCTCAGGCAATATGTTTTAAAAATCTATTTTTAAATCGCCCGGAGGGTGTTTTTCATTTTGCTAGTTATTATAATGGAGATTGTGTGTTTTTCTGTCAGTAACTGAAAC
Source organism: Doryteuthis pealeii (assembly GCA_023376005.1). NCBI lineage: Eukaryota > Metazoa > Mollusca > Cephalopoda > Myopsida > Loliginidae > Doryteuthis > Doryteuthis pealeii. The sequence continues at coordinate 81,958,077 of CM042152.1, forward strand.
TATATCTCTACTCAAGTCACAATTCCCTTAATTATTTACGTTACATTCTCCATGTTTTTTTTTTATTTAAACACTAATTATTGCTAAAAATTGTTTTACATTATTAATACTGTTGGCCATATCTACATACTAGATAATTACCACATACCCCACGTGTACGGGTTAGGCACAAGGCCCTATTAATGTGGGATTACCCACGAACCAAAGCTCATGGGTGGCGGTGCAAAAAATGCGTTGATCCTGTCGGCATTCACCCTCAAGGGAGGTGCCTCAGGCATTATAACAATTTAATATATATATAACAATTTGTTTTATTTTATCATCTTGTAAAGCGTTAATGAATTGTCGGAAAGAGTTTTCAGAAGTAAACCAAGTACTTTCGGTTCTTTTTTTAATCATTATCAATTCTGTTTATTATCTATCTAAACTATCATTATCAAGACTTTATTATTCGTCTAAACTATTGTTTTGTTTTTGTCGCTAAGGTGATGATAAATAAGTTTGTTTTTTTTTAAATTCATCTAACGAGCTAGGCAAACATGATTTAAAATAACAATTGTCCTATCTATTTAAAGCATTAAATAAAGAAATAAATTAAACAATTAATTATGAAACCAGCGACAATATTTTAAAATGCAGAATTGATTAATGTAAGTTTTGGCTGGTAGGCTCTCTGGTGTGTCCATGTGTAAGTGTCCACAGGAGAACGTCACTTATGAGTTCGTCCTTACTTCTCCAGCAGTGTCCAGCGAGTCTTATTCGTCTTACTTGGATGGTTTGTGTGATAGCAGATAAGTGGATATACAGCTGCTATTTATTCAAAATAGCTTACAGCATCCTTGTGTAGTTCCCAGAGTCGGTGGATTCTAAGCTCTACTGACGGGGCTAGCAGTTCTCTAAATATATACCAAACATGGCTTCTATTACTTGTAAGAGTTTAAAAGCTTTAAGAACATACATGTAGTCTCACCACCAGATGCAATTTAGTCTCATACCCTAGACACCCCCTATTTGGCGGGGGATCTTACCCCTCTGCAGGAGATGTAGTCAGCATATTTTAAGCTCCACCAACGGAGCTAGCAGTTCTCTGAATATCTATCAAACAAGGCTTTTATTTCTTACATGTAAGAGTTTAAAAGCTTTAACATATATATAGTCTCACCACCAGATGCAATTTAGTATTATACCCAGGACACCCCTATTTGGCGGGGATCTTACCCCCTTTCAGGAGATGCAGTCAGCATATTTTAAGCCCCACCAACGGAGCTAGCAGTTCTCTGAATATCTATCAACAAGGCTTTTATTTCTTACATGTAAGAGTTTAAAAGCTTTAAGAACATATATATAGTCTCACCACCAGATGCAATTTAGTCTCATACCCTAGACACCCCCTATTTGGCGGGGGATCTTACCCCTCTGCAGGAGATGCAGTCAGCATATTTTAAGCCCCACCAACGGAGCTAGCAGTTCTCTGAATATCTATCAAACAAGGCTTTTATTTCTTACATGTAAGAGTTTAAAAGCTTTAAGAACATATATATAGTCTCACCACCAGATGCAATTTAGTATTATACCCAGGACACCCCCTATTTGGCGGGGGATCTTACCCCTCTTCAGGAGATGCAGTCAGCATATTTTAAGCCCCACCAACGGAGCTAGCAGTTCTCTGAATATCTATCAAACAAGGCTTTTATTTCTTACATGTAAGTCTTTAAAAGCTTTAAGAACATACATGGAGCCTCACCACCAGATGCAATTTAGTCTCATACCCTAGACACCCCCTATTTGGCAGGATTTTTACCCCTCTGCAGGGACTGCAGTAAGGGTATTTTAAGTCTCAACGACAGAACTAGCAGTTCTCTGGGTAGCTATCAAATATGGCTTTAAAAGCTTTGAGAACATACACTTGGAGCCTCGTCACCAGATGCAATTTAGTATCATACATAGGACACCTGTTGGGGGTGTCTTATCTCTGCAGAGGATGCTGTCGGTATATTCTAAGCCCCGCCGACAGGGCAAACTATATGTTTTTAGACATGGAGCTTTAGAAATGAATGTCTAATTGCGATTTCATGGATGAAATGAATGGTTAGTTGGGTTTGGCTGGTTGATTGGATTTTACGGCATGTCAACCCTTGGGTTATTTTATACCGAAGATGTTTTTGTTTTTGTTTTGAGTTGCGTCGATCCCAGTTCTACAGAGGTTATTGAAAGAGCAGTTGACCCGGAGGCTCATGTGGTAGTCACAGAAATAATTCATACCGTCACCAGCATACTATCACATTTGGGGCCGGCGACCCAGGAGAGTATCACATTTAGGACCTAACATAGTATCGCATATGGCAACGTGTGCTGGATCGTATTATATTTATTGTCGTACGACCCAGTATCGTATCATATTATTCTTGTTAGGTATTCAAATTTGTTAACTCTTTTTTAAACAAATTTTTGTACTCATTTTTTTAAATCTATTTAATCCATAGATGGGATCCTAACCGGTACTACTACTCTCCGTTAGTGGACCTGGGAGTAATAACAATGAAGGGGTACTCCACACTTCCCAGAGATCCAGATTTGGAACCTCAAAACTAGATAGCGTCATAGCCAGGCCAGGAAGACCCTTAGCCACCGCCTTCTAGCACATATATGATAAAAATGGTTGAGAGGTTTGCCATAATAGCAATTGAGGAATTGGGTCGGGACAATCATATAGGTGCTAAGGCTTGACATAACCAGCAAATTGATCGGAGGGGCCTCTCCGGCCGTCCGTCTAGCCTAAGTCGACAATTACCGTGAGGCGGTTTCACGTTCTCTGGAACTCTCTCTCTCTCCAAAGTTAAAAAGAACTTTAGAGAGAGAGAGAGAGAGAGAGAGAGAGAGAGAGAGAGAGAGAGAGAGAGAGAGAGAGAGAGAGAGATGTGGGGAGAGAACGTGAAACCGTCCAGGGTTAAACGATCGCGGGGGAACTCAGTCCGGTGCTGGTGCTACTACTCAAAGCTGTTAGCGGTTGTCGTTCGTCCCCTATAGCAGACGTCTGCTTTTGCGCTCGCATCGTTGACGGTGGTGTCGGGCCGCGGAAGAAGTTGGACGGACGTGCTGGTTGCCGCGGCGGCGATGAGGGGCGAGTTCGCGCGTCTCTCTCGTCGTCGCCGCTGCTGCTTCTTCCTTCTCCCACTTTCGCGATCACCCGCACCTTTGTTTCACGCTTGGTATGAACGTCGTGGACGCTTCGGCGCGACGAGGGAAGGGTTTGCTCTTCCTCAAACCGCAGGGTCGGTACTAGACGCACTTTCCCTCCGGTCAGTCGCCGCGACCCGTTTTCAGAGTGCAGGTCGACGTGCGGTGTCCGTAGGTGGATGGCGATAACACCCCTCTTGCCGGCGTTATGATCAGCTTCCACCGGGCCCGCGTACGTACTACCCTTTTCTTCCGGGGGTGGAAAGTGCAGTCGGTATATTCTACTGCCCCAGCCGTAAGAGTGGAAATGGATGGTAATGTGGGATGGGTTTGAGAGATCAACAATCCTTTTTAACCTAGGGACACAGATTCTTGTTCGTCCTCTCTGGGTCTGTATGTTTTAGTCTCCGCGTGAAACTGACAGTCTTAAGAGGCTCGTTAAAACCAAGAACCAAATTATCAGGTGAGTACTTGTAAAAAAAAAAAAAGAGCCGGGTTAGCTCAGTCGGTATAGCGTTCGGCTAGAAACCACAAGGTTCCTAGTTCGATACCGGCTCTCGCCAACTCATCGTATGAGTAGCATAGGGATCTGTGCGGTAAAGTAAGGAGCTGGTGGTAGGTGTGGCGCTCCACCTCAGATGCAAAAAAACAATCTCCTTGGTCTAAGCGCCAGTGAAAAGGGGATAGACTACCTCGCTGATTGGCTGATACCGACTTTAGGCCACCCCGACGACTTTACTTACTTAGTTGTAAAAACATATAAGCAGTGAATGAAATTCAACAAAACTAACCTGCCTATGAGATAATACATGCTTTCTACCTGGTGCATGTAGTCAATGATCGATATATATATATATATATATATTATATATATATATATATATATATATATATTATTTTCATGTTGTTTTAGTATCTGTTTTATTGATCTGTTGACTAATTACACCAATGTGACTAATTAGTGCAATCAGATCCAATCAACCACAACACGATAAGAAAGATGGCGGTTACAAGTCAAAGAGAGATTCATCTTTTGGCCATGAAGGTCGAGCTAGATTAAACAAAATCAATAAAAAGAAATCGATAAAAAAATTATATCGATTTGCTCACTTCGCTCGTTTGCCGATTTTATTCCTTTTTTGTTATTTTTAATGTATACTTTTTTACATTTCAAAAATGTGTTTTAAGTGTGCGTTTGTTAATGTTAGGACTGCCACAATATACAGAAAGGGGCATCATGTGCTGTGTGTAGGGCATCATGTCAAAAAAGGGGGATCATACGCTGCGTGTAGGGCAACATGTCAAGAAAGGGGCATCATACGCTGCGTGTAGGGCATCATGTCAAGAAAGGAGCATCATGTCAAGAAAGGGGCATCATACGCTGCGTGTATAGCATCGTGTCTAGAAAGGGGCATCATACACAGCGTGTATGGCATCGTGTCCAGAAAGGGGCATCATATGCTCGTAGAGGGCATCATGAACTGCTGGTAGGACATAATGTCTAGAAAAAGACATCATATGCTGGAAAGGGGCATTATGAGTTGCGTGTAGGATATCATGTCCAGAAAGGGGCATCATGTGCTGAAAAAGAGGCATCATGAGCTTTGTATATGGCATCATATGTTGGAAAGGGGAATCATGCGTTGCGTGTAGGACATCATGTCCACAAAAGGGTATCGCGTGCTGGAAAGGGGCATTAGGAGCTGTGTGTAGGGCATGATGTGCTGGAAGGTGGCATGATGCGCTACATGTAGGGCATCATATGCTTCAGAAGGGAATCATGCGGGATTTTGCGTTGTATGTAGAGCATTATGGGCTGGGAAAGTGGATCATGCGTTACCTGTAGGGCACCGTGAGCTGAAAGGGGGTATCATGTGTTGCGTGTAGGGTATCGTGTGCTGGATAGGGGCATCATGTGGTGCGTGTAGGGTATCGTGTGCTGGATAGAGGCATCATGTGCTGTGTGTAGGGCATCGTGTGCTGGATAGGGGCATCAATGAAAATAAACAATTATTTTTAAATTACGATTCACAATTATATTAGTAAGGCAATACAAGATATACATTTCAAATCGAAACCGGAACCTCGTGGTTTCTAGACGGATGCTCTACCGACTGGTCTAGTTAAAACCTGAAATAATGGAAATAATTATTTTCAAAAGATATTTCATATTTATTTATTTATTCATTTATTCATTTTTTTTATTTTTTATTTTTATTTTTTTTTTTTTTTTTTGTTATCATTAAAATAATGTAGCAGCGGATTTATATGTTGATTAATTTTTATTGTGGAATTTGGAAGTTGATTCTCTTGATAGAAAAGAAAAAAATGATCAACAACTCAGTCGTTTGCATTTTGGTACAGGTCATTAATTTTACATAGAAACCAAAATGGCGTTTGTTGGGGTTTGTTATTATTATTATTTTCTATTTATTTATTATTTTTATTTTATTTTATTTTATTTTATTTTATTTTTTTTTATTTTATTTTATTTATTTTATTTTATTTCATTTTTTTATTTTATTTTTATTTTTTATTTATTTATTTTTTTTTTTTTTTTATTTTTTTTTGTTAGGACATAAAAAAAAAGAAAATATATCAAGCTACATAATGTCACGTCCCCAGAGGCTGAAATTAAAGAGTTGAAATCTAACGATGTTTATAAATTGCCGGACTTGATGTTCAATGATGGTTCGATTTTTCATTAATTACGAATGAATTAATCGATAATGAAAAAAAAAAAGAAAAAAGAAAAAAGAAAAAAAGAAAAGGTAAATCGATCTCTTTTCACCTCGTAAAAACAACTTACCTATCTATCAATCAATCAATCAATTATTCTATCTATCTCAGACTCTTTATTATTTATTTTTAAAGCTATTTATCACAGACTGTCCATCATCTATCTATCTATTCTTTTCGGACTCTTCATTAGTTATCTTATAGTCTATCTATCTATCTATCTATCTATCTATATATATATATAATATATATATATATATATATCTGTCGGTTAATTATATATCTTTTTATCTATCTATCTATCTCTGCCTGTTAATTATATACCTTTTTAACTATATATCTATCAATCCATCTATCTATCTATCTCGTACACTTCATAGTTATCTCTAAATCTATCTAACACATCACTCAATAAGTCCCAGGCCTAACATATAGATAGCGCCACTAATTTAAAAAAATCCATATGATTTTTATAAAATACTAACCTTCAAATGGCACATGTCAAAATTTGAGCCCAATCGGATTATTAGTTTACAAATTACAATTATTTAAGTGAAGCTACTGTTGCAAATTTTCAAAACAATGGAAAAATCTGAATTTCATGTGTTGATAAAGCATTGCTTTCTGATGGGAAAAAATACTGTTCAAGCAAAACAATGGATTGATAAGGGTTATTCGGACTCTGCTCCGTTGGAAACAATGGTTATGAGGTGGGGTGCTGACTTTAAACGCGGTCGTACAGACACAAATGATGCTGAACGTTCAGGTCGTCCAAATTCGGCAGTTGTCCCGGAAAACACACAAAAAACTCCACAAACTCGTTTTGGCCGATCGTAAATTGAAGTTTCATGAGATAGCAAAGGAGTTGAAGATATCAGAAGGCAGTGTATTCACCATTTTGCATGAACATTTGTCAATGAGAAAGTTGTGTTCAAAGTGGGTGCAGCATTTGCTCACAGTCGATCAAAAACAACAACGCGTCGACGATTTAGAGCATTGTTTGCAACTGTTTCAACGCAACAAAAAGGAGTTTTTGCCTAAATATGTGGATGAAACATGGGTCCACTACTTCACTCCAGAGTCAAATCGGCAGTCAGATGAATGGACAGCAGCAGGTGAAAGCTATCCAAAGCGATCAAAGACGCAAACATCAGCAGGCAAGGTTTTGGTCTCTGTATTTTGGGATGCGCAATGTATTTTGTTCATCGATTACCTTGAGAAAGGAAGAATCGTCAATAGCGAACATTATATAGCATTATTGGTGTGTTTCAAGAGAGAGAGAGAGAGAGAGAGAGAGAGAGAGAGAGAGAGAGTGTGTGTGTGTGTTGTGTGTGTGTGAGAGTGAGTGAGTGAGAGAGAGAGAGAGAGAATGACCGGTTTAGCTCAGTCGTAGAGCGCCCGCATAGAAACTACCAGGTTCCTACTTCGATACCGGCCTTCGCCCACTCAGCGTATGAGTACCACAAGGATCTGCGCGGTAATGTGGGGAGCTGATGGTAAGTGTGGCGCTCCACCTTAGACGCAAAACAATCTCCTTGGTCTAGCGCTAGTGAAAATGGGGAGTGTGTCAGAGTGTCAGAGTGTGTGTGTGTGTGTGTGTGTGTGTATCTTTATATATATACATATATAGATGTATACGTGTGTGTGCGGGCGTATGTGACCACGTGTGTGTGCGTGTATCTTTATATATATAATATATATATATATATATATATATATATATATATAGTTTATTGGCAGTACTGAATTTAAAAAGAACGCGTAAAAGCATATGCATGTTGTAAAATAATTTTTTTTTCTTAAAAAGAAAAGTAAGGGTACCCTAGTTAGATTTAAAATCTAAAATGATTTGATCTTTTTTTCGTTCAATGCTCCTCAGAGAAAAAATACATTGAAAGATGGTATTGTGGTTTTGTTTTGTTTTGTTGTAGACGATGGAATAGTCAGAAAGCAATGAGAAAAGGATTTTTTTTTCTCAATAGGACAAAGAATTCGTAAAACTAAGAAACTTACAAATCATAAGGAGGAGTTCGAAAATTACAAGTCCCCCCGTTAGATAAGTTTAGGCTTGAGGTGCCAAATAGGAGTAACTGATGGGACTGCTTCTGAACGCACAGGAAAGGTTGAGTGCGGGAGATAAAGAGGGACTCAAGAATCTGTAGTTGTAGCTCGCTGTTGGAACTGCAAAGGACTGAAAACATAGCTGGGTGGTAGGACCGAGCGCAAGTGGAGTTTCTTAATAGATGTTGTCCAATGGTGGACGGAGTATTTATGTCTGCTGCTGTGGGACAGTCCACGTTGCCAGAACGGATGTTATATATATATATATATATATATATATATATATTATATATATAATATATGTGTGTGTGTGTGTGTGTGTGTGTGTGTGTGTGTGTGTGTGTGTGTGAGAAGAATGAATAAAGAAAAGAAAGAAACAGAATGGATAATAAAAGATGAATTTAATCAATATCACTTACACATGTGTTTGGTCAGTTCATCTCTGTGAAAATATTCCGCACACAGAGAGGATTCGACCTTCATCAGAGTGAAATTTTATTTTGAATGAAAAAATTCTTTGGTCGAATCCTCTCTGTGTGCGGAATATTTTCACAGAGATGAACTGACCGAAAACACATGTGTAAGTGATATTGATTAAATTCATCTTTTATTATCCATTCTATTTCTTTCTTTTCTTTATTCATTCTTCCTCATACTGTCGGATTCATTTCCAATTTCCATTTTTACACACACACACACACACACACACACACACACACATATATATATATATATATATATATATATATATATAGTTTTTTCCGTAGTTAGGGTCTTTCCATGTGTGGTTTAACCAAGCTGGTGCAGGTAGACCATAAAGAGAGCTCAATGTGCCTAAGACCAGTGAGTAAAAGGACAGAGCAAGATATATAGTAAATGAAGAAAAAACTCTAAACTTGCTTCATTACAATAATTTATTTCAACCGTATTAATACGGCATCTTCGGGTAATCACAAGAACATGACTCTTACTGAGAATTTTCCAAAGTAACATCCAGGATGTTACTTACGAAGATGCCGTATTAATACGGTTGAAATAAATTATTGTAATGAAGCAAGTTTAGAGTTTTTTCTTCATTTACTATAATATATATATATATTATATATATAATAATCCAAAAATGCGGAGAAGAAATATATATATATATATATATATATATATATATATATATATATATATATAGGCGCACACACGAGTGTGTGTGTGAAGATAAATTAAGCTTGAATGAGAATCTTAATGGTAATTGTCGCAGTTTTAAATTTCACTCCCCCCACCACCTTTTTTTTTTTTTGTTTTTTTCTTTTTCTTTCTCTCAAGCTGAAGAGGGCAGCCATGTTGGCAGGACGTCGCAACAAGCATGAAGCGATTTTATACGATGTAAGAGGAAATGATGCCATTTTGTACGGACGGATGTCTTGCTAAATAAAAGAAGAAACAAAACAAAAAAAAACAAAAAACAGAGCATCAACTTGAGGGAAATACTAATCACAGGTGTTACTAAACGCATTGGGCACGTCACACTACGTCAACATCAACCCGGTACCCGACTCCCCCGGTCCTTATACCCCTCCACCTTCAGGTTTGGGGCGGGCGCCCTCCTGCCGAAAGGATCGGTCGTTTCTCCTTCAGTACTTGATGGCAATTGCCGAGCCACACGCCTGGGCCCTTCGCTTGAAGCGGGGGGTGAGTGATGAATGCACCGATGAATTAGTAATGACGAGATGTCATTCCTGAAACAATAAATGCTTAAGTTTTCCTGCATCCCTTTCTAATTTTGCGACCCGGTACCCTTCCCATCTATCTCTATGTAGTCTCACCTGCTGTCTCTCGTTGAACGTGAATCTCGCAAACCCCCAGCACCTGAGTGAACCTATATATTCCCATGTAGCTATTAAATATTGATATGCGTCGAATATCCGATTCTGTCACTGCTTGCTGGTAATTACCAATAGAGAGATAGAGAGAAAGAAGAAAAAAAACTTGCTTAAGGTATTGACTAAGTGGTTAGAGCAGTGGTCTAGAAATCTGATGCTCTGCTTCAAATGAAGGGTTAGTGAGCTTCGTGACTACAGCACTGTCTATAGTTGGCTATACTTGCAAATCGGTCGGAAAATTAGAGTGACCCAGAATAAAACAGAACCCACAAATTTTGTAATAAAACTGTTAATTTTAACTAGGGCGGTTTAGGGTTAGGGTTTACGCTTAGAGTTATGATTAGGGTTAGGGTTGGGGTTTAGGGTTAGTATAATGGGAAAATAAATAAATAATTTGGGTTCTGTTTTTTCTGGTTTCGCCCTGTAATATGTTTTAATTTTCCGACCGATTTGCAAGTTTAGCTCTTTACTTGTAAGAAGGATCGTTAACATGAGCTCTCTGTCGGCGAGGTTTAGAATACGCTGACTGTATCTCTCGGCAGAGGGGTAAGACCCCCCCCCCCCCAACCAAAAAAGGGGGTTCTTGGTTATTATACTAATCTGAATCTAGTGGTGAGGTTCCAGTTCTGGAGATCTAGGGAGTGTGGTGTTCCTTTTAATTTCCATTACACCAAGGACCCTGGCTGGTATTATCTGCTAGGGTCCCACCTATGAATCAAATCGATGGGTTCAAAAATTATTCGTATTCAATAGGACTGTATGCCAAAAAAAGATTTAAGAAATAACTATACAAAAGTGTAGATATAAACGAACAATAAACACGATTCTCTAACTTCTAGGCATAAAAAACCCTTGACGGGTTTAAAATCAACGTGTGAAAGAAACATGAATTGTATGAACGAAAGAATAGACGCAGAAATGTTGAATGAAACAAAATAATATATATATATATATATATATATATATATATATATATATATATATATATATATATCACAGTTACCATTGAATCCACCCAGCAAACAAATATAAAATAATATTTACTTGTGGATTTTTAAAAATATTTAAAAGTGCGCAATATAAAGAGTTAAATATACGTTTAAAAACGAATGGGTTAAAATTAATATTAAGGGTATTAATATCCTGAAGATTTTGAGCAACAGCGAGAAACTATAGTAGGTAATTTTAAGCCATTCGATTCTAAATGTATATATATATATATATATATATATATATATATATAATATTAATATATCCCTATAAAAATGGAATAAGTTAGGTACAAAATAATTAAATATCAGTAATTTTACAACAAACAAGAATAGACCGGCATTTAAGAAAATAAATGTATTTATATATATATATATATATATACTAGACAAAACGTGACCCGTTGGGTCACCCATTGAGCTCTAGGTAGATAATTGTGATTAGTGAAAAGTGAGTTAGTAAGTTTGCAAAGCGAATTAATTTAAAAAAATTAAATACGGCCTGAGAATTTAAAAAAACATTAAAATCATTTTGTAAGATTTGTAAGAAATAGAACGTTTTACCTAATTTAAATTTATTAAGAGCCAAGATGCTGGTTGGGTTGGTAGCTAATGAAACTTAACATACAAATCCGTTTCAAACTCTCTCTCTCTCTCTCTCTCTATATATATATATATATATATATATATATATATATATATATATATAAGGAGGAGGAAATCAAGATATACATAGAGAGAGGGAAAGTAATAGGCAGAATATGAAGTAAGAGACTGGTCAGTTTTTTACTTAATTGCAAAGTACGACTAATTAGAACCAATTGAAATGGAATTTTTTTTTTACAACATAACTCAATCTTAAAACTAAGGAATGATTTAGTATAATTTTCGTGTAATTAAACTAAACAGTAAAAAAAACCTTTAGGAAACAAACATTGATTCTCTCAACTTTAGTATAATGATACAAATATTTGTTAATTCCAATCGGTTTCGTCCTTCGTCCATCATCATAAAGTATTCAATATAATAATATAATTTATATTGATAAATATATACACACAGATAGATAGATAGATAGATAGATAGACATATGCATATAGATCAGAGTTTTTCAACCAGATTACCGCGACACAGTAGTGCACCGTGAAGCTTCCGTGGGTGTGCCATGAGTGTTGAGGACGGTTGATCATCCTCTTAGATTTTTATTCTATTACTTTAATATTTTTTGTTTTAATTATTCTACACTTGTAACACATTTTCACTATTCATTTTCTTTTAAAATTTGAATTATAAAATAATTATATATAAAATAATAAAATTCGAAGGCAATACAATGCGTAAAAAATAAAGACAAAAAGATGTTTTATATGTCTAATCGATTTCAAAGCAAAGCTTTATCATCAGAGTTATTTCAGAAATGACGTGCTTATGTTTTTTTTATTTGTGTGGTTATAATTTCTCTTCTTATTTCCTTTTCCTCTCCTTTTTTTCCTCTCTTTCTTCTTCTCCTCCTTTATGAATGGGCGAATAACTGTAATTTCTTATTTCTCTCTTTTTTTTTCCTTCTTTAAAAGTTTGTTGAGAACAAGGCTGACATCCGGTAAGATGTTGCAATGTGTTGCGACCGTGTGTAGATGTCAAAATTTTTTTTGAAAACAAAAATGAACAAATAAATAAAAACCGTTAATAGAAAAATTTTTTTTTTTTACATACTTAGCTTTTGTTTCACTTTCACCTTTCCTTTCTTATTCTTTCTCCCTCTCTTTCTTTTTTTGTGTTATTTCTCTTCTTTTTATTTTTTTTAATTTTTTATCCCCTTTGTTCTCTAATTTAAATTATTTTTTTATAGTAAATAAGTAAATAAAAGATTATCTTAAATTATGTATTAGTATTGATAGAAAAAATAAATAATTCTTTTTTATTATTTTTTTTTTAAGAAAATATCTTTTATGAGTACTTTTTTCTCTTTTTCTTTTAAACTTAAATAGATTAAATATTATATTAATTATATATTAAAATATCATATAATAATTACATATTAGGATTGATGCAAAATTCAAAACAATAAAACAAACCATTCTCCTTTTAAATTTCAAATAGATTAAATATTATAAATCAAATATTTGAATTACAAAAGGCATAATGTTTTGCTTCAATTATATATTTTATTTAACTATTTTTATTTTTCATTCTTTTGCTGTTATTATTTCTTCTTTTTTTTTTTTTTCCTTAAATATTTATTAATAGTTCTAGACTGACCGTAATCCTAAGAGAGTATTATGGTTTAAAGAAATGGTGTCATGGTATATAATGATGGTGTACCTCGATCAATTTATTGCCCAGCTCACTGTGCCGTGAGATGAAAAAGGTTGAAAAACTCTGATATATATAGATATGAATAGATAGATAGATAGATAGATATACACATGCAGATAGATAGATAGATAGATAGATAGATAGATAGATAGATAGATTAATTTTTTGTAAATTTTTTTCAGTCGAGTGGGTGGGGTAAGTTTATTTTGTAAAATACGGATTTTATATCATCTTTGACGACCATGTTTACGATATATTTGAGTAAAATTGACTGAAAAAATAGTTTGAAACGTATTAAAAATAAATTACATGTGTAATATTATTTTGCCTTTTTTACTGATGCTCATTATGTTACTACTTTTCGACTTGGACAAAATTTGACCTTAAATAATCGATTTAATTAATTTTAATTCGTTTTTAAAACGAAAAGCAGACAACATTTTGGCAGTACCTATTTTATGCTTATTTTACTGGCCCGGTAAATATTTTTATTTTGAATTCAAGTAATGTTAAAAATAACAACATATTTGACACAAAAGTTTATTTATATTCATTTATATCTATATTTTTTGAAGGATAAAGATGAAAAAAAAAATCTAAATGAAAAATATAGATAACATTAAGGACTTTGTGATCAAACATGTGAATTTTTACAAAATTTAAAAAAATTAAAGGAAATGATGAAGATCAATTTGACTATCAGGAATTTTTTCCAAAGTGGAAAAAATGTCATTTTCCACTTTCAATTGTTAAAACATAAAATTGTAACCCTAATCCTAAACCCAACCCTAACCCTAACCCTAACCCTAACCATAGCAAGATGAATTCTTGTCAAGTACCATTTTAAGAAATTAGATAAGTTTGTTTTTGTATCACAGAATTGCACAACTTTTTTAAGCAATTACCTTTTAGATAATCCCAGATAGCTGTCAACAACCATTTTAATCTTTTTGCTTTTAGATAGTTTGAAATATATCTAAATATATTTCAAATATATTTGCTGGCAAAATAGCCTGTGGTCTATTTTTTAGGACCGGTAAAATAAGCCTAAAAGTAAGTTTATCTGTTTTACCGGAACCGGCTTACTAGTTCATTCGCAAAATTTATATGAAATTACAGAATTAAATTGTTTTATTCCTAAATAAATGTAAATAGAATAAAGTAAATAAGAAACTTAATCTTCGTAAAAAAAAAAAAAAAAAAAAAAGAGATTTTCAGCCGTATGGTACGGCAGACAAATCTAAGCATCTGCGCATGCGTAAAACTGACGTAGTTCTCCGTACCGGATCGGGTAAGTGTATAGCTGTAGCAAAAAAGTACAACCCTCATTTTTGTGTCTATTCTCAATAAAATCCAACTTATTTGAACAGTTTGGGAAAACTTTAAATTGCCGAAATAATAATATCCTGTGATTTTTTCAATAATCCAACCTGAGCTCAATAGGTAACCGAACGGATCACATTTTTCTAATATATATATATATATAGCATGTATCCCTGCCCGTAAAATTCTGTTGAGTGTTCTTTAAGATTTCACTTCCTCGTCACTGAAATAATGTTTGCACACACACACACACACACATATATATATATATATATATATATATATATATATATATATATATATATATATATATTTTATTATTATTATTATTATTATTATTATTATATTATTATCATACTAAAGCTGAGTGAATCAATGATTGTTTGCTAAAAGCTTTTTTCCTGTTTAGTTTAATGACACAAAATTCATACTAAAATATCCTTTGCTTTCAGGATTAAGTTATGTTTGAAAATAATTATTAATTAAATAATTATTAATTAAATAATTATTATAAATAATATTATTAATTAAAATAATTATTAATTAAATAATTATTATTGCAAATAATTTGCAATTAAGTCAAAAACACATTCTGTCCATTACTTTCCTTCTCTCTGTGTATATCTTGATTACATCCTCTTTATATATGTTAGTTTCTCTGTGTGCGTAAAGAGAGAGATTGGAGAGTGAGTGTGAAAGATATATTTTGATTTCCCACTTTATTTGTATGATAAGTTTAAAAGCAGCGAGACTGAATCAGGTTCATTTCAATTTAAATTATATCAAAGGCTCTCTTACGAATTTTTTTTTAATTATTCGGACGTATGTATTTATTTTATAAACATTTAATTCGCTTTTCAAATTCACTTTTCCCTAATCCCAATTATCTACCCAAAGCTGAATGGGTGACCCAACAGTTCATGTTTTATCTAGTATATATACTGTTCACGTTTTATCTAGTATATATATATATAGGGTGTTCGGGATAAATTTGACATATTTATATTTGGTTATTTTTTCCGTATGTTGGAGGTATTGACGCATACTACGTATCCTTTAAAATCTTGGACCTTTCTTTATTCATATACGCGATGACAGATAGAATGGATAACTGGAACCCACCTGAATCATGGAAAAGAATAACTTGTATCATGATGAGAAATTTGACAGTTTCATAAGGAAAAAGAAAAAGTGCTTGGTAACTAAAAAATTTTATGGATTGTAAATAAATTCAACAGGCACAGAAATTACACAACCGTCAACAAGTTTCACTCAAAATAACCGCAATTAGCGTCGATCACAGCCTCATTCCTGCCCCGGAATCTGGAGCTGATGTTACAATTTCCCTGGGAAGGGTCTCAAAAACTACCTTAATTCAATCGATTAACTGGGCTTTTGTTGTACTGGCACGGCAATTGGTGTCTTTCTCAACAGCCTCCAATGAACTACCTGCTTAGGCTGGTGTGAAAAACCAAAATAATAATAATAATTTGTATAATAAAAATTAATGATAATAAAAATAGAGACTCTCAAGATTACTGCACTGCTGCAATCGGCTAGAAAACTCAGAAGAGTCCTGGAGACCTGAGGAGACTTGTTGTCACTCAGACTCCAGTGAAAGACCATCAGCTGATGTGAAAAACTCAAAAGGAATAATAATAATAATAATAATAATAATAATAATAATAATAATAATGTGTGTACGTGTGCACGCGCACGCGCGTGTTGTGTGTGTGTGTGTGTGTGTGTGTGTGTGTGTGTGTGTGTGTATGTGTGTGTGTGTGTGTGTGTGTGAAGCGTGTTTCGAAAGGGTGCGACTCCACGAAACCTACAACAATCACTGTTGTTAGACATAGCAACTTTTCAGCTATAAAACACAATATTCCACCCCTTCGTCGTCATCACCACTGAGGAGACTGAGTACATCAGTAAATAATAATGATAATTCCTCATCTCACAAATCCACATAGAATGTTTTTTTAATGATTCTTAATTATATGAATAGTTTTTTTTATTACTTTCAATGCACTCCGCTAAACTTAATGTAATAATGTTTTATATATTTCTTCGCAAAAAAAGAGAGAGACATTCAACATCAAAGAAACTGAAACAATGCCTTTACCCGATTTATTATAATGCCGACAAAAAGAGAAAAAAAGAAATAAAAAGAAATAAAAAAGAATAAATCTTATTCCGAATCCCAAAATAATAAAACATTTTCAAACAGAATCGGGACTGACAGACAGACAAACAGATATAGAAACGGTCTCTTCATGTTACAGCTGCTGGAGACATCTGCCATTTTATATACTACATCCGGACCTGCGCACTGCCGACCAAGCATATCGAACAAGACGAGGTACAAGAATAAAAACTATGACTTGTTTACTAAGTAACATATGCGTTATGCGGCCGGCCTCTTCACGTTTATTTCCGATGTACACATAAACAAGTCATAAGTTGCAATTCTCTACGATGAAGCATTACTACTATTGTATTAATTATTCGGATTTGTAGCCACATCAACGTTTCGGCCAGTCTGTTCTCCGGCCTTCATTCTGTGTATAAGACATGTGTATTCAAACATGTTGCGTTAAATTTCATTGTAAAATTTTCGTAAAAGTCGGAGCATTAATTGATTTTTCATAGAATTTTTTTAAAAAGCATCTAGTCATAACTTGTTTTTGGCTACGTTGAGTTTCAATTGATTTAACGATGCAAAAATGTAAACATTGTTTTTCGTTCATAATTTTCATTATTTCCGTAAGCTGAAATTTTTCTTTTTTAAATCATCAGGATTTTTAAAAAAAAGTTTCTTCTTTCGAATGGACAAAAAAATTCAAGATAATATTAACCTTTACGCAAGTTTCATTGTGTTAAATATAGGGGGGGGGGTAAATTTAACAGAGAAAATTGGTGGTACCTACTAAATAGAAGCATCAAAATAATAGTGGAACGCAGTTATAACGGAAGCCCAACGGGTTCACGTATCGTCTACTTTTCTATTAATTCTATTGCTACACCAGACATAGCCAAAGGAACTGAAATAAAATCACAAAACGAAACGAAACGAAACGGTTACTGTCGACTTGTTGACTACGCATTCTTTTTTCATTATTTCGTTTCGTTTTATTTTTTAACCTTCTACTCTATTTTTTTTTTTGGGGGGGTCCTATTTGTTTCTTTTTAGGCAAACAGCGATGCATTAATTTCTTCAGATGGGTAGCCATATCTTTCTTGTTACCGACTCAACGTTTCGGCCAGTCTGTTCTCCGGCCTTCATTCTGTGTTATAAGACATGTGTATTCAAACATGTTGCGTTAAATTTCATTGTAACTAAAAAATCTTAAATTCTTAAAATAGATTCGAAGTCGAACATGATATAAATGGGAGGAATGTTTCTTTGGTAATCTGAACATTAGCTACATAAATGAGAGTAACCTCCCCTTGTTTCTTTCACTTTGAGGAAGCCTTATGTTTTGATTTGCCATTTTCATTTCTCCGTAAATCTACACTGAAAATACGAATTTGTTCGAATCAATACAACTGTATGTTTTAACACGAAAATATCATAAAAATGTGTTCTTAATTGTGCTGGCGCATTATTTGAAATGAACTTAATTGTTATTAAGGCTTCCTCAAAGTGAAAGAAACAAGGGGAGGTTACTCTCATTTATGTAGCTAATGTTCAGATTACCTGTTGATAAACTGTTCAAGGCTTATGACAGAGAAAGAATTCACACACGTCTCACCACTAAAGCATCCCAAAGAAAGTGAGAATGAAAAAACAACGGTGAAGATTAAGACGGACCATATGACCTTTAGGCACCCCTTTTGCGATGTCGATACGTGGGGACATTTTTTCCATTTAAACACTCAAAATCCGGTTAAGTTTGTTCTCCGGCCTTCTTTCCGTGTATTTATGTGGTTTTGACTTTAGTGGCCAAAACTGGTTCTTATAATTCGTTAGAAGAATTCAGAGAAACCTTCCAACGTAGGTGAATATACGAGTATACCACTTGACAAGTTCTCTTTTTTCTTTTTCTTTTTTTTTGTTAATCAATACTAAGTCTGGTCGCCTGGTCGGGATTAGGTGATCCGTCTGTAACCCCGAAGTCCCAGAGAATGTTATGCATCTCATTCTCCAGGACAGGTTCTATTTAATTGTGTGGTGAAAATTGAATTTCTTGCACAATTCCCAGTGGATTACCTTTCCCGTCGAGTCATGCCTAGTCTTGTACTCTCTTTGTGCTAGTTTGCTGCATTCGCTTATTATTATTATTATTATTATTATTATTATTATTATTATTTACTCCTTTTGAGTTTTCACATCAGTGTTAGCTGATGGTCTTACACTGGAGTCTGAGTGACAGCAAGTCTCCTCAGGTCTCCAGGACTCTTCTGAGTATTCTGGCAGATTGCAGCAGTGCAGTGTTCTGAATGGTTTCAATCCTTCCTCTGATATCCAAACTTTCCAAGCCCTTATTATTATTATTATTATTATTATTATTATTATTATTATTATTATTCCCTTTGAGTTTTTCACATCAGCGTTATCTGATGGTATTTCACTGAAATTTGAGTGATAACAAGTCTCTTCAGGTCTCCAGGACTCTTCCGAGTATTCTAACCGATTGCAGCAATGCAGTAGTCTGGATGGTCTCAATTCTTCCTCTGGTTTCCAGATCCTCCAGTCTTTTTTCCAAGTTTTCTGGGACCGTTCCAAGTGCACCAAATACAATTGGTATCACTTTCACCCTCATATTCCACAGCTTTTTCATTTCTCTGGCAAGGTCCAGGTATTTATCCATCTTTTCATTTTCCTTCAGCTTCACCCTGTGATCTGCTGGAACCGCAAAGTCCACCAGTTGACACGTTCTCTTTTTTGTTGTTAATCAACACTAGGTCTGGTCTCCTGGTTGGGATAGGGTGATCCGTCTTTATCTCAAAGTCCAAGAGAGTTGTATGCGTTTCATTTATTATTATCATTATTTACTCCTTTTGAGTTTTCACATCAGCATTAGCCGATGGTCTTTCACTGGAGTCTGAGTGACAGCAAGTCTCCTCAGGTCTCCATGACTCTTCTGAGTATTCTGGCAGATTGCAGTAGTGCAGTGTTCTGAATGGTTTCAATCCTTCCTCTGATATACAAACTTTCCAAACCCTTTTCTAATCCTTTTGGGACTGTTCCAAGTGCACCAACCACAATTGGTATCACTTTCACTTTCATATTCCATAACTTTTTCAGTTCTCTGGCAAGGTCCAGGTATTTGTCCATTTTTTCATTTTCCTTTAGCTTCACCCTGTGATCTGCTGGCACTGCAAAATCCACCAGTTGACAAGTTCTTTCTTTTTTGTTAATCAGCACTAGGTCTGGTCTTCTTGCTGGTATAAGGTGATCCGTTTTTATTTCAAAGTCCCTGAGAATTTTATGCGTTTCGTTCTCAAGAACAGATTCTTGTTTATGCAAATACCATTTTGTTGTGTGGTCAAAATTAAATTTTTTGCATAATTCCCAGTGGATCACCTTCCGAACCCAGTCGTGTCTAGTTTTGTATTCTCGTTGTGCTAGTTTGCTACATTCGCAGAATATATTGTTTACAGTCTCATCTCTATTACCACAAAGTTTACATTTACTATTTTGTTGAGTCTTATCAATTTTCGCTTATTATTATTATTATTATTATTATTATTATTACTATTGTTGTTGTTGTTGTTGTTGTTGGCTGCAAAACTCAAGAAGAGATCGTAAAAAGTTTCACTTAATAAACCTTACAAAAGGTGTAGACGTCTCCTGCTTTTAAAATGCATGATACACACGTGTGATGTAAACTTCCACAGATGGGACAGAAAGACCCAGGTGAAAAAATATTAAAATGACCTCGGCTTCGTTAATAGGATTAATTATTACTGGAGTTTTGTAAAGAGAATACTGGTGCGACTGGTTGTGCTAACGGGTAATTAAGTTAATTTGTTTGTGATAAGGCGAAAAAGGTCTCTTTTCGAATTCTAATCTACTGAGAGGCGGATCCAAACGTTGAAAAAGAAAAAGGAAAAAGAAAGGTTGAATAACGTTTCCTTCATCAGTGAGACGGGTGAAATTTAATAGTCTGTAAATTGGGACAAAATTGTATCACAATAATGTCTGTTGATAACAAAAGATTTCTCGGCTTTTTCTTTATTTTTCTTTGTATTTGCTTTCTTTCTTTCTTTCTTTCTTTCTTTTATCCTTTCTTCTTTTTTTATTTCTTTTCTTTTTCGTTGGCTTTTTTATTCCCTTTTATTTTTCTTCTTTTCTTTCGCTTTTTTTAATAGTTTTTTTTTTCACTATGCCTTTCCCAAGTTCTTTTTTTATTCCTCCTTTTCTCTCTCTCTCTCTCTCTCTCTCTCTCTCTCTCTCTCTCTATAATATAATATATATATATATATATTATATATATATATATATATATATATATATTGGTCTCGATTCTGTTCTTTTTCTTTCTCTCTCTCTCTTTGGTCTCGATTCAGTTCTCTTTCTCTCTCTCTCTCTCTCTCTCTCTCTCTCTCTCTCTCTATCTATCTATATATATATATATATATATATATATATATATATATATATATATATATATATTATATATATATATATATATTTGTGTGTGTGTGTGTGTGTGTCTGTGTGTGTACTTTGCTGTCTACTTTCCTTATTTCATTATCTATCTGTCTATCTATCTATCTATCTATTTATTCTTTATGCAAATTTACATTCATTATATTTGTACTTTTTATTCGTTCTCTTTCTTCATTCTTTCTTTTTCCCTTCTAAATATTTTTTTTTGGTCTTTACCGCCAATTAAAAAAGATCCATATTCTTTTCTTCTTCTTCTTCTTCTTCTTCTTCTTCTTCTTCTTCTTCTTCTTCTTCTTCTTCTTTCTTTCTTTCTTTCTTTCTTTTTTTATCTATCTATCTATCTATCTATATATTTTAACTCTCTCTCTTTCCTCTTTCAATTTTTCTTATCTATTTATTCAATCAAAACAATTATGCATTGCTCATTCTTTCTTTCTTTCTTTCTTTCTTCTTTCTTTTTCTTTTCTCGCTTCATCACTTTCTTCTTCTCTTTTTTATTCCTTACTTTTAATACTTTTTCTTCTTTTATTTTCCCTCTTTCTTTCCAGTGTCTCTTCTACCTACTCACTCTTCTTTTTCTACTTCTCTTTCTATTTCCATTTTCAGTTTGATTTTCTTTCTCTTCGTTCTTTTTTTCTTTATTTTTTCTTCTTTTTTTTTTTCTTTATTTAAATTTTTTTTTTCTTCTTTTTTTTTTTTTGTCTAAAATTGTATTTTCGTCTTTCTTTTCGGAACGCCTACTTCTCGCCTTTTTTTTTTTTTTTGTTTTTTTTTTTCTTTTTAAGCCAACCTTCAGATTCGAATTTCCTTATTTTCATTTCGTCTTGTTGCTTCCCGTTTCGCTTTCAATAACAACCGACGTCGCCTTTTTTTTCTTCTTTTCTTCTTCTTCTTCTTCTTCTTCTTCTTCTTCTTCTTCTTCTTCTTCTTCTTCTTCTTCTTCTTCTTTCAGCGTCACCACAGTCGTTTGCAGCCGATTCGTTACCGGCCGGCCCGCACCACAATAGAGCCACCGAAATGCGAAGCTCAATATGTCGCGTTAGGATATCACAACAGACGAAAAGTGGCAATGTCGGCTTTGAATTATGTATGAGGAACGGTCGGCTTGAATTTAGAATACACCCGCTTATGATCCCCGGTAAATTTTATTCATTTTCTGGGTATAAACCCTCTTATTCGGTATTCTGTGTGCTACTCTAATTAACTGCTATTACATTTATGGACAGTTGTATTTGCGGGTGTATCCTGGTTGTTAGAGAATAAAACCGATGGTGGCGAGGCTTGACATATCATTTTTTTTTTCATGCTGGGCAGGAGACGTTTGATTAATTACGATCTCTTTTGTAATATTGTTTAAAAATTCAAAAATAAAAAAAAAGTCTTTCATTTTTGGGCTCCAAAATCGCAGTTATTTCCTTTAATTTTCATTTCGATATTTCAAGATTTTATTTGATCGATTGATTTATTTTAACAGCATATCAGCATGTCTTGGGTTATTTTATGCACAGCCATAGAAAATCGCGTCCATTATACGTTTATATTCATTTTTTTTTTACTTATTTTATGCATTTATGAAATGAGTAATTATGATATTTCGGACTGTTGTCCTCATCTTGTTGAAATGCCGTTAGAATCAATCAATCAACAAAAATACTTAATGAGCAGCTTCAAATGGGAGGTGGATGTTTTTACTATCTGGTCCGGTCCTTCTGTCGGCTCTGTCCGACCCTGAACTCTCAACGGTAGTAATGATACGCGAGACTAACTTGCTAATGAGTGTTTCACAGCAAGGTATCAAACCGTTCACTCTTTGGCCTTTATATATATATATATATATATATATATATATATATATATATATATATATATATATATATCTATTATAATGGAGATTGTGTGCTTTTCTGTCTGTAACCGAAACTATATTACTATTCAAGTAACAATTCCCTTAGTTATTTACCTTCTACAGGATTTTATTTTTTATTTAAACCTCAATTATTAATAAAATCGCTTCACCTTATTATTAGTGTTGTCCATATCTACATACAAATAACATGCAATTGTATTTATATATACAAAAATAGCGGTTTGCAGTTTGAATGGGAAGGCTAATTTGCATATTGATATTAAAAATCTGATTATATTAAATATGTGCTTAGTATTATTGATTTCTAACTGTTTGGTTTTATTTTAATGAATATAAGCAAACATCTCTTCAATGAATCTTAAATGAAATCCATTAACAAGAAAAAATAACTGTCATTTTATTCTTTAGTCCCTAATTTAAATAAATAGTTAAATAAGTAAAATTTAGCAATGAAAGACGGGAGTGGTGGAAGAGCTAAGTTTCATTTCTATTTTTCTATTATACCCCCACTCTGTTACATATCTTTTTGTCTGTCTCTAATTTAATACGATATTTCATTACATTAAAACTTAAATACTTGCACCCGGAGGGTGCATATATTTGCTAGTATATATAAAGATGAACTTAATGAGTCAGATAAACCTACAAAATGTTTCGCTTAGTGCTCTTCAGCGCTAAGATCCAAAAATGTGAGTTTGCTCCAAATCTCTTTAGTCGGATCTTAGCCCTGAAGAGCACTAAGCGAAACATTTAGTAGGTTTATCTGACTCATTAGGTTTATCTTTATTATTTGCTCTACTTAGGTATTGAGCACTTTTTACTTATTAGCTTTAGTATATCCTAGCGGTGTTTGTATGAATATACATATCTTATATATATATATATATATATATATATATATATATACATATAAATTGTTTTTTCTTTTGGCCAAATATTGTACCATTAGATAATTTTTGGTTGGTACGATTATC
>CM042152.1:81992012-82034512 GCA_023376005.1 Doryteuthis pealeii
GAAACAAGCGCCTCCACTAGTCCGTAGACGAGGGTCAATGATTGTCAAAGAATGGCGCCCTAATAGGTACTACCACTTCCGGTAAGAATGGACTTGGGAGTAATGGCAACAAAGTACGTGAAGCAACCGATGGAGATCCCGAAAGAGGATGCCGGGATTCGAATATTCAGACCCGAGTATCGACCTTTGGAAATACTCAACTATCCCAGTCCGCTGGGTCCTTGTCTCTATATCTACTCGACTGACTCTGGATCCTCATCAATATATATATATAAAGAACAAAAACAAACAAACAACAAAAAAACTAAAACTAAACAATGACGTACACTTCAAAGCTCTACTGTACGACATTAAATATGTAGACAAACAATAAATACATTAGCCAGCGAAGGCATCAGGCCGTTAAATGACATTTATGTGCATAATTAATTTATTACGTCCGTCCCCTGACAATAAAAATTACATTGTCGTGAAATAATTATGTTTACAAGTATAGTGTCCATTCTCCAAAAGGTAAAAGGTCTGGTCAATTTAGATGGGCGCATGTGGACGATTAATCAAACGATTTATTTAATTACGAATTTATATATAGAAGGGGATACGGTGTGTCGTAACAGCAACTCGCACGAGAAAACAAAACAAAACGAAACAAAACAAAACAAGAACAAAGTCTAAATATCGCCTGAGACAGCTTATCGTTGCGCTCTGTCTCATCACCAGATATCTTGACTAAATATCTCGTCACTTGGAAGCCACGATGGTTGACGGGTAGGGGAGGGGTGGTCGGGTAAGCATTTAAAGAAAACCATTTTTTTCCATAACTGGTGAAAATTGCAAATCGTCGTCAAAATTAAAACGGAAAAATTTGGCTTGGGCATAGATTTTAATGAATCTAATTATTACTAAGGACACGATTTATATTATTTTTTACTTAAATTTTAACCGTTAGTTGTGTTTAAGGAAACATATAGATAAAATAAAACAGATGAATGATAAGACGATTCAGAATTAATAAACATGTACAAAAGAAAGCACTTTCTATTTCAATATTACAGACGACGCGTGCTTTTCTTAAGTATGGATGATCAAAAATGTAATAATCCGTGTTTTTTATGTTAATGAATTCTCGGAAAATATTTATCTCCCTTAAAAATTAGTTCTCTTGCTGCCCTCTGTGGGAAAATAATGTCCAATGAAAAATGGTTAAAAACACAACGAACGGTTAAAATTTAAGTAAAAAATAGCATAAATCGTGTCCTTTGTAATAATTAAATACATTAAATCTATGCCCAAGCCAAATTTTTTTGTTTTAATTTTGACGACGATTTGCAATTTTAACCCCATAGCTCTCCAACAAAAAGGTCATATTTACTTAGCTCGGTTTAGTTGCGACGCTAGGTCGGAAGTATGGGAAGACCTAGTGAGAATCAAACTCACTTGTAATGGTCTGCTAATTCAGCTTGTTAACCATTACACCATTTGTAGGGAGGGGTTGTGACTAATGTGCTGGACTGTGACATAGTAGGAAGAGAATAATACGAGAATAGACTAAAGTTTTTACATTTTTTTTTAAATAAAATGATTTTATTTTATTTTCCTATTAAGTCATATTCATATCGAAGTCAGTCAGTCAGTGAGTCTACTATTGGTTTGAACAACAGCAATTGGCCAAGTACAACTGAACCAGTGTCAAGACAACTGGTACTTATGGGAATTCAGAATAGTCCACTCATGCATTTGGGTGATTCCATTCCTTGAGTCCTGATTGGCTGCTTGGTTTCTATGATGTTCTGAGGCTTCATAAATAACCTGCCATTTTGCAGTAGTCCTTGCAGCAAACCAGGTTCGTATTGGGTTACGACTGCTTGCTGCCTTGTCTTACCAATTCGACAGTAATTGGAACTAGTATGATTATTCTACAATTCAGCAGTTAAAAATACCTTGACAAAAAGTGAATGCAACCCGAAATATTGGAAAAATAAAGCAAACCAAGGACAAAACAACAGTTATATATTTAGAACTTTGTTTTTTTTTTTTTGTTCTGTTCTTTTTTAAATATTTTTGTTGTTTTGGGGGGTTTTTTGTTCACTTTTTATATATTTGCTATGCTTTCTGATATCACAGAAAACGTTCACAAAACACAATTGATACATTCTAAATTCATTTATAAAGATGTACACGCAGACTCAACGTCAACCAACAACATCATATATATATATATATATATATATATATAATAAGTTAATCCACAGACACGTGTTTCGAAATTTCACCTCTCATCAGTGTGGTTACACTTTTAACAGCTACCCATAGCCGGGATCGAGACCTGATTGAATTTTCGTCAGCCAAACCTCTTCTCTTACGCTATTTGCGGCTGTCAAATTTAGGAGAATATTTAATTGATACATTTCTAATGGGAAATGAATTCACGAGAGTCTATATATATATATATTATATATATATATATATATATATATATATATATATATATATATATATATATATATGACGAGAAATGTTATCCAAACATTGACTGTGTAATTCCATGTCAAATCATCCAGAACAAAAGTAAAATTGTCCCCCACCCCATTCAATTTTTCTGAATTCTTTTCCAAATGTGGACTATATTAACGTTAGACAATCCCAAAAATTTGAGCTTCCATTTTCAAAAATTGTCGGCGTTATGCCGATTTTTAGCTCTCCAAATTTGGTGTGGTTGGCGAAAAATGACGACTTTTTAAATCTATTTTTGTCTGTAAAATGAGTTCTAGAGCTTTCCTACTACTAAAAATTGGTTTATAAAAGCATTTTTGTCCAAGGAATCCGAAAATGCAATCCGCCTCCTTATTTCTTTCTCTCCTATCCCTCTCCCTCTCTCTTTTTTCTCTCTTTCTTTCTCTTCATATTCCATCTCTCTTCCTACTCTACTCTTTCTCTCTCATATCCCCAACTTCTCTCTCTCTCTCTCTCTCTCTCTCTCTCCTCTCTCTCTTCTCTCTCTCTCTCTCTTTTTCACCCCTCTATTTCTTTCTCTTACTATCCTTCCTATTCTCTCTCTTGTGTGTCTCTCTTCTGTCTCTGTCTCTCCTCTCTCTCTTCTGACTTCTCTTCATATCTCCATCTCTTTTCCTATTATCTACTCTATGTCTTTCATCATCCAACATTCTTTCCCCTCCCACTCCCCCTCTCTCTCTCTCTCTCTCTCTCTCTCTCTCTCTCTCTCTCTCTCTCTCTCGCCAATATCTAGTATCCTTTCTTTATATGATAGTGACACTTTTTTTGTGGTTGGTGCCTTGTGACTTTGATCCAAAACACTTGACGCGTACATCCACGTCCGAATGGTCAGACGAAAGAATCTGACAAGAATAATTGAGAAAGCCTCAAATGTAGATCAAGTGGCAGCACGCAGTCGGGTTAGCTTAAAATAAATGACGTAGTGAGGAAATATAGGTAAACTCGGTGGGTAATTTTAAGAAAAAACGCGTACCAGGTTCAATTTCCGTCGACACAACCTCCCTCCCCAAAATAGGTATCCTGGTAAACAGGATAACTGTATTCCCAAGTTTATTCTTAAATGTCAGTGGTGGCAAATGTTTCAAACAGACTATCCTGAAGAGAACTGGACTCCCTGGTATAACAACATACTTGTCCAACGCAACCTGAGATGGGCTGACACTTAAACAGACTTGGGGATGACAGAAACCAAGCAGATACTGAGAGATGGATCAAGTGGAATCGCTAGACCAAAGCTCAGGTACAAAGACAACACCAAGAGAACCTGAAGGACTTTAACATCTCCATAGGCAGTTGGCAAGACGCAACCAGAGATTGAATCAAATGGAGGAAAATGATTCGCGTGGTGTCATCATCGGATACGATGGACAGCAAGTAGTATTCTTACGGAAGTCGTAGTACCTGTGTTAGGGCGCCATTTATGTTCTAATTGAACTGTTTCAAATTAGCTACATAAATGAGAGTAACCTCCCCTTGATTCTTTCACTTTGAGGAAGCCGTGAAAATTATTTGTGTTATATAGGAATACTTGAACCATATGAATGTGTAAACTATTTATATATAAAAAATAGTTTTTTTAAGCTAATAGTTTACTAGGATTATTATTATTAGTTACTTGAAAGTTATGGACATGACGTTAAACTGCATCTAATGGTGAATTTCCAATTTCGAATCTTTGGGAAGTGTGGAGTAACCCTTTCATCGCCTTACTCCCAGGTCCACTCTGACCCGGAGTGGTAGTACCTATGGTTTAAATAGAAAAAAATGAGTTTTGAAAAAATGTGTTTAAATTTTTTGAATACCTATCAAATGTCTCCGCATAAATAACCCAACAAGGTTGACATGCCGTAAGACCAACAAACAAACCTGATAATCTAATCTAAGATCACAGCAACTATTAAAATTTTGGCTCTAGAGATTCTAAATTAACTTACTTGTTTGTCACACTTCCAAATAGCAAGGTCAGTTCGTCCCTACTTTTTCTAAGTGTATTAGGTATCTGAACATTAGCTACATAAATGAGAGTAACCTCCCTAGTTTCTTTCACTTTCATCTGTTTTGCTCGGCCATTTTATTTCCCTGTAATCAATACACTGCGTGTTTTAACACGAAAATATCATAAAATATGTTCTTAATAATAAATTTAGTTCATTTCAATAATGCACAAGCACAATTAAGAACACATTTATGATATTTGTGTTAAATACTCATGTGTATTGATTCGAACAAATTCGTATTTTAGTGTAGATTTATGGTGAAATGAAAATGGCCAATTATGGTATATTAGAAAGTAAGTATACAAATTTGTCGAAAAACCGTGTTTTTACAAACAAACAGACGGCTTCCTCAAAGTGAAAGAAGCCAAGGGGAGGTTACTCCATTTATGTAGCTAATGTTAGATTCCGGGTATTAAACGCGATGTGAAATGCAAACATGATTGAACTCGGGTCATCGTATTCCACTCTCAACGACAATAACCGTTGTGAAACAAGCGCTCCACTAGTCCGTAGACGAGGGTCAATGATTGTCAAAGAATGGCGCCTAATAGGTACTACCACTTCCGTAAGAATGGACTTGGGAGTAATGGCAACAAAGTACGTGAAGCAACCGATGGAGATCCGAAAGAGGATGCCGGGATTCGAATATTCAGACCCGAGTATCGACCTTTGGAATACTCAATTATCCCAGTCCGTGGGTCCTTGTCTCTATATCTACTCGACTGACTCTGGATCCTCATCAATATTATATATAAAAGAACAAAAAACAAACAAACAAAAAACACAAAAACTAAAACTAAACAATGACGTACACTTCAAAGCTTCTCTCTCTCTCTCTCTCTCTCGCTCTCTCTCTCTCTCTCTCCTCTCTTTTAATCCATGAAACAGATTAGTGTAATCACTTCCACTCACACTCTCACTACCTCTCTCTCTATCTCTCCTTCAAGCTGTTCCATTCCAGCTGCTCCTGATCACTACCTCCCCACTACTATACCCTATTCCCCTCCCCACCCCATCTCCCTATGCAAACACTTCCCCAACTATGAAGATTCTCCGGATGGGGGGGGGGTTTAAAGTGTGACACCCGTAGGTAGGTAGGTAGGTAGGTAGGTACTAATGTATTACATAGTAAATAGATGAGGTTTATCATCATCAACATTATCATAATTACTGTAATCTTTATAAATTAACCTCTTCCTTTTCACTTCTTTTCTTTTTTTAATTACCCAACCAAAACAAGGCAGGTCTTATTTTATTTGCTTAATTATCTCTTTTATATTTGATGAAGTGAATTTGAGAATATCTCTTATAAAATGATCAATATTTTTGATGTTATATGGGTTTGAAATTTATCCTCTTATTATTATCCCGAGTATTCTCGGTATAGGCATTACACACCCACACACATATATATATACAGAATCGAAGGAAAAAAATAAAATAAAAATCTAAGTTTACTGTTTTACTAGTAATTATGCCAAAACTGTTTCATTTAAATTTCTCACAGAATTAGTTTTGTAAAGTGAAATTTTACTTTTCAAATGAAATCATTTACATTCATTAGAAGAAAAAAAGTTATCTTTTTCTCAGTATCCGTTTTCAATTTGGAATTTTTAACACAATACAGAAATAAACAAGTGAAAAAGCATTCTTTTATTTTTTTGAAAATAGTAACTAAAACGCCCCACAATTGCTAAAAAAAAAAAAACACTCACAGAGTACTCGAGACTCATAGAAAACAGGAAATTATCGGCGAATGAAGCATTTTGGGTTAGTAAATTTTTCAGTGATAGAATGCAAATACTCGGGATTGTAAAACAAAAAAAAAAGGAAAAGAAAAAAAAACTGTTCAGAATGTCTATCCCGTGAATCCATCAGGATAATCAGGGAAAAAATAAAAAAATGATTTTCTTACATTTTGTTCAGCAAGAGAATAAACAAGCTGCGGTAAAATGTCTCCTTTTACAATGGCCTCAGCCAAATCTTCATTATAATTTGCAAGTCGGCCTAACGCTAAGGCCGCTGTATGTTGAATGGTTGGGACAATGTCAAGTAGCAGAGGACGTAGCAAAGACATAACACCGGCATTTTGCAATGTTTCAATGTGCTGCGGTCGGGCGGCCAGTTCTGCAACAGTTTGAACGAATTTGGTGCGATCTCTTTGGTACTGCTCAAAAACTGAAACAAAGAATTTTTATATAGAAAGATAAATATCGACATTTAAAAAACAACTTTTAATCAAACACTTGAATATAAAAGTGGGTTATTTCCTAGAAGTCCAACATAAACAAAGGGGAACCACTCTTGACTGATAAATTATTTATTTATGTATTGATCTACTAGAAAAAAGAAGAGAGGGTTATGGTGTGGTTGTGTTGAATTTGTTTAATGGGAACAATAAACTACAAACAGCTTAAAGTCAGTCAGAGTGGTTCCCTTTGTTTATGTTCGACTTATAGGAAATAACCTAAAAGTGTTTAGGAAAATTGGTCTTTTTAACATGCTAATTCTCTAAGCAAGATAATTATTTATTGTATCCCTACAGTAGCATAGTAGTACTGGTAACATTATGGTGATGGGGTGTATGTGTATATATTTGATATATAGTTATAAGCAAACCACCATAAGATTGAACAAGTAGTAAAAGAAGACAAATATTAAAAGAAAGAATAAATAAGCTTTGTATTAAAAGCAATAAAAGTTACAATAGTAATATTCATTGAATGTTCCTGTACAAAGTTCAGTAGAATATGAAGTATTAAGAAAGTTCAGCAATAGAGAAAGAAAGGGTTACATGTAGTCCTTTTAGAGGTAGAAAGTGTATTCTTCAATGTCAGCGGGGAAATAGATTTTAGATAGACAGAAAGGAGAAGGCTTGATTTAAGGATGGTCTGTAGGATAGCAGCAGGCAAATATCTTCATAGTGACTGGCATTTTTTTGATCTGCTTTCTTAACCGAAAGCAGCTCTTTTATAATATCTGACCAGGCTCCAAATTCGGTCTTCTTAAAACTTCTTATTTAGGCGTGAAGGCCTCTGATTGGTCCAAAAATATAATTTTTATTTTTATTTTATACTTGCACTGATCCCATGTGCAAATGCCTATTTTCGTCATTATTATTTTTACTTTTGATGAGTAAACTTCTGGTTTCCTTTATTATAGATATCACTTAGCTTAGTCGGTAGAGCGTCTGTCTAGGAATCACAAGGTTCTTGGTTCGATACTGGCCCTCACCAACTCAACGTATGAGTAGCACAGGAATCTGTGCAGTAAAGTGAGGAGCTGCTGGTAGGTGTGGCGATCCACCTCAGATGCTAAAATAATCTCCTTGGTCTAGCACTAGTGAAAAGGGGATAGACTCTGGCTGATACCAACATTAGGGCCGCCCCGACAACTTTTTACTTACAACATATGTACAATGTGTTACCAGTATAATACTAAACATGTTAGATTAATAAATGCTTGTACCATAATTTTTTGACATCTCTCATAACAATATTATACCCCATGGATTCCCACGACTTTCTCTCACCACCCGTCCCTATTAGTCATCACTCGTGGCAGGTCTTCCACATGGTATCCAAAATCTGCACAGAGCTGATTGATGTAGGTTTTTGTTGGTTGGCTTACACTGGTGTGTCCATGTGTAGTTGTCCATAGGAGAATGTGAGTTCATCCTAGCTTTCCCAGCAGTGTCGTGTTCGTCTTATTCGGGTGATTTGTGTGATACGAGGTAAGTGGCCAAACAGCTGCTTTTTTGTGGGGTGCTGCTTCAAGGATTTGATTAGGACAGCTCACAGCATTGTTGTCTAGTTCTGATCTAGCCTTTTCTCTAAGCATTTTGAGTCAAAGTGGTGTAGCCATACAGTAGCACTGACATGGCTACAGCTTGGAAGAATTCTTGCTCTATCTTAACGGAAAGATCTAATTTCCAAATGATCAATAATCTGTCTATAGTAGTCCATGCCTTTCCTATGCATTGACATCTCTTTCTGTAGATGAGATATTACTTCAGAGGTATGTGAACTGATCAACTAATTTCAGAAGCTTAACATCCAGTGTGGAGATGTCTCTCCATCTTGTATAAGACACATGAACTCAGTTAAAAAAAAAAAAAATTCTAAATAGTTTTTTTTAAATATTTTTCTCAATTTTATTTTATTTGTGTATTCTCTATCGATGTCAATATCTAAAATAAGGAGGGGAGTATTGATACTGGAGTGTCCTGATTTTTCCATAGCAACGCAAAACGGAAAACTATTGTGAAAGATATAATTTGAAATATACAAATAAGTATTTAAAGTTCTGATTTAAAATAAACTTTTATCTTTAAATGATAACATCATGTTATTATTATTAGTTCCATATATGACCGTATTTATTCCTTTTTTTTTAATTTTTTTAAATTTTTTTATCTTAAATGGTAAAATGTTTGCGTGGAGACATGTTTGTTTGATAAGAGGTAGAATTAAAAAGAATATTCAAAGGGGAAATAAAACAATTTACACTAAAAAAAAGATCGTAAAAAAATAAAATAAAATAAAATAAATAAAACAGCTTTGTTTTTGAATTTTGTTAATACGATTCACAAATTAACATCTGGAACTAAAACTTACCTTGTAAAACTTGTCTTTGACTCATTGTCAA
The DNA here is from genome assembly GCA_023376005.1 of Doryteuthis pealeii. Classification (NCBI taxonomy): domain Eukaryota; kingdom Metazoa; phylum Mollusca; class Cephalopoda; order Myopsida; family Loliginidae; genus Doryteuthis; species Doryteuthis pealeii. The sequence goes on from CM042152.1 coordinate 82,001,171, forward strand.
ATCTTGTTCAAAATTTACAGCATAACCCAAGTTTGAGTATTTTGTTGTTTAAAACTGTTGCTTGGCAACGCTACATAGCTACATAGCAGAAAAAATAAAATTACTAATTAATGGATGAATACAAATATTAGAATTAACTTAAAATATTTACTAATCATATTATAAAAACATTTTTAATTTATAATATTTCACTTATTTTATTATATGACTAAAATAACTTACTTTTGTCTCCGTAGTACCGGAAGTTTAACTCCGTAAACACAGGAAGTAAGGTGCGGCAAAATATACATCATGGCTGTGTCTAGCATGGGACGTTCGGGGTTATTACGAGTTCCTCTGCCCTGTGTACAGGTAAGCTTATTTATGCGGTATATTATTTTATCTAAAAGCCATTTAACATATTCCAAATACACCAATAATAGGTGTTTTTTTTTTCTAATTAATAAATTTTTATTGTTAGAAATAACCACATATCGGAGGTGATACATTTGGTTGTAGGTTAATTTAAAATTATTTTACATCGTTTCGAATTTAATTTAATTACCTTTTAATTTGTTTAATAGCATTTTTTAGCTTTTAGAAAAATAATAATATTAATTAAAAAATCACGAAGTAAACTTTGATAAAGATAGATATATCAGAAATAATTTCTCCGACAAGGTCATGTAATATCGCCAAACTTACTAAAAATAACATTAAACAAATATATTCAACTTAAATTTAACAAATAACATTTAAAAATAAAATTTTAGTTAAGAAGTGCAGCCCCTTACACTACCCTACCAAGTTGATATATGTGGTCCCTTATACAGAGCTATTTGTTTGAATGTAGAGACTTTTCTTATTTATTTTGATACTCTCACCGTAAACGTTAATGATTTTCGTGGACCCAATTACGTGTTTTTTTCTGTTTCGGTTGAATGAATAAAACATTGCATAAGAAAATTTAACTTATGACTATATTATGTTACCATAATTTGGTTTTTGATCCGAAGTAAATTTCTAGCTAGAAAAGACGTTCCCCACCAGACTGCACCTCCCCATTGCAATTTAAGGATGTTTTCAAGGTCAATACATTGCCGTTCAAAGGGAATGTCGAGAGAAGAGGATTAATTAGGTGTGGGGGGCATATATCCACAATTCTACCACTTTACGTAAGCCATTTACAAATGGGTTACGTAAAATATGATACACGATCTATAGGTATGTCCAATCTGCCGTGTCAAATTTACAGCCCCACCCCATATTTACCACAATGAAACTTTGATTAAGGTTAATATTATCTTCAACATTTTTGGACCATTTAAAAGAAGAAACATTAATAAAAAAAAAAAAACAAAAAAAACGCCTGATAATTAAAAAAAACTCCAATTTGCCCTGTGAAATTTTATCCCCCCCCCTATTTAACACAATGAAACTTGCATAAAGGTTAACATCATCTTCAAAAGTTTTGCACCACTCAAAAGAAGAAACATTAAAAAAAAAAGAATTCAGCTTACGGAAATAATGAAAATTATGAAAGAAAACAATGTTTACATTTTCGCACCATTAAATCATTTGAAATTTAACGTAGCCAAAAACAAGTTATGACTACCGGTTTTCTGAAAAATTCTACGAAAAATCAACAAACAGTCAAATTTTCACAAATTTCAGTAATTATTCATCTTTTGATGAAATTATGATTAAAATAGGTTTTTCCTAAAATATATTAGGGGAAATTTTTTTTTTTACGAGCACGCCTATTTTATTTTAAGAAATCTGGAAAAATGAACCGATAAAAAACGATTTTTAAAATTTTTCTATAAAAAAATAATTGGTAATCTACATAAATGAGAGTATCCTCCCCTTGTTTGTTTCACTTTGAGGAAGCCATCTGTTTTGGTCGGCCATTTTCATTTCACCGTAAATCTATACTGAAAATATGAATTTGTTTGAATCAATACAACTGCATGTTTTAACACAAAAATATCATAAAATGTGTTCTTAATAGTGCTTGCACATTACTTGAAATGAACTTAATTATTATTAAGAACACATGATATTTTCGTGTTAAAACATGCAGTTGTATTGATTCAAAGAGATTTACAGTGAAATGAAAATGGCCAACCAAAACATAGGGCTTCCTCAAAGTGAAGGGGAGGTTACTCTCATTTATGTAGCTACTGTTCAGATTACCGAATAATTATATCAGAAAATTTTTATAAGTTTCTATATGGGATTTTTAGGTACCGCCAATTTGCCCCTCTCCATATCTAACACAATAAAACTTGAATAAAGGTTAATATCTTGAACATTTTTTGTCCATTCAAAAAAAGAAACATTAAAAAAACTGATTTTTAACATTTTTTTTCAGCTTACGGAAATAATGAAAATTATGAACAATAACAATGTTTACATTTTTGCACCTTTTGATGTTTCAATATTCAATTGAAATTTAACGTAGCCAAAAACAATTTTTTTTTTTTTAATTCTATGAAAAATCAACTGTCAAATTTTCACAAAAATTTTGGTAATTATTTACCTTTTGATGAAATTATGATTAAAATAGGTTTTTCCTAAAATATATATATATAATTTTTTTACGAGGTCCCCTTATTTTATGAAATCTGAAAAAATGAACTGATAAAAAACGATTTTAGAATTTTTTCTATAAAGATAAGAGTCTGAATAATTATATCAAGATTTTTATAAGTTTTTATACAGAATTTTATTGTGCATTCTATTGTAATTTTATCAAAGGTTATCCAATCTCGGGGCATGCGACCAGAGTCTCTTGGGAAGGTCTATCCACATCCGGAAACTCCAAGATTCCAAAACGAATTCAACGTTGATGGTCCACCCAAAGGAAAGATTTATGACAAAAAGCCTTTCAGAATAACGTTAGAAGCCGGGAAACGTTATAGTTGGTGCACGTGTGGTTACAGCAAGAACCAGGTAAGGTTATTCAATAATTTTCAAATGTTATCTACTATATAAATGGCAATTTCTGTCTGTGTATAACCAGTTAGTGCCTACACCAGTGATACTCACATGTTAAGCTAATATTCAGGAATAGGACTGGCTAATTCAATCTTAATAAGTGAAAAAGGTAATAATAAGAGTCAGTAAGAAGAATGACTTTAAGCTAAGGAGAAAAAGAGGCAAGTAGGAAAGAAGAATGGACATTACCTTAGGTCCTCATAGAACTAAGCTGGGTTGAGAGAGAGATGAAGAATGTAATGTTATCTACTATATAAATGGCAATTTCTGTCTGTGTATAACCAGTTAGTGTCTACACCAGTGATACTCACATGTTAAGCTAATATTCAGGAATAGGACTGGCTAATTCGATCTTAATAAAGATCAATAATAGAACTCCTGGAGGCATCTTTACAATGGAGGAGGAAAGAGATGTTTCATTGAGAGAGAGGGGGGGGAAGAGAAGTAGTAGTAGTAATTACTCCCCCCCCCTCACTGTTTACTGTAATTCTTGAATGTTTCATTTACTACTACTACTACTAGTTAAAAGGTAGCAAGAATATTTGACATAGTATTGTCTTAATAGCTGAATACAAGACAAAAGATGGGTAAGAATTAAATTAAGGAATTACAGGGCATTTACGTTAACATGAATGAGTAAAGTAAATAGTCGAAACAGGAGAAATGTTGAAATAAACACTGCATAGTACAGTGAAAAAGGTAATAATAAGAGTCAGTAAGAAGAATGACTTTAAGCTAAGGAGAAAAAGAGGCAAGTAGGAAAGAAGAATGGACATTACCTTAGGTCCTCATAGAACTAAGCTGGGTTGAGAGAGAGACGAAGAATCACGTCTGTCTTAAATGGTGACTTATTTGTAAAAGAATTACATGCCGTGGGCGATGAAACGGAACTTAAATTTTACAGAATTTGTCCCGTCAGTGAAATCAGACTGCTAAGGGAGATAACTTTTAAGGGGTAAGTTTTAACTAAAGTGTACCATGACACTTTCGATGAAAATAAACTTACATTAAGAGAAACAAAGTGATAAGCAATCACATATTTCAGTGAATATTGAATTTACACTTTATATGGCCCTAGTTTAGTCTATAAAGTTATACAGTGCACACTCATAAATAGATTATTAAAAAAAATCCTGGTTTTATCTTTATTTGTAGGCCATAATCACTTCATTAGATAAAGTGTTAGTCTGAGGTGGCAAAAATAGAGGAATCAGTCAAATCTTTTGGGTTCTGACTTCACAGCCACCAGCCACGTTACTTGACCAATGTTTTTCCTCCAATGTTGTATTTATTTTTAAAAGGAGATCTATTGGCTGCTGAGTTCTGGTTGAAACTCTAAGAGCCGTGGGTCAGCTCTACAAGGAGGAGGGGGGGGGGTAGATACAAAAACAAATTCCAGAATCCACGTATATAGCCATCTTTATTCATGACAATTTCTTTTCTGGTTTATCCATTGTTAAACACTTACTGATAGAATGTGGGATTTTTGCTCACATCAGAAACCGCCTTTTTTTTTTTTTTTAAAATGTAAATGATATGAAAAATCTATTTGAAAAAGTCTATACTAGGATCTGCCAAAATGTTGACTCATTTTCATTTTAAAAACGAATTAAACTTTATGAAATCACTTATTTATGGTCACATTTTTGTCTAAGTTGAAAAGTAGTAACATAATGAGCATAAGAAAAAAAAAGAAAATAATATTACATATGTAATTATTTTTAAATAGATTTTAAACCATTATTTTTGCTCAAATATTTGCCATCATGGACACTTTTTAGGTACTAAAAAAACACATTATTTAGGAGTTTTTTTAAAGTTATTTTAAGGCTTATAACAGTTTCCTCCTAGAAATCAATAACAAAAAACATTAAATACACTCAGTACAGAAGAATTAATAACTTTTAAATGAAATATCTTTTTCTTTTTGGTCTAAACACTAAGAAAAAAAGATGGTGTGAAAAATTCTTGTGAATTTGTTTACCAAAAAAAATGGCCAAGAGAAAATAGCCAAGAGTGACCTCTTCTCGTATGAAAGGGTGTCGTTGATGAAAAACAATTATCAAAAATCAGGGAATTATCTGATTTTAATTTCTGTGTTGACTTATTAATCAACAAATTCTTTTTTTTTTTTTTAATTACTGAATCGTTTCAATTAAACTGATTCAACAGAAATAAATCGAAATTCTTTAAAATAAATATTACCATTTTTGCCTTCTATATCATGCTTTGAGGAAACAATTTATATACCTAATAGATAAAATTCATTTGAAATATGAAACACTTAATTTTAAGTTTCAAATTTCATATTTTTAGATTCTAAAAACAAATATTTATTTAATAACTAGTTTACTTTATTCTTGTTATCTAATAATTTTTGGAGAAAACTCAATTAAGAATTTCTTCCTCTACATTGCTGAACTTTAAAAAAAAAAAAGCATATTCTGCTGAACCTTGAACAGAACATTTTGACTACTATTACTACTGTAACCTTATTGTTTTAATACAAGGATTAATTGTTCTTTCTTTCAATGATTTGTTTTTGTTATTATTATTTTATTTATATAACCTTATGGTGTGTTTGTCATAATTACTAATTATCTATCTATCTATATATATATATATATATATACATACACCCTCCAAAATAACCACCATATCTTCTTCTCCGGAGATGCCAATATTGTCTGTGAAAAGCGTTTTAATTTTTTTCTTTCTCTTTCTAGCCGTTTTGTGATGGCTGGCACAAAAGACTGGAAGGAACATCATTCAAGAAAAGTCATTTGAAAAAATATGTCCCTTTGCGATTTACGGTTGAGGAAACGAAAGAATATTGGCTGTGTAATTGCAAACAGACAAATAATAGGCCTTTCTGTGATGGTACACATCGAAGGGAAGACATTCAAGCAGCTATAAGATAAGCATTCTTATAAGATAAGCATTCTTTCGACTTTAATGTTTATGTCATTCAACAAATCTTCTACACAAGACAAAACTTCCATTTAAAATTATTCTTTGGTTTTTCAGGACAGTAACTAACATGTTAATTTCTAGAATATTGTCCAGATTGAAAGTGGGGTAAGAGTAGCTCTAAGCCAAACCTTTTTTTTTTAGACCTTGTTTTTACCGATGCAGGTATCTTTGGGTTATCCTTACCACACTTTTAACCTGGACTCATATGCATTTGTTGAAGATTTTGACAGCATCTTTTTTTTTTTTTTTTTTGTAAATCAAAATAGAAAATAATTTTGACAAATGATTAATGTACATTTTCATATGTTTATTATAATAAATCCAACATATATATTTTACTGTAACGGTAAAAATGACAATGCTGCTTGGGTGACAGCTCATCCTCTATATCAACCTGCCAGGCTACGTAGTTCCACTAAAAAAAAAAAAAAAATGAACACTACTCCCATCGTCTCTCGTAGATGGAAGGATGCCAATGAAAAATGGCACGTCATAGTGGGATTTTTGTTAGGGCAATAGCATCAAAATCAAATAAAACCTACAAACGTCACTCACTTATAGCCATGTGTTGATTGAAATTAGAAGGCAAGAGGAAAGACTCACTCCCTTGTCTCTCAGCCCTTCCTTTGATAACAGACTGTTTCTTAACAACACATTGCCCCTAATGAAAATAAATGCTTTACTGTAGATTATAAAGCAATTTCTAATTCAATAATATTTGTTAAATAATTTCTGTTTTAGTAAAATATAATTTATTAATGAATAATTTAACACAGAATTAATTTCAATCAATAGTATATTCACCATTATTTTGAATTCCCTGAAATAAGGAGTGATGAAGGGACTCTTTAATCGGGTCCGATTGTGTTGATAACGTTGCAAGTTTGACATGCATAATTACAACAACGCAATAAATATGGGGTCTTTGTTTAAATTCCCAACTAAATATTATTTCTTATGGAAGATAAATATCAAATGTTAATTATAGAGTACTTCCCCTTATTTGCAACTATGAATTCTATAAGATGGGATTCCAACATTAAATTTAATAGCCACCAACAGAGACCTTAAAGTAAATATAATTGAATATAAGTTCTGCTCCTGGTGTAGAAGAAGTGATGACATTTTTTATTTTTTTATTACACAAGACTTGTTATGTAAATAAATTTTAAAAAAAAGGTAATCAATCGTGTTTTTGTTTCTTTTTTTTTTTTTATTGAGTCTAAATCAGGCATATCAAACTGGGTAGACTCACTCCTAGGGCCGCATGGATTGTGGCATACCCTTCTTCTTCACTTACTTCTTGTCGTATTTTCTATTCTGGCTGGCTGCTATTCTGATCGTCTTTGGTATTTCTATCATCTATCTTGGCTTGGTCTGGAATCTTCAAAGGTCTGGACTTTCTTGGGGACTTCGGGTCTGGTTTTCTGTTAGGGATTTCTCGTTATCAGAAGCCCTGTGTCATTGTTAGTTTTTAGATAATAAACACAAGACTTCGATTTACTTTTGATCTTATTTTATTGTTAAATCCCCACCAGACATCTGTGCAGATCGACTTACATCCTATCGGGCTCGGCTCCTACCTGATAACTGACTGAGACTTACTTACTATCCTTAAACCGGAAGACAGGGTCTTCTATGCCTTCCGGTTCTCACGATTTATCCCCGGAAGGCAAGGTGAGAGTGAGGTCAAGCATCTGCACTAATCGCCATTTTGTTTCTATACTACCTTATATAAGTATTATGTAACAGGATTACATATGTCTGTCTTGAAGGCCGCACATGAAACCTAAATCTTTACATCCTTATTCTACATTAACAGAACAAAGTGATGATTGCTATCATTAAAGCCAATGAATACATAATGTTAAAAAGAAGAAAATTTAGCCAAGTGTTGATTGGGCCACACCTGTGCTTGCTGAGGGTCACATGCAGCCCGTGGGGTGCATGTTTGACATGCCTGGTCTAAATTCTTTTGAAGCTCTGGAATCAAGAAAAGAAAGAAAACAAAAAATTTTTGCGAACTCTTTATCTTTATTCTCGTGATAATTATTCTGGACGGGGGTTTTTCTTTTTCTTAATCTTTTTTTGTTTTTTGTCCACTCTTGTTTTCACTCTTGGTTTTCGAATTTTCAAATTAGTCGTTCTTTTTACAAGCATGTCTTCTTCATCACCTTCTCCATCACTCTTTGTACCATCAAGGCAGATTCCAGAACTTTCTCCAGTGTTGAAATAATCTCTCACTGTAAAAAAAAAAAAAAAAAAATATATATATAAATGATATATCCACTACTTAAACTTATAGACTAAGCGATGTCACATGGTTTAAACTCCAATCAACAGCCCCAATACATGGTGAGTTAACTATTTAATCACTGATATTGACAGCCGTTCATTTGCACTTTATTTGACATTGACTAAGAGACACCACGGAAGAACCAAAGAGTAGCACTCTTTTTAATATTACAGACACCAGAAGGAGGGGGGAGTCAATGAGCAGGATGCCCTTCTCCTAGACTGGTTACCATACCAAGGTCAAAGTGCCCAATCTGCCTTTTGAACAACCTTGTTTATAAGAAATAAGAGAGACACTTTAAATATTCTTCAAAGTAAAAGACAAATTCGATCTACACTGATCACTTTACAAAACAATTGAAGCTGTTTGCATTCACTTGTAATGTGGAGGTATGTGGTGTAATGGTTAGAGTATCTCCCTCCAGTTATGGGTAAATAGTAGGACAGGCTAAGTTCTTTAACCATGTTTAGGCACCCAGCCGAGGAGAAGGAAAACTGAATTCAAACTTGTCAAACTCCGCTGAAGAAATTGAACATGTGTCACATCCTGCTTGTGCAAAGGGGTTAGTAAATGTGTATTAAAAAAAAATGCCAAGAAGAGGTGTAATGAGATATGTATTCTAGCACCCTAGACTTACTGAGGTCACCGTCACCAGACTCGATCAGCCGTCTAAGTAGTTGGTGTGGAGACTGGCCAGATTATTACACCTACATTTGACAAAAGTAGGAGTTAAAATGGATTTCTTTGTTCACTTTCTCCTTTGGTGGCTGGGGTACAAGGAGATAAGCATTTATGTGAATGGAGAACAGGAGTTCCTTCCCTTGGGAGAGAGCCTTGAGCTATTTACCCCTCAACACAGGCAATCATCTTTTAAGCAGAGTCTAACAGATTTGAATTCTGTTTTCCTTCTCCTGAATCAGTTGCCATACCGAGGTTAAAGAGCTGTTGGATTCATACCTTTACCAAAGGTATCACTAATATGTGAAATGCAAACAGCCTCATCCAGGATTTGAACTGTTTGCTGTGTCCATTTTCTAGGACAAAGCCGTAGTATAGAATGGCCTTTCTAATCTTAATAAGAGAACTCTAAATTTAGATCCTCTGCCAACTTGCATTGGAAGCGCGTGGTGTAATGGTTAAAGTCATGGGAAATGGACTCGTCGCCACGAGTTCAAATCCTGGATATGGTAATTGCATTTCACTTAGCGCTAATACCCTTGGGAAAGGTATGAATCCTACTCTCCCTCCAGCTATGGATAAATAGTAGGGCAGACTGGGCTCTTTAACCTTGGTTAGGCAACCGGTCCTGCCTGTGTTGAGAGATTGGTAAATATATATAAGGAACTTGCATGGTAAAGAGTTAAGGCCCATTCCTATGTCTTACAAAGTCTTGTAGGGTACAAAGAAATAAAAACTGAAGGATATAAAATGGCAACTAATAATGTAGGGACAAAAGTTCTTGCAAAAAATATTGGCATTTTAAAGAATTCTAAGGAATATTTCAAGATTTAGATAAGAGGAATGGTAATTACTAACCTTCAGAAGATTGGCGAATATCCCAAACTTTCATGTTCTTTTCACCTCCAAGAGCAAATACATAAGAAGAGTCTGGACACGGAAGAACACACATTACGCTTCCCTGAAAAATAAATAAAATAAAATTTATATCAGTAGTGAATTTCATAATCAAATACGGTCATCAATTGAGCAAATATTATTAAATCACAATTTGTCATGGGAAAAAATTTCATTACTGTTTGTATAGGGTAGCTGAGAATTGGTTTGGTTTATTAAAAAAAAAAAAAAAAAAAAGTTGCATAGCAGAGCTACCTAGTGTTGCCTGGGATTTCAAAAATTCAAAATAAATATCTTATCTATATTTAAATATAGATTTTAGCTCAGTCGGTAGAAAGTCTGTACAAGGAGCCACAAAGTTCCTGGTTCGATACCGGCCGTCGCCAACTCAGTATGAGTAGCATAGGGATTTGTGTGGTAAAGTAAGAAGCTGATGGTAGGTGTGGCACCCCCACCTCAGATGCAAAAATAATCTTCTTGGTCTAGCACTAGTGAAAAGGGGATAGACTCCCTGACAACTTATTTTATATCATAAGAATATTTTTCAAAAACAATTGGATTACGCAGCAGTAGTAGTAAATCTAACAGGAACCAGTGCTTTCAATGTGGCTTCAGTGTGTAAACCCCAAACCTAATGAATGAAACGAGGAGGATAAATGAAAAACCCTTTCCAAGGGACCCCTCTCAAAAGTATTAAAACACTTTTTGAGAGTGGGGTCGCTGATAGAAAGTTTTTCTCATCTATTATTAGACTCCTTTGAAGCATCAAGTTAATATAATTATTCTCTAAGTCATTGGAATATATATATATATATATATATATAGTGTGCTAGACTTTAATGGAGATCATTGTTAAGGCTTGGAACAAACAAGGGAGATTACTCTCATTTATGTAGCTAAAGTTCAGATTACCAAAGTTTTTAGCTAAAATGTGTTAGATAAGAATGGAAAAGTTTAAGGATGAATCATCATAATGCCACATAGCTTTGTTTCTATTGGACGAGCTGTGAGACGTGGCAAAGTGGGAGAGAGTAAGAGTGAGAGGTGAGAATGGAAAAGTTTTTAGCAAGAATTATGTGTTAGATGAGAATGGAAAAGTTTAAGGATGAATCATCATAATGCCACATAGCCTTGTTTCTATTGGACGAGCTGTGAGATGTGGCGAGAGAGGAGAGAGGAGAGGTGAGAGTGTGAATTGAGTCTGGGAGAATGTGCCGAGAGGGTAGGACATGGGCTCTTGCTATCGGCAGTTGTGACTTGGGGGGGAAATAAAAATCTCATGAGAAAAAGAAGTGACCTTGTGTTATTACTAAAAACTATAAATGGCACAAGGAAAGATCTCCCCAAGTTGGTTTGCAGAGTCCAAACATCCAAGAATTGCCAGTCAAGTGAATAGTAATCCAGCAACCGAAATTCGAACCTCTCCAATGTAGTCTCGGTTCAGAGATAAGTATACATTTATTTTTGTTATCAACACATCATTGCTCCATTCCGAAATGAGAGTGTAATGTAACAAGAACATCATAGAGAGAGAGAGAGAGAGGAGAGAGAGAAAGAAAAAGAGAGAGAGAGAGAGAGAGAAAAAAAAGAGAGAAAGAAGAGAGAGAAAGAAAGAGAGAAAAGAGAAAGAAAAAGAGAGAAAAGAAAGAAAGAGAGAGAAAGAAAAGAAAGAGAGAGAAAGAAAAGAAAGAGAGAGAAAGAAAGAGAGAGAGAGAAAGAGAGAGAGAGAGAGAGAGAGAGAGAGAGAGAGAAAAGAAAGAGAGAGAAAGAGAAAGAGAGAGAGAGAGAGAAGAAAGAGAGAGAAAGAGAAAGAGAGAGAGAAGAGAGAGAGAGAGAGAGAGAGAAAGAGAGAAAAAGAAAGAAAGAAAAAAAGTACTACTCACCAGCCCCATATCCTTTGTAACAATGAGTTTTGGTTGGTTGTCTTTGGTTGACCAGATTTTGACGGTTTTGTCTTCCGAGGCAGTTAACAAAAGATCAGGTACAGTGGGACACAAAGTCAGGCCTGAAACGGAACAGAACAGTTAAAAAGTGTTCAAAGAATAAAAAGGAGATTTTTTACATTATATACCTATCATCTATATCTATCAATATATATATATATATATAAGGAAGTTTGGTATGTACGTGTCGACTTATAACTCACAAACGAGAGGTCATTCAGATTTGAAATCTTGCATACTACTTGATATGCTTATAACTAAGAAACACAAAATTATTAAGCGATATAATACAATAATTAACAAAATTAAAAAATAACACAACCTCCAACCGCCATCCCTACTCCTTGTCGACATATCATATGTTTAGTTTTTTGAACATTAGTAAGTATGCTAGTTTATATATAATCATGATCTTTATTTTAACAATCGTATCATGTTAAAAACGTTCTGATAAAAATGAGACCGTTAATTGTAAAGATTATGCAAAAATGTATCATGATTAAGTTTGGTGTGCTTATCTGCCGAATTCTTATGAAGTGTCGTCACCTTTCAGTTCTGTTTTTTTATAGAGAAAAGGGGGGGGGGGAAGAAAAAGGCAATGCTAAACAGAAAATTAAAAAGAAGTAGTTGAAAGATAGAGAGGAGGTGAGCATATGGAAGAATAGTAATCTTTTAAATTTAATATAATGAAAAGGGAGTGGAGAGTAAATCAAGTTATTATACTTTTTACATATATGAACTCAAGCAGTAGCTCTTAAATAACTATAGGAAAAAAAATAGAGGGGGGGAAATAAAGATTTTAACACAAAGTTTTTGTTTGAGGGGGGGGGGCAGAAAGAAAGGAGTCCAATGCCTTCTCGCAGGCTAATCTTCTTTTGGCAAACACGACTTTTCTTCTTTCCTTCGTCATAAGGAATCTCTAGCAAGCTACGTAGCAACAACTCTTATTCTGCAATTCCTGCTTCTGGGTGTTTCTTCTATTTAATCACAGGTCTGCTCTATCATCCCGGGTCTGTCATCATCCAGTTGCGGAATGCCCGCAGTATCATCTGGCGTTCACATAATGGACAGTGGGCATCTCGAGTCCAGTGCCACGAAAGTGTCAGCCTTTCACATTCTGAAGGAATGGGTTTCATCCTCGGTCATCCTACATGCAGGAAAGCTAGCCTCCTCCCTCGAGATACGGGGCAGTTTTCATGCCCCGCATCACCCGTGTTCTCTGTCAATAAACTCAATTGAATATAATGAAAAAAGAAGGGAATGATAGAGTTAAATCAAGATTATTATAGCTTTTTAACATATTGAAACTATTTGCATAGCTCTTAAAAAATCAAATGATGTAATGTCAAATTATATGTAATATATGCACATTCCCACTAGTTACTATAAATTAAAATGATTTACAAAAAATAAAAAAATCCCTTGTACTTAAGGAAGTAGGTGAATTGTGAGCAGATAAAGTATAACAGGTTTCGCGCTTGTCGACGTCAAGTGTAGCATACATGACCATGTATGGTGCTTGCACTTTAAAAGGAAAGGAGAAATTGAATTAGATTGAACATTTTTAAAATATTAGAAACAAGACTCTGCTTTCTATTAAGAATAATGAAGGTTATTGGGAATTTTAATTGCAATCAGAGAGAAAGTCTTATGACATCTAACCTGTTAGGTTTTTTTATATAATAAAACTGAGCAAGATTTATTAAATCAAAAATTAAGATCATTCAAAAATTGCCCCCTAATCAAATTTGTAAACCACTATTTTGTTTAATATTATATATATATATATAATATATATATAATTATATATTGAGAGAATATGTGCTTAATTGAAGTCATACCTATTTTGAAAATTTTGTTGATAATTATGAATTAGCTGGCATATTGTTCAATATGTAAGGCTAACAAATTGAAGAAAAAAGTCAATCTCTGTTGTTATTTCAGCTATTATGCCTACATCAGCAGAGTTATGACAGGCAAACTGTCTGTGTGCGATCGACCCTAACCTGATATATATATATATATATATATATATATTATATATATATGATTGCATATCATTAGTATGTACTTAAAATTAGTTATTTTTATAATTCTAAATATAATTATCTTTTTTAGATTTTAAATGTTTTGCACTAGTTATTATTTGCAATTAGAATTAAGTTAAACAAAAAGAGTAGAACTAAATAAGTACGTTTTTGTGTAGTTTAATAATGGAGATTGTCTGATCTTTTTGTCTGTAACAAAACTATTGTTCATAGCTCTATGTCAAGCTTTACGTCACATTATTTCTTATACTATATACAAACCAAAAATTGAGTAAGGCATTTAAAAATTGTGTTTTTACTTTGTATTTTTATTTTATTTTACAGTAACAGAAGTTACTTAAAAGTTTAAAATTAACTAAATACTCGATTTTGGTGTAAAATTGAGTGGAAATATTCAAATAATTGTTTGTTTTTTAATTACATGCACGCAACAATTTTTATTTGAGAGGGACGGGCTCAGTTTTCATTTCAAATTGTTTTTTTTTTTTTATTCTTTTTTACTCCTTTTAATAAATATGAAGGATTTTGCTTACTTTGCATACAAACCTCTGAATTGAATTTTTAAACTCCCACCTCTCAGGAATGTCTTTAAAAATTAATTTTTTTATGACGCCCGGAGGGTGTTTTCTGTTGCTAGTCTTATTATACATAGGCATTTGGTGTCTGTCTGTACTAATGTCATTAATACATCACAATACCCTCTGGATTGATAAATTTATCAACGAGTATTTAATTATATTCATCATTATACATAGAATATCTTATTACGATGTTCTATGAAAGTCCGAGTTAGATTTGCCTCAAAACCGCCCATGTTATTAAGGTATTTTTTTAGCTCTCATCCCATTATGAGGGCGTGAACACAAGGACATTTATGTGGGGCCACCCAAGCCGAATCATGGGTGTAGATAAAAATGCGTTATTCACGTCAGCATTAACCAGCCTTGCCCTTTAATCGGGGGCAGGTGTTGCTGGGGGATAGTCCCTGGGATCAACGCTGTTAACAAACACAGGCTCTGAAAGGCCGTGTTATTAATGCTTTAAAATCTTGTAATGTGTCTTGTATTATATACAAGATAAAAGTTTAATATAAGTATTTGGTGTGGTTAATTGCATACTGGTTTTAACAAAACCGGTTAATAAAATAAATTACTTGGTGTTATTGATTCTAAGATTAATGGTTTTATTTCAATGTATCAATCAATCCTAATGATGATTTTTAAAGAAACAAATGAAATATAATCAAATAAGTGTAATCTTTATGTGTGTTCTTTTTAATTTCGTTATTCTTTCTAATTTAATATATTCATTAACAGTAAAATTAATACTTACGCCCGGCGGAGGGCATATTCCTTGCTAGTACCAAAACGTTATCTAGTTTCAAGTATTCTATCCAATAAAAAATTATCCAATTATATTGGTTGTAAGTAATCATTTCTTATTGAAAACTATTATTTAAAGTGGCAAAATATTTGTATATGCAACAAGCATTTGGCAATAATAATTATAAATAAGCATGCATGGGTCTAAAGGTCTACATTTCAGGTAGGGTGGAACTGGTATTGGCAATAAAGGAGTACTTTATACCCCCACAAAAAAACAAAAACAAACAAAAAACACAAAAAAAAACAAAAAAAAAACAACCAACAAACAGTACCTGGTTATGACACTAAACCGTTGAGACTGCATTCTGGTGATTGGGATGAGAAGTACCTATTTACTGGCATTATCCCAGGTCCACTCTAAACAACCAGAGTGGTTCCCATAATTAGGTATAGGGAGATGAAAGGCCTTGAAGAGGAGGAGTTTTGTTTAAAACAACAGGACGAGAATTTTAACAATAATAATCAAAATATATAGTCAAATTACTTATCTTATAATTGAAAAAAAAAAAAAAAAACAACAAAAAACAAAATTTACTCACATAAAATAGAAAGGTTAAATGATTCAACAGTTTTTTTCGATTTCAC
This sequence comes from Doryteuthis pealeii, assembly GCA_023376005.1. Classification (NCBI taxonomy): domain Eukaryota; kingdom Metazoa; phylum Mollusca; class Cephalopoda; order Myopsida; family Loliginidae; genus Doryteuthis; species Doryteuthis pealeii. The sequence goes on from CM042152.1 coordinate 82,016,955, forward strand.
CTCCAAACTCCAAGTTTTGTTGATTGTAACTTGCATCAGGCAATCAAACATTACTGTACTAAATTAAAAAAAAAAAACAACAAAGTTTAGAATAAAAACAATTGATTCAAACCTTATAAAAAAAAAAAAACAGAATGCAATTTATTTTGGTTGGTTGATTTTGGCATGTAAACCATTTGGAATCATTTTATGCTTGAGTTTTGAGTTTTGTTTAACGGCATATCAACCTGTGGGTCATTTAAATGCCAAAAGGTTATTTTGGTTTCAGTCTTAAAGTAGTGGTTCTATGGAGATATTGGGTTCTGTTCTGTTATTCTTGTTGAAAAGGCTTTTTTCAAAAAAAAAAAATAAAATTTAAGAATGTTTTTCAAGGGTTGTATTTTAAAGATGTCTCTCAGGTTTCTTGCTTGGATAGTAATTATGCGAATATGTTTAAGTCTTTATGCTGAAGACATTGATGTTTTTCATTCTTGATTGGTACTCAATTTTTTAAACTCACTTTTTTGGACCATGATGACTTTAGGCACCTTTTTTGGCGATCTCGTTCATAAGGACTGTTTTTCATTTACACCATCAAATCGGTTGTTTTGTTACAGACGATTTTTAGAGGGTTTATTTAAAATTATAAACTAAACCCAAAACAACTCAGATTTTGATGTGTAATGAAAACATGTCTTATGAAACGAGATCGCAAAAGGGGTGACTAAAGGTATATGGTCTTTTTTCGATTTACCATAGATAAGACACTACAAGTACTACCGCTCGAGTCAGAAGTGAACTGGTAGTATGGCGATGAGGGGGTACTCCAGATTTGGAACTTCCACACTAGATGCGTTTAATGTATACCCACTAAGGCCCAGCCACCATCTTCTAAGCACATATTATGATAAAAGGGTTGGGACATCTATAGGGTAGAGCTGACTGACGGCCGATTGTTGAGAGTCCCTCTTAGCCCTAAGAAAATCAAAAGTGAGACTGAGTGAGGTGGTTATAGTGAGGGACATTTACACTATACATATAAAACCAAGTCAGGGGTCAATTTAACATTAAATTTCATTGTAAATTAATCATCAGGTGTTAAAAGCGACAGAAAGTCAGTATCCAATAAGCATTATATGTTATGTAACTGAACGCCATTTTAAGCCACTTAATTTGTCCTGACTAAAAAATTTTTTAATTCTAAATTGGCAAGTATTTTTCAACATAGCAGACCAAAAAAAAAAAAGTAATATGCTGTCCTGATCCAGAACATGGATCTGGGTAGCGAGATCGGCAAGTTGTGTCACATGTATTAGCTGTAGATTGTCAGTTATCCATCGCCTCCTAATAAGACGAGATTATGTCCGAGTTAGGTCTGGGCTCTGAACCATTTGCAGTTTCGCCATTTTTAATGCATGGCATCACTTATACTTTGCATGGATTAAACTTGAGAAAGTATATAACTACTGGCAGGATCAACCAGGTAATAGTTGGGACGTTGTGCGGGAAGTATTTCATATAGAAAATTGAACAAAGACCGGAGCATGTTTGCGAAAAGCATGTGCCTCGACAACTTTCGCAGGTTTTTTTTAAGCCCCTCCCCATTAGATGAAAATTACATAATAATTTTCTGATTCTTAACCAGAGTAAGTGCCCCCCCCCATTTGAATAAGGTTAATACTTATTGATTAACTATTAGTGTATTAGATGAAACTGAGGTGGATGCCACAGTTTTTGAAGAAAGAATTTTGAATATTAAAGACTTACTTATAAACACAGTGAGGAGAGTCTGTGATTCTGCGATGCCAGTTAACACTTGAACCTGAGAGAGAGAAAGAAAAAAATAAGAAAAATAAATATAAAACTTTGATTTAGGCACACTATCAGTTATTTTTTAACCACTAGCTGTTGCATTTTGTGGGTGCTATCCCAGAATTGTGTCCCGGCTCCTGCCTAAAACGTGGCAGTGCTAGCTGATAAAACAACCACCCTACGAATGAGAAATCTTAATATTTTGATTTTTTATTTGTTGAGTGTTGGAAATAATTATTAAAATAAATAAAATAAGAAAAATGTTTTGATTTTAAAATTTATAATTGATTGTCGAAGGAAAAAAAAAAAAAAAAAAAAAAATGAAAATACCGAAAAAAAAATGTTGATTTTTTAATTTTACATTGATCGTCGAAAAAAAAAAAAAAAAAAAAAAAAAAATGAAAATTTTTTTTAGGGCAGATTGAAGTGTTTTAATCGACAATTATCATTTTTTTAGTTTGTTTGAAAGCGTTAAAAGTAAGCCAGGTTTTTTTTTTTTTTTTTTTTCGACGATCATTATTAAAATAAAAATAACATTTTTTATCGGTAATTTTCATTTTTTTTTTTTTTTTTTTTTTTTTCCTTCGACAATCAATTATAAATTTTAACAACAAACATTTTTTTCTGTATTTTTTATTTACTTTTAAATATGTTATTTCACACTCATTACAAATAAAAAATCAAAATAATATTAGATATTACTTCATTCGTAGGGTGGGTTGTTTTAATACTATCACTGCGCGTAGCTTGCTATGCGTTTTAAGGCAGGGCCGGGACACACTTCTGTGGATAGCACCCCAAGAAATGCAACAAGCTCGTGGTAAAATAGCTGATAGTGGGCTAAATAAAGTTTTATATTTATTTCTTTATTTTTTTTCTTTCTCTCTCCTCAAGTGTAGTGTTGACTGGCATCAGCAGAATCAACAGACTCTCCTCACGGTGGTTTGATAAGTAATCTATATTTCATTTCTTTCTTCAACACTGGTGGCTCGCCCAGTTCATTTTAATACACAAAGATGTTAACCAATAAGTATGTTAACCTATTCAAGTGGGGGGGGGGGCACTTTACTCTGGTTAAGAATCAGAATAATTGATGTACTGTAATTTTCATCTAAATGGCGGAGGGGCTTAAAAAACACTGAAGTTGGTGAGGCTCATGCTTATCGCAGACAATGCTCGACCGTGTGTTTGTTTCCAATTTTCTATTATGAATAGATACTCCCGCCATCACAGTATGCGCTCCCAAATACCTGGTTAGATCTGCCAGTAGTTATAGTATACTTACTCAAGTTTAATCCATGGCCAAAGTATACTAGTTGATGCATGCATTAAATGGCGAAACTGCAAATGGTTCAAGGAGACCAGAACCTAATCATTCCAGACATAATCCCTCTTATAGGAGGGCGATGGATAAACTGACAATTCACAGTAATACATGTGTACACAAGCTGCGATCGGTCGCTACCTAGATCCATTGTTTCTGGATCAGACATGCATTACTTTTTTTTTCTTGGTCTGCTCATGTTGCAAAATGATTGCAATTTAGAAATTTAAATTTTTTATCAGGACTAAATGAAGTGGCTATAAAATGGGGTTCAGTTTACAATAGGACATCATATGCATAATTGGATACTGACTTTCTGTCAGCTTTTTGACACCTGATGATTAATTGTCAATGTAAATTTATGTTAAATTGGCACTGATTTGGGTGGTTATTCATATTAGTAGGTAAAGTGTACCCTCACTTATACCACTCCATCCTCACTTTTGATTTTTTCTTGATTGGGTGGCCTAGAGAGGACTCTTCCAATCAATCGCCGGTCACTGTCAAGCTCTAGGCGCTATAGGATTGTCCAACCCTTTTATCATATTGTGCTAGAAGATGGTGCTTGAGGCCTTGTGGTATGAACATTAAACTGCAGTTGAGTGGTGAAGTTCATCTGGAGTAGCCCTCTCATCTATTACTACAGGTTCACTCTGACTCGGAGCGGTAGTTATCTGTTAGTGTCTTATCTATGGGTTAAATCGAAAAAAGGGACCAATATGACCTTTAGGCACCCTTTGCGATCGTGCGTTCATAGGGACATGTTTTTTCATTAACACCACAAATCCTGTGTTTTGGTTGGGTTAGTTCTTATACATTTAAAAAACCTAAAAAAATCGTACTGTTAACATAACAACCGATTTGATGGTGTAAATGAAAAACATGTCCTTATGAATCGAGATCGCAAAAAGGTGCTAAAGGTCATATGTCAAAAAAGTGAGTTTAAAAAATGAGGTACCAAATCAAAGAATGAATATACATCAATGTTCTCACATAGAAGACTTAACATATCCGCCTAATTTACTAACTCAAGTCAAGACACTGAGAGACATCTTTAAGAATCAAACCTGAAAACCATTCTAAAATTTATTTTTTTTTTTTTAAAAAAGCCTTTTCAACCAGATATAACAGAATCAGAACGAAATATCTCAATGTAGACACATACTTAAAGACTGAATCCAAATAGCCTTTTTGTGCATTAAACTGACCAAGAGTTTGATATGCGTTAAACAAACTCAAAACTCAGCCATAAAATGATCCAATGGGGTTGAAATCATAATTTAACAACCAAAATAAATTGCCATTTTCTGTTTTTTTTTTGTTTTTTACTAAGTTGATCAATTTTGTTTTGTCATTCTAAACTTGTTTGTTTTTTTTTAATTTAAGTACAGTGAGATTGTTTGATTGCCGTGATGCAAATTCAACAAAACTTGAGTTTTGAGTGAAATCGAAAAATGTTTGGAATCATTTTAATCCTTCTATTTTTATGTGAAGTAAATGTTTGTTTTTGTTGTTTTTTTTTTTTTTTTTTTCAATGGTATTTAGAATAAGTAATTTGACTATATATTTTGATTATATTGTTAATATTCTCCGTCCTGTTTGTATTTAACAAAACTCTCTCTTTCAAGGCCTTCATCTCCATACTAATTGTTATGGGGAACCATCTTGTGTTGAGTGGACTGGGCTAAATGCCAGTAAAGAGGTACTCTCATGCCCACAACAAGAATTCAGTCTCAACGGTTATGTCATACCGGGATACTGTTTTGGTTGGTTTGGATTTTTGTTTTTTTTGGTTTTTTGGTTTTTTGTTTGTTGTTGTTTTGTTTTTTTTTTGGGGGGAGGGTAAAGTACGTCTTTATGGCCATTACCTCCCATTCCACTCCTGACCTGATGTAGATCCCCTGTTAGGGACCGCATGCATGCTTTTGATAATTATATGCTTAAATGCTTGTTGATATTACAAATATTTGCCACTGTTAATAATGTTATGTTCATAGAAAATGATTATTACAACCATAATAATTGTGTATAGATTTTTTAAGTTTGATAGGAAACTTAAATATGATACCTGTTTGGTATAGCAAGAATATCGCCCTCCGCTAGTGGCGTTGAAGTATTTAAGTTTTACTGTATGAAATTATTAAATTAGAAAGAAAACGAAATTAAATAGAACACACATAAAAAGATTACACTTTATTGATTATATTTCAATTTGGTTCTTTATAAATCATTCATAGAATTGATTTGGAACATTGAAAATATAAACCATTAATCTTAGAGAGTCAATAAACACACAATCAAAGTCTTATATTAACCTGGTTTTAGTTTTCAAGAACGAGTATGCAAGTTAACCACACATATATTATATAAACTATTTATTTCTTGGTAGATTATACACAGACACATTAACAGAATTTTACAAGGAATTAATAACACAGGGCCTTTCAGAGCCTGTGTGTTTTTACAGCGTTGTCACAGGGGACATCCCCAGGCACACCTGCCGCCGTCGATTTAAAGGGCAGGGCTGGGCTTATGCTGCGTGAATACGCATTTTTGTATTACCACCCATGAATTGGGTGTGGGTGGGCACATAAAATGTCTTGTGATCTCACGCGCCTCGATAGAGTGGGTATGAGACAGCTAAAATACCTTTAATGAACATGGGCTGTTTTGAGGCAAAGTCTAACTCGGCGGGAGATTTTTCATAGAGACATCGGTGTAATAAGAATTTATTCTAGTGTATTATTGATGTTTGAATATTAAATTAAATACTCGTTGATAATTTATGCAATTCCAGAGGTATGTTTGTGATGTATAATGCATAGTATCAGACAGAGACACCCAAAGTGCCTATTATAATAAACTACACCAGGAAAACCACCCTCCGGCTCATAAAAATTAATTTTTGAAAGACCATGCCTGAGAGGGGTGGGAGTTAAAATTCAAATGTCAGAGGTTTGTAATCATAATAAGCAAAATCCATTTTATTAAAGGAGTAAAAAGAATAAAAATAAAACAATTGAAAAAAACGAGCCCGCCCTTCAATAAATGTTAGCGTGCTGTAATAAACAAACAATATTTTGAAATATTCCCACGTAATTTTTACACAAAATCGTAGGTATTTATTATTTGTAAACTTTTTAAGTTTAACTTCTTGTTCTGTAAAATAAATTAAAAAGTAACAAAAGTAACAAAATCATTTTTAAAATTGTTAACTTCAAAATTTTGGTGTATATAGTATACGAGAATATTGTGACGTAAGCTGTGACTATAGAGCTATGACATAGTTTTTTGTTAACAGACAAAAGATAGACAATTCCTTATTAAATACCCACAAAACGTATTATTTTCTAGTTCTCATCTCTGTGTTGTTGGAACCTTAAATCTAGATTGCAAATCAATAACTAGATGCAACATTTAAAATCTAAACGTATAATTACTATTTAGGATATTAAATTACTAATTAGTCCTATTAATAATCGATATTGCAATCAATAATATATATAGTGAGTATATATATAGCTATATAACTATATTAAGCTCAGTTAGGGTTTCGACATCGCCACAGAGCAGTTTGCCTGTTCTAAAACTCCTGCTGATGAGGCAATATAGGCGAAATTCACAATACAGAGATGGATCCTTTTCTCAATTTGTTTAGCCTTGAAATTTGAAACAGAGTATGCCAGCCTAATTCATTAATTATCAACTAATTAATTTTCAAAATTAGGATGAACTTCAATTAAGCAATATTCTCTCAAATAAGTAATTATATATATGATATATATATAGTATATATATAACCAAATAGTGGATTTACAGTTGAAAGGGGCTAATTGTATATTGAATCTTAATTTCTTGATTTTAATAAATATTTGCTCAGTTTATTGATAGGTATAAATAACCCATAGACGTTAGCATGTCATGTTAAGACTTCTCTCTGATTGAATTTAAAATCCAATTACTTATTATTCTTAAATGAGAGCAGAGTCTTGTTTCTAAATCATTTTAAAATGTTTCTCTAATTCAATTTTCTCCTTTTTCTTTTTAAAGGCAAGCATCCAGTAATGGTCATAGTATGCACACTGACGTCGAGGCAAGCGAAACCTGTTTTACTTTATCTGCTCACAATTACCTACTTCCTGTAAGTACAAGGGTTGAGTTTGCTTTTTTTTTTGTGTAAAATCATATTTACAGTTTATAAACAGTGGGAAGTGTTGCATATATTAGTATGATTGACTATTACAATTCATTTGACTTTAAATTTAAGAGCTATTGCAATTAGTTCAATATGTAACAAGTATAATTATCTGATTTAACTTATCCTATCCTCTTCTTTTTTTCATTATAGTTCATTGATGTTTATGTGACAGAGACACGGTGAAGTGCTGGGCATGAAAACTTGCGTATTCTCGAGGGAGGAGGGCTAGGCTTATGCCGGCATGTTAGGACGACCGAGGATCGACCATGTCCCTTCAGAAGTGAAAAGGTGCACTTTGGCGTGGCACTGGACTCGAGATCACTGGTCCCATATGTGAACGCCAGATGATAGCTGCGGGCATTCCGCAACTGGATGGAGTTGACAGATCGCGGAATGAATAGAACCAGCCAGACCTGTGTATAATAGTAAGGAACACCCAGAAGCAGAAGTGCAGAAAAGAGTGTTTCTGACGTAGCTGCTAGGTGATTCGTGATGAGAAGGAAAAACAGAAGAAAGTCGGTGTTTTGCAAAGAGAAGATTAGCCTGCGAGCCGGCATTGGACTCGCTTCTTTCTGCCCCCCCCTCAACAAAACTTGTGTTAAATCTTTATTTCCCCCCTCTATTTTTATTTCCTATAGTTTATTTAAGAGCTACTGCTTGTAGTTCAGATATGTAAAAGAAGTATAAAATCTTGATTTACTCTCTCACTCCTTTTTTTTCATATTAAAATTTAAACAGATTAGCTTATTTGCTTCCATAATGCTCACTCCTCTCCATATCTTTCAACTACTTTTCTTCTTTATATTGTTTCTGTTTAGCAATGTCCTTTTTTCTTCGCCCCCCTTTTTTTCTCTATAATACAAAAACAGAAGCTGAGGTGGACGACACTCATTAAGAATATCGACAGATAGAACACCAAATAGATCATGGATTATTCATTTGCATTTTAATCTTTTGACAATTTTATACGTCATCATTTTTAATCAGAAGTTTCTGTCAACATGGAATAACGATTGGTAAAATTAAAGGATGCATGATATATATAATACTAGCATGACTTACTGGTTCAAAACTAAAACTATGTCGACAAGAGTAGGATGGGTGGAGGTTGTGTATTTTTTAATTTGTTAATTATTGTATTATAGTCGCTTAATAATTTTTGTTTCTTAGTTATAAGCATATCAAGTATATGCAAGATTTCAAATCTGAATGACCTCCTCGTTTGTGAGTTATAGTCGACACGTACATAAACCATAACTTCCTTATATATATATATATTTTGATAGTATAGATGAAGGTATATAAGTGGTAAAAAATCTCCTTTTAGTTCTTTGAACACTTTTTGAAACTGTTCTGTTTCCGTCAGGCCTGCTTTTCCACTGTTACCTGATCTTTTGTTACTGCCCGTGAAGACAAACGTACAAAATTCTGTCACCAAAGACAACCAACCAAAACTCCATTGTTAACAAAGGATATAGGGCGGTGGTATACTTTTTTCTTTCTTTCTTTTCTCTTTCTCTCTCTGTTCTCTCTCGTCTCTCTCTCTTCTCTCTTTCTCTTTCTCTTTTTTTTTCTCTCTCTCTCTCTCGTCTTTCTCTTCTCTCTCTTCTTTCTCTCTCTTCTTCTCTCTCTCTTCTCTCTTCTCTCTTCCTTCTCTCTCTCTTCTTTTCTTCTCTCTCTTTCTTTTCTTTTCTCTCTCTTCTTTCTTCTCTCTTTTTCTTTCTACTTCTCTTCTTTTTCTCTCTTTTTTCCCCTTCTCTTTGCTTTCTCTCTGATCTCTTTTACCTCGTCCTGCTGTTTTCTTTCTCTCTCTTCTCTCTCTCTCTTTGTCTTCCTCTCTCTCTCTCTCTCTCTCTTCTATGATGTTCTTGTTTACTTAATCAGCTTCTCATTTCGGCGAATGGAGCAATGATGTTGTTGATAACAAAAATATAATGTAATACTTATCTCGAACGCGCAAATTGGAGGTATCGAATAAGAGTTCGGGTTTAGTCTGTGATTACATTCACTTACTTAGTGCAATTCTTGAATGTTTGGAGACTCTGCAAACGACAACTTGGGTGAGATCCTTTCTTGTGCATTTATGAGTTTTTAGTAATAACAAGGTCACTTCCTTTTTCTCATGAGATTTTATTTCCCCAAGTCACAACTCGGCGATGAGCAGAGCGCCAGTGTCACATTAAGCCTCCTCGGCACATTCTCCAGACTCAATTCACACTCTCACCTCTCTCTCTCCTCTCTCCGCACATTCTCACAGCGTCAAATAGAAACAACGGCTATGTGGATTATGATGTATTCATGCTTAACCTTAGTCCATCTCGATCTAACACATAATTCTTGCTAAAAACTTTCTTCTCACTCTCCTCTTACTCTCTCCCACTTTGCACTCACAGCTGCAATAGAGAACAAAGCTATGGTGGCATTATGATGATATCATCCTAACTTCCATCTTTCTTAACACATTTTAGCTAAACTTTGGTAATCTAACTTAGCTAAGAGTATATGAGATATCTCCCGTTTGTTCCCAGCCTTAACAATCGGACAATCGTTCCATTAAAAGAGTCTGCACTATATAAGTATATATAGTATAAATAGTACTATTCCATGGACTTAGAGATATTATATTAAGTTATGCATTCAAGGAAGTCTACATAATAGATGAGACAAACTTTCGTTCTATAAGCGACCACCAGCTTCTCCATCAGATAGTGTTTTAAAATACTTTTTTGAGAAGGAGGTTCCCTTGGAAAAGGGTTTTCTATTTAATTCCTCCTCGTTGCTTCATTTCAATTAGTTTTGGGTTACACGCACTGAAGCCAGATCTGAAAGCACTGGTTCCTGTTAGATATTACTACACTGCTTGGCGTACTCAATTGTTTTTGAAAATATTCTTATGAATATTAAAATCAGTTGTCAGGAGTCTATCCCACTTTTCACACTGAAGTGCTAGACCAAGAAATTTTAATTTTGCATCTGAGGTGGGGGATGCCACACCTAACCATCAGTTCTTTTTACCACAAACCTATGCTACTGCATACTGAGTTTGGCGAGGCCTGGTATCGAACACCAGGCAACTTGTGGCTCCTTGTAGCAGCACTTTTCGACAAGACTGAGCTGAAAACTATATTTTAAATATAGATAAGATATTTTTTTGAATTTGTGAAATCCCAGCACAACTCAGGTAGCTCTGCTATGCAACTTTTTTTTTTTTTTTTTTTCAATAAACAAACCTAATTCTCAGCTACCCTAGAGTACAAACAGTAATGAAATTTTTTATCCCATGACAATAATTTGAATTATTATGATCATTTGTAGAGCCGTATTTGAGTTATGAAAATCACAGATATACTATGATATATAATTTTATTTTATTTATTTTTTTTTCAGGGAAGCGGTAATGTGTGGTTCTTTCCGTGTCCAGATCTCTTCTTTATAGTTATGTGTGCCTTGGACGGTGAAAAAAGAACATTGAAATTTGGGATTTCGCCAATACTTCTGAAGGTTAGTAATGTACCGGATTACTCCTTAATTAAATCTTGAAATAAGTCACTTAGAAATTCTTAAAATTAAAGCCAATAGTTTTTGGCGACACAAGCCTTATTTTGTCCATACCATTTAGTTCTCCCATTTATATCCTTCAGGTTTTTTTTTCTAGTTTGACGCCTACAAGAAGCTTGTATAAGACACATAGGACATGGGCCTTAACTCCTTACATGGCAAAGTTCCTATAAGATACGCATATCTCTCAACAGGCCAAGACCGGTGTAACAGTTCCTCGCCTATATTATACCACAGTAGAAGGCCAGTGCTGCTAGATATGCTAGGAGTCAGGGAGTCATATTCCAAGGGTTTAGCCCGCTAGAGTGAAATGCATTACATCATTCCAGGAAAAATTTGAACTCGTGCGACGAGTCATTTCGCATGACTTAACCATTTACACCCGCGTTCAATGCAAGTGGCAGAGGATCTAAATTTAGGTTTTCTTAATTAAGATTAGAAAGGCCATTTTATACTAAGGCTTGTCTAGAAAATGGAACACAAACAGTTCAAATCTGGATGAGGCTGTTGCATTTCACATATTAGTGATAACCTTTTTGGTAAAAAAAAGGGTTTATGAATCCAACAGCTCTTTAACTCGGTATGGAACTGATTAGGAGAAGGAAACACAGAATTCAAATCTGTTAGACTCTTGTTAAAAGAATATTGCTGTTTGAGGGGTAAATAGTCAGGCTCTCTCCCACGGGAAGGAACTCCTGTCTCATTCACATAAATGCTTAATTCCTTGTCCCCAGCCACCAAAGGAGAAAGTGAAGAATCCTTTACTCCTACTTTTGTCAATGTAGTGTATAATTGGCAGTCTCCACACAACTACTTAGACGTGCTGATCGAGTCTGTGACGGTGACCTCAGTAAGTCTAGGGTGTAGATACATATCTATTCACTCTTTGGCATTTTTTTTTAATACACATTTACTAACCTTTGAAAGCAGGATGTGACACATGTTCAATTTTTCAGCGGTTTTGACAAGTTTGAATTCAGTTTTTCCTTCTCCTCGGTGGGTGCCTAAACATGTTAAAAAGAATTAGCTGTCCTACTATTTACCCATACTGGAGGGAGATACTCTAACCATTACCCACATCCTCCACATAAAGTGATGCAAAAGCTTCATTGTTTTGTAAAGTGATCAGTGTAGATGAATTTGGTCTTTTACTTTGAAGAATATTTAAAGTGTCCTCTATTTCTTATAAACAAGGTTGTTCAAAAGGAGATTGGCACTTTGACTGGTATGCTAACCAGTTAGGAGAAGGGCATCCTGCTCAATTGGACTCCCTCCTTCTGGTGTCTGTTAATATAAAAAGAGTGCTACTCTTTTGGTTTCATCCGTGGTGGTTCTTGTCAATGTCATTAAAGTGCAAATAACGGCTGTCAATATCAGTGATTTTAATAAGTTAACTCACCATGTTGGGGCTGTGATTGAGTTTAAACATGTGACATCGTTAGTCTATAGTTTAGTGTGGATATATCATTTTATATATATTTTTTTTTTTTTTTTTTTACAGTGGAGTTATTTCAACCTGGAGAAGTTCTGGAATCTTGCTTGATGGTACAAGAGTATGGAGAGGTGATGAGAAGCATGCTTGTAAAAAGAAAGACTAATTTGAAAATTCGAAAACCAAGATGAAACAGAGTGGACAAACAACAAAAAGATTAAGAAAAAGAAAACCCCGTCAGAATAATTATCACTGAGAATAAAGATAAAGAGTTCGCAAAAATTTTTTGTTTTCTTTCTTTTTTGATTCCAAGCTTCAAAAGAATTTAGACCAGGATGTCCAACATGCACCCAGGGATGCATGTGACACTCAGCAGCACAGGTGTGGCCAATCAACACTGGACTAAATTTTCTTCTTTTTAAGCATTATGTATTCATTGGCTTTATGATAGCAGTCATACTTTGTTCTGTTAATGTAGAATAGGATGTAAATTTAGGTTTCATGTGGGCTTCAAGACAGCATATGTAATCCTGTACATAATACTTATATAAGGTGTATAGAAACAAAATGGCGATTAGTGCAGATGCTTGACCTCACTCTCACCTTGCCTTCCGGGGATAATCGTGAGAACGGGGCAAGAAAACCCTGTCTTCGGTTTAAGATAGTAAGCTATTCAAGTCAGTTATCAGGTAGGAGCGAGCCCGATAGGATGTAAAGTCGATTGCACAGATGTTGGTGGGGATTTAACAATAAATAAGTATCAAAAGTAAATTCGAAGTCTTGTGTTTATTATCTACAAAAACTAACAATGAACAGGGTTTCTGATAACGAGAAATTCCTAAAGAAAACCAAGACCCGAAGTCCCAAGAAAGGTCCAGACCTTTGAAGATTCAGACCAAGCAAGATAGATGATAGAATACCAAAGACGATAGAAAGCAGCCAGCCAGAAAGAAAATACGACAAGAAGTAAGTGAAGAGAAGGTATGCACATCCATGCGCATAGGAGTGAGTCTCCCAGTTTGATATGCCTGATTTAGACTATAAAAAAAAAAAGAACAAACACGATTGATTACCTTTTTTTAAAATTTAATTACATAACAAGTTTGTGTAATAAAAAAATAAAATGTATCAGTTCTTCTACACAAGGAGCAGAACTTATTATTCATTTATATTTACTTTAAGGTCTCTGTTTGTGGCTATTAAATTTAATGTTGGAATCCATCTTATAGAATTCATAGTTCAATAAGGGGAAGTATCTATAATTAACATTGATATTTATCTCATAAGAAATAATATTTTAGTTGGGAATTTAAACAAAGACCCAATATTTATTGCGTTGTTGTAATTATGCATGTCAAACTTGCAACGTTATCAACCAATCGGACCGATTAAAGAGTCCTTCATCACTCCTTATATTCAGGGAATTCAAAATAATGGTGATATTACTATTGATTGAAATTATCTGTGTAAATTATTCATTATAAATTATATTTTACTAAACAGAATTTTTTTAAAAAATATTTTGAATTAAGAATTGTTTATAATCCTAAAGTAAAGCATTTATTTTCATTAGGGGCAATGTGTTGTTAAGAAACATCTTTATCAAAGGAAGGGCTGAGAGAACAGGAGTGAGTCTTTCCTCTTGCTTCTACATTTAATCACAATGGCCTATAAGTGAGTGGACGTTGTTAGGTTTTTGATTTTTGATGCTATTGCCCTAACAAAAATCCACTATGACGTGGCCATTTTCATTGGCATCCTTCCATCTCGAGAGAGATGGAAGTATGTGTTCATTTTTTTTTTTTTTTTAGGGAACTACTGGCCTGGGCAGGTTGATATAGAGGATCAGCTGTCACCGCAGCAGCATTGTCATTTTTCCGTTACAGTAAAATTATATGTTGGATTATTATAATAAACCATATGAAAATGTACATTAATCTTTGTCAAAATTATTTCTATTTTGATTTACAAAAAAAAAAAAAAAAAGATGCTGTCAAAATTTTCAACAAATGCATATGAGTCAGTTAAAAGTGTGGTAAGGATAGACCAAAGATACCTGCATGGTAAAAACAAGGTCTAAAAAAAAGGTTTGGCTTAGAGCTACTCTTACCCAACTTTCATCTGGACAATATTCTAAGAAATTAACATGTTAGTTACTGTCTGAAAACCAAAGAATATTTTAAATGGAAGTTTTTGTCTTGTGTAAAGATTTGTTGAATGACATAAAATTAAAGCTGAAAAGAATGCTATCTTATAAGAATCTTATCTTATGCTGCTTGAATGTCTTCCCTTCGATGTGTACCATCACAGAAAGCCTATTATTTGTCTGTTTTGCAATTACCAGCCAATAGTTCTTTTCCGTTTCCTCAACGTAATCGCAAAGGGAATATTTTTTCATGACTTTTCTGAATGATGTTCCTTCAGTCTTTTGTGCAGCATCCAAAGGCTTGAAAAGAGAAAGAAAAAAAGTTAAAACGCTTTTTCACAGAAATATTTGGATCTCCGGAGAAGAAGATAATGGTGGTTTTTTGGAGGGTGTTGTATATATAATTATATATATAGATAGATTAGATTAATTAGTAATTTTGAACAAACACACATAAGGTTTATATATAAATTAATAATAACAAAAACAAATCATTTGAAGAAAGAACAATTAATCCTTGTAATTACATTAAACCAATAAGGTTACAGTAGTAATAAGTAGTCAAATGTTCTGTTCAAGGTTCAAGCAGAATATGCTTTTTTTTTTTTAAGTTCAGAATGTAGAGGAAGAATTCTTAATGAGTTTTTCCTCCAAAATTATTAGATAACAGAATAAGTAACTAGTTATTAAATAAATATTTGTTTTTAGAATTAAAATAGAAATTTGAACTTAAATTAAGTGTTTCTATTTCAAATGAATTTTATCTATTAGGTATAAAATTGTTTCCTCAAGCATGATATAAAGGGCAAAATGGTAATTTTATTTTAAAGAATTCGATTTATTTTTGTTGAATCAGTTTTATTGAAAACGATTAGTAATTAAAAAAAAAAAAGAAATTTGTTGATTAATAAGATCACACGAAATTAAAATCAGATAATTCTGATTTTTGATAATTGGTTTTTCATCACGACACCTTTCATACGAGAAGAGGTTCACTCTTGTATTTTCTATTGGCATTTTTTTTGGTAAACAATTCACAAGAATTTTTCACACATCTTTTTTTTTTATGTTTAGACAAAAAGAAAAAATATTTATTTAAAAGTTATTATTCTTCGTATGAGTGTATTTAATGTTTTTTGTTACTTGATTTCTAGGGGAAACTGTTAAAGCCTTAAAATAATTTAAAAAAACTCTAAAATATGTTTTTTTTAGTACCTAAAAAAGTGTATGATGCAAAAATATTTGAGCAAAAATAGGTTTTTAAAATTATTAAAATAAATTATTGTAATATTATTTTTTCTTTTTTTTTTTCTTATGCTCTTATGTAACTACTTTTCAACTTAGAAAATGTGAACCATAATAAGTGCTTTCATAAGTTTAATTCGTTTTTAAAAATGAAATGAGTCAACATTTGGCAGATCCTAGTATTTAGACTTTTTAATAGATTTTTCATATCATTTAATTTAAAAAAAAAAAAGGCGGTTTCTGAATGTGAGCAAAAATCCACATCTATCAGTAAGTGTTTAACAATGGATTAAACCAGAAAGAAATTGGTATGAATAAAGATGGCTTATATCGTGGATTCTGGATTTGTTTTGTATCTTCCCCTCTCTTTGTAGAGCTGACCACGGCTCTTAGAGTTTCAACAGAACTAGCAGCCAATAGATCTCCTTTTAAAAATAATACAACATTGGAGGAAACATTGGTCAAGTAACGTGGCTGGTGGCTGTGAGTCGAACCCAAAGATTTGACTGTTCCTCTATTTTTGCACCTCAGACTAAACTTTATCTAATGAATTGATATGGTACAAATAAAGATAAAACCAGGATTTTTTCTTAATAATTATTTATGAGTTGCACTGTATAACTTTTATGACTAACAGGGCATATAGTGGTAAATTCAATATTCCACTGAAATAAATGTGATTGCTTATACACTTTGTTTTCTCTTAATGTAAGTTTATTTTCATCGAAAGTGTATNTAAAAAGGCTTTCATTAACGGTGTAATGTTCATAATGTCCCCCGATTTATTTGTTCCAACACTTTTTTACAAAAATTTATTTGACACTATCCCATTGGTCGAATATTTTCTACCTCTAACCAGAAATTCTACAAAAGACATATACAGCTAACTTTCGTTAGTTGGTACAACTTCATTCGCGAAGTCTACGAGAAGCGTAATAAATTTTGGAAACTTAATTCTTTTAGGTGAACTTTTAGAACTCAACACTATAAATGAATTGTATGTGCGTTGTAATTGTTTTGATGTTTTATTTTCTTATAATAAATAATTATAAATATTTTCTTATATAATAATTATTACCCATATTTTTCTAAAAATCCGCTAAAAACTTTTAGAAATATTTTTCGCACTAAACTTAAACATGAAATTTTAGGGCGTACTAGGACTATTATTTTAAAAATTCGTTCTGTACAAAAAAAAAAAAAAAAAAACCCTTAAAAATAGTAATACGTAGTTTAAATGTTTAGAACTTTTCTTTTCTTTTCTTCCATTTGTAAAAATAATTATTAACGCGGTGAGAAAAAAGTTAAAACCACGATCTTAACTTTTTTCAGTAACATCGGATTTCATTTTTATATATTTAAATAAAACGTACCTTGTCGGATTATTTTAGCGATTCCTCGCTAATCCAAGTCAAACATGATACAACACGCATGTTGATAATTAGTTAAAAAAACAACTGTTGAACTAGACTGCCTTTTTTTACTTTCCCGTCGAAAATACACACGTGCAAATATTTGAGTTCGAACTTTAAAAGAAGTATGGTAAAGCGCATGTCCGCAATAATAAAAGCTTAGAGTTGTCTCCCTTGTCGGGACAAAAAATTCTCTGTGGTGCAAAATAATTGCGGCTTTTTGACACCAGAATTAAACGGGTAGGCTTAATTAGCGGTTCCGGTAAATAGACAAAACTACTTACGAGCTTATTTTACCGGTAATATTTCATAATATTGGGATAATTCTTAAATTGTGGCGAGTCGACAGTAAATTGATTTTTGACGTTTGGAATGTTTAGGTTATGGGGATCAGGTTATTTTTTTCGCTGTGTGAATTTTTTTTTGGGGGGAGGGGTCACCCATTAAGCTCT
>CM042152.1:82039512-82069512 GCA_023376005.1 Doryteuthis pealeii
TTTAATTTAGAACAAGCAATTTTTTTGTTAAATTTGAAACTGAATATCTATTAATAATGGAGATTCGCTTCCGGTTTTTTGTCTGTAACAAAAACTGTCACTGCTTACACCACATTACCCAAAATCGGCATAACATAGAATAAATACACTCAAAATTTGAACATGCAACATTAGACAGTCGTCATTGTTTTTTAAAACAAGTTTTAATAAATACATGACTGGTATTATATATCTATATATAGTTTGTTTTATTTTAATACATATTTAAAGTTTCCATTTCAAATTGTTTTATTTCTCAATCCTTTAATGAATTTGATGATTTTACTTACTTAGGGTACAAACTCGCTGATATTGAATTTTTTACTCCCACCCCTCAGGCAATATGTTTCAAAAATCTATTTTTACATCGCCCGGAGGGTGTTTTTTATTTTGCTAGTTTTAATAATTAAATAAAAAGTTGTAAGTCATCAACACAGTGACCTAAAGTCGGTATCAGCCAAACAGCGAGGGAGTCTAGCCCCTTTTCACTAGCAATAAACCAGGGAAATTGCTTTTGAATCTTAGGTAGAGTGCCACACTTATTTCAGCTCCTCACATTGAGTTGGCGAGGGCTGGTATTGAACCCAGAACCTTGTTGTTCCGAGGCGGATGCTCTACCAACTGAGCTTGGATATTAATTTTTCACCCTTTTTCTTGACAATGACCAATATCAGTTAAGATTATTGAAAATTTTCCCACTCTACCACACAGATCTAAGCTATGCTACTCATGTACTGAGTTGTCGAGGGCCGGTATTGAACTCGGAACCCTGTGGTTCTGAAGTGGATGCTCTACCAACTGAGTTGCCCTAACTTAAAGAATAAAGCAATTTCCAGTCTAATTTGTAACTGAATGTTAATTTTGTAGAAGTCTTCACTTGAGGTGGAGCGCCACACCTACATCAGCTCCCTACTATACTGCACAGATCTTCGTTGCCACTTAATGTCAGTTTTTATCATCCAACTTCTTGATGTAACTGAGAAAATAATGAAATAATAATTAAAATCTTCACTCCTCCCTAAATAGAAGCATCAATATCATCATGGATAGCTATCAACTATGAAATGCTAATTAGAATCCTTCTCTCCTCCCAAAATAGAGCATCAGTCATCATGGATAGCTTTCAACTATGAAATGCTAATTAACCTGTAACCAGGCACTGAGTCGGATCTTAGCCCTGAAGAGCATTAAGCGAAACCTTTAGTAGGTTTATTTGACTCATTAGATTTATCATTATTATTTGCTCTACTTTAGGTATTGAGCACTTTTTACTTATTAGCTTTAGTCTCCTGGCGGTTTTGTTATGAATATATATCATATATTATATATATATATTATATATATATATATTTTTTTCTTTTGGCCAAATATTGTACCAATAGATATTTTTGGTTGGTACGATTATCTTGGTTTTCTTGTATATATATATATATATATATATATATATATATATATATATATATATATTATACTAAAGCTGAGATTTTCACCTTTTAATGTCTAAAGGCTTTTTCCTGGTTAGTTTAATGACATGAAAGTTATACTAAATTATTCCTTAGTTTTAGGATTATGTAATGTTTGAAAAATTTTTTTAAAAAGAATATTGTAATGTTATGGGTTTTTTCACAACACCAATACGTAACATTGTGGGGCCCACTGCATCTTCAAAACACACGGTACTATTAGGACTTGTTCAAGTCGTGTATCAGGAGTCGGCCCGTTGGCTTGTTGGTTACACAGATCTATTAGTCCTTCAAAGTCCACGAAAGAACCTTTCCTCTTTTCTTTAGTTTATGGTCAGGACAGGTATCACCTTACAAGACAAGTGTTTCTTCGTTGCGGTCAATTAACTTTTTATCTCCACGGGTATCTTTGGGCAGGGGAATTTTATTTCATTGATAACATCTCCCGTAGTATTTTTCCGTAGTAACGAAGATGACGATGGAATTGTTTTTCATAAATTTATTCACTGCAAGTTATTGTTCTTGAGAGAGAGAGAGAGAGAGAGAGAGAGAGAGAGAGAGTCGGTTTCCTTAACACATATGTTTTTCAGTCACTCGTCTATGACTAAACCTCACCGAAGCCCCCTATGGCAAATTCTGCCAACCCGACTGTCCCCGGCAAAACTCCATAGCCCAACTGTCTTTAAAATCTAAGGTTCCCTCATTATATTGAAATGGGTGTGGAACTTTCTAGAAGATCATGAAACCATTATCTTCTTGCTCGCCCGAATGTTTATATTTATTTTCGGGACGATTCTTCAGAGACCGCCCGGTAAGATCAGAGAATCATACTATATCTATTAAGGTTTCTCTGTTTCTGGCACAAGGCCCGACCATTATGCTACAATATGCCCGGGTAGTAAATAAGTACCGAAAATCAAAAAATAAAATGGAAATAAAAACTAAAAAAATATTTCTTTGAGTACTATTTGTATTATTCGGACTATTATCCTCATCTTCATTGTTATCTGTACAACGTTTCGGCCAATGTGCCCTCCGGCCTTCTTCAGGTATTTCTTGTCAGACTTGGGAACCTTCTCGGGTCGGAAACCTTCTTGTCGTAATCGGGAGCCATCACGGAACTTTAAACCTAACCCTTTATTCAGTCCACGGGGTGTATCCTGTTCCCATTCCACTAACCATAGCTGGGTACAGGTGTTAAGCTGTGTTAATTATTATTCTATGTTACTGCTGTCCCTGACCAGGATTGAACCTGCAGTCTAGAGATAACTGTCCCTTAGAATTGTCTTAACCTAACTCCTTTATCCACTAGGCTATGTGCCCAATTGGACAATCCAGTGTAAATTTTTTTCAATCGCAAAAGTTACAATTTATTTTGTAAAAACGGATTTTAAGTAGCGTTTTGGCAGGCATCTTGATCGAAATTGACCGAAAAAATCGTTTTAGATATATCAAAAATAAATTACATGTGTAATATTATTTTGCTTTTTTTACTGATGCTTATTATGTTACTACTTTTCGACCTAGACAAAAATTTGACCTTAAATAATTGGTTTAAGAAATTTTAATTCGTTTTTAAAATGAAAAGTAGACGATATTTTGCCAGACCCTACTCTTTTCCCTAATCCCAATCATCTAGCAAGAGCTTAATGGGTGACCCCCTCCCCCCCAAAAAAAAAATTACACAGCAATACCTGACTCCCCTCAATAACCTAAACACAAAAAGTCAAAAATTCAATTTACGTACGACTCGCCACAATTTAAGAATTATCCAATATTATGAAATATTAAACCGGTAAAATAAGCTCGTTAAGTACGTTTGTCTATTTTACCGGAACCGGCTAATTAGCCTACCCGTTTAATTCTGGTGGTCAAAAAGCCGCAATTATTTTTGCACCAACAGAGAATTTTTTGACAAGGGAGACAACTCTAACTTTTTATTATTGCGGACATGCGCTTTACATACTTCCTTTTAAAGTTCGAACTCAAAATATTGCACGTGTGTATTTTCGACGGGAAAGTAAAAAAAAGGCAGTCCTAGTTCATCCAGTTGTTTTTTAACATTATCAACATGAGTGTTGTATCATGTTTGACTTGGATTAAGCGAGGAATCGCTAAAAATAATCCGGACAAGGTACGTTTATTTAAATAT
Source organism: Doryteuthis pealeii (assembly GCA_023376005.1). Classification (NCBI taxonomy): domain Eukaryota; kingdom Metazoa; phylum Mollusca; class Cephalopoda; order Myopsida; family Loliginidae; genus Doryteuthis; species Doryteuthis pealeii. Next base: position 82,043,167 of record CM042152.1, read on the forward strand.
ATAAAAAATGAAATACCGAGTTACTGAAAAAAGTTAAGAATCGTGTTTTACTTTTTTCTCACCGTCTAAATAATTATTTAACAAATGGAAGAAAAGAAAAGAAAAAGTTCTAAACATTTAAACTAACGTATTACGTATTTTTAGGGTTTTTTTTTGTTTTTTTTTTGTACAGAAGAATTTTTAAAATAATAGTCCTAGGTACCCGGTAAAATTTCATGTTTAAGTTTAGTGCCGGAAAAAATATTTCTAAAAGTTTTACGGATTTTTAGAAAAATATGGGTAATATTATTTATTATAAGAAAATATTATATTATTTATTATAAGAAAATAAACATCAAAACATATTACAGCACATACAATTCATTTATAGTGTTGAGTTCTAAAGTTCACTAAAAGAATTTAAGTTTCCAAATTTATTACGCTTCTCGTAGACTTCGCGAATGAAGTTGTACCAACTAACGAAAGTTAGCTGTATATGTCTTTTGTAGAATGTTTCTGTGTTAGAGGTAGAAAATATTCACCAACTGGGATAGTGTCAAATAAATTTTGTCAAAAAAGTGTTGGAACAAATAAATCGGGGGACATTATGAACATTACACCGTTAATGAAAGCCTTAAACCCCTCCTTGAACATAATTCAGTACACCACATGGCATATGATTGCGCAATAAACTTAGGTGTGTGCTAAAAAAAAATGCATCGTTGATTTATTGTCCTGAATTGCTGAAATAATGTTGATAAATTGAAATTGTTGATCGCGAACCTGTTGAGGGTAGATTGTGAATAATAGTCTACCGGATAGATGTTAGTGGAATATGAAATGAAGTCCAATGTATATATTTTTAATTTCTCAATTGGGATTATGATAAAACCAAACTCTAATGAAAACACAACTTAATAATATGTCGATTCATTTATAAGTTTAAAAAAAATTAAACGACGGCATTAATTGATGTTTGTTATATATAAAGTTGTTGCATAGTGATTAAGTTATACACTTTTTTTTTAACCTCAGTGTTGTTATTTTAAGGGAATTGAGATTATAAACTTAGGTCTTATACTGGAATTAACTGAAAATTACTATTCGATGGTATTTTTGCCGACTATTTGAGGATATTTCTATTTCAGAGTAACAATTTTTTTAAAAACTCAAAATAGTCCACTTTTGCAGCTCTAAAGTAAAACAAAGTGTATAAGAACTGAATCACTATGCAACAACTTAAAATCTTTAAAAAATTAATGCTGTCCTTTGATTAAAAAACAAACTTATAAATGAATTAAAAAAAGTTAAGTTTTTCTTAAGAGTCATTTTTATAAAAATTATTAATCCCAGTTGAAAAATTAAAAATGTATACATTGGACTTCATTTCATATTCCACTAACATCTGTCCGGTAGACAATGGTAAAAATTCACGCCCCAGAATTCACTGAAGGAAAATAAAAAAAATTAAAATCCATTAAAATTAATCATGATCTATTAGAGAAAAATCTTATGAATATCCATATCTTTTGGTCGGTCATTTTCATTTCACTGTAAATCTACACTGAAAATACGAATTTGTTCGAATTAATACAACTGAATGTTTTAACACGAAAATATCCTAAAATGTGTTCTTAATTGTGCTTGTGCATTATTTGAAATGAACTTAATTGTTATTAAGAACACATTTTATGATATTTTCATGTTAAAACATGCAGTTGTATTGATTACAGTGAAATTATAATGGCTGAGCAAAACAAACGGCTTCCTGAAAGTGAAAGAAACTAGGAGAGGTTACTCTTATTCATGTAGCTAATGTTCAGATTACCTTTTTCTTTTTTCATTACGTTGTCATTGCATTAAATTTTTAAAAACGGTCATGAATTACCCTAGGAATTATACGTGATTTAAATTTATTCACAGCTGTATTTAATTTTTATTTAATTTTTTTCTATTGAACTTTAAACTGTAAATGCAACATTATTAAATTATACTGAATTACATTGAACATCAAGAAGAAAAGGGGATTGTCTGTGGTCAGGAATAAAGGCAAACTGAACGAATAGGACTAAATGTAAATGCATTGTAGGTACCACCAAAATATGTCATGTGATCAATTTAGGCTACTTTGTAGGAAGAAATGTAAATATATTTGAACTTTATTTTTTTTAAATCTTGTAAAAAAGAAATAATCAACATAAAGAGTTGTTACAAAGAAAAACAGTTAATTCAAAGATCAAATTATCTGATTGGGCAAAAATTACTTACCGTTATCTTGAAAAATAAGTAAAACATTGCATTTTTTTACAACAGGGTCAGTTTCTTTATTGAAAATTTGGCGGAGCAGAATTCTGTATTCCTGGTTCTTTTATTTAAAAAAAAAAAAAAAGGTATTTAAATATTAAACATAGAATTTTAAGTTGTTTGTACAAATGCTGATGAAATTTGAGATCATTTGAACAAGAATTGACCAAGTTAAGGTCTGGCTTAGCTCAGTCGGTAGAGCGTCTGACTAGGAACCACAACGTTGCTGGTTCAAAACCGTCCCTTGCCAACTCAGCATATGAGTAGCACAGGGATCTGTGCTGTAAAGTAAGGAGCTGATGGTAGGTGTGGCGCTCCACCTCAGATGCAAAAATGATCTCCTTGGTATAGCACAGGTGAAAAGGGGATAAACTCCCTCGCTATCTGGCTGATACCGACATTAGGCCACCCTGACGAATTTACTTACTTATTTGATTACAAAATGATATCAATTTTCCTGAAATGCACCGTACATCTCCAATGGTATCAACATTTTTTTAAACAATGTGTGTTTGCGTGTATACACTGGGTGCGATGGGTTAATTGTCGTCTAAATTCCACAAAAATGAAAACGACCAGATATTGTTGCATACCCTTCTACACTTCACTTCACTTCTTGTCGTATTTTCTATTCTGGCCGGCTGCTATTCTGATCGTCTTTGGTATATCTTCTATCATCTTGACTTGGTCTGGAATCTTCTAAGGTCTGGACTTTCTTTTGCTATGTTCTGCTGGCTGGTCGTCCTGGATTCATTTCTTAGTCTTGTTACCAAGACATTCATCAACCACAAGAACATATTAACTTATACAAACTTTTATTTCCTTAACTATACATTTCATCTAACTAAATATCTGACTAACATAGCGCGCGTGAGTTCCAGTTTAGGCAGAGAATAAAATGGCCGACCGCTCTGCCTGATGTCTAACTGCAAACTGGGGACTCTGAAAAAGGTCCCACGTGACTTCACGTATTTTTGGCGGGCTTCTGTAATTTTCCATTGAAGGAGCCGGCCATGGTATGAAAAGGGTCATCCCCTCAGAATTACAGGGGATTGACAATAATCTTATTCAACCGCATAGATTAAGTAACAATATATTTACCAATATGTAGAAATAAATTCATCATTTGATAAATACCCAATGTTCTTGTTTTTTTTTTTTTTCATTTATTTGATTATATTTTGCTCTGTACATATATCAATCGTTTAAATTCTTTTATACATCTACATCAGGCTCTCCTAAGAATGCAGAAATATCCAAATATCGAAGGTAATCTGAACATTAGCTACATAAATGAGAGTAACCTCCCCTTGTTTCTTTCACTTTGTGTTTTCAACAAATTGGGTATACCTATACTTTTCTAATATACAGGTACAAATAGAAACAGTACTCTCATAGAAATATTAACATCTTTTTTCTTTTTTTTTTAAAATCACCTGTGGGAGATTCTAAGTATATGTTGACAGGGATGGTGAACATGTGGAAACTGTTTGAAAATATATTAAAAGTATTCCTATAAGGTGTTAACATTTTGAAATCAATTTTTAAAAAATGTTAATTTCTATGAGAGCACCTGTATATTAGAAAAATATAGGTATACCTAATTTGTCGAAAAATCCAATGTTTTTACAAAACAAAACACACGGCTTCCTCAGAGTGAAAGAAACAAGGGAGGTTACTCTCATTTATGTAGCTAATGTTCAGATTGCCATATCGAATATTTTTGATGTTAATTACTTATATATATATATCTATATACTAGACAAAAGATCACCCATTGAGCTCTGGGTAGATGCTTGAGATTAGGGAAAGGTGAGTTAGCAAAGTGAATAAAATGTTTTAAAATAAATACGGTGGGACAAAACATTAAAATCATTTTGTAAGCTTTCTAAGAAAGGGAATGCTTGTGAAATTTAACATAGAAATACATTTAAAATTCTCCGTCTCTCTTCTCTACTCTCCCAGAGAAACTAACATATGATGAGGAGGTAATCAAGAGATACATAGAAGGGAAGAAAGTGATAGACAGAAAGTAAAGTAATAGATTTTTTTAGTTAATTGCAACTAATTAGAACCAATTAAAACGGAATGTTTTTCAAACATAATTCAATCCTAAAAGTAAGGAATAATTTAGTATAATTTTTGTGTCATTAAACTAAACAGTAAAAAAGCCTTTAGGAAACAAAAGTTGATTCACTCAGCTTTATTATAATAATAGATATCCTCTCTTACTTAGTTTAAAGAGTTGTAAATCCTTTATTATAACCGTGAATAAAATCTTAATTACTTGTAATTAGGAATTAACTCACTAAGTAACCCTTCTCTTGTTTTTTCTAGTATATTTTGTTGTTTTAGCCCAAGTTTAAACCCCAATTCTTTTTTCTTTTCTTTTTAACACCTTTTAGTTTTATTATCTTTTCAAAAGTCATTTTCTAACACAGTGAAAGTTATGCAACAATTAAGTTGAAATTCTTGCAAAAAGTAAATTTTGATAAATTTAAATTATTTTTTTCAGATCCAGCTTGATAAAGAAACATTACGACGAATTATTGAAGAGACTAAAGAGTATGTATTGCATTTGATTTTTTTTTTTTTTTTTTTTCCTTTTTTTCTCTTTTTTTTTGTCTTTTTTTTTTTTTTCCTTTTTAAATTTTTTTAAAAAAGACACTTTTTAATTAATTTTTTTTTTTTTTTTTTTTTTTTTTTCTTAATTGAAATGTCCCTTCTAGAAATTTTTTGACATCAAAAGTTTACCTGTTGCATAATTCTTGGGTAGCCTACAAATTATGTATGTAAGTGTAGTTAAAATTCAAATAACTGTTTGCTAATTGATGACTCCTGATTGGCTGAAGAAAGGTGTGTGAAAGTGAACTGGTCTAGTTAGTCAGATTTCAGCCATTAGTCAGAAGGAGCAGACATAGGGGTTCTTTGCTCCTCAGATGCTGAATTCTCACCGCGCAGTTAGAAACCCCTTTGGGCTGTGAATAAAAGAATAGATGTCTTTAAAAAAAATAACGTCTTGCTTATTTATTACAAACAAGAAATGAGCACAGACGACCCATATCAGAAGAAGAATCAGCCCAGAGGAAGATGACAGAGAAGAACAAGCAGAAATGCCTCTCCTCATCTCATCTTTCATCTTCTCCATTATATACCCTTTTCTTGTTTCCTAAATTTCTTTCAAAGGTTAAGATTTTGTGATGTGTTATATACCCACTTCATACTCGCCTCTTGAAGCAGGGGTCCAGCTAACATTGTTGACATCCCCCAGGCAATACCTGCCTTCTTGACTTAAAGGGGTAGGAGTGGGTTTATTGCCCAGTGCCTGAGGTGCCCCTCTTGAGGCGGAATGCCAACGGGATCAACGCATTTTTTGCACCCGCCACCCATGATCTTCAGTTTTGGAGGTTGGGGGAATGTGGAGCACCCCTTCATCACCATTGCTCCCTGGTCCACTCTGACTCGGAGTGGTAGTACCTGTTAGGGTCCCATCTATGGATTAAATAGAAAAATGTATTTATAAAAAAATTGTATTATCCATTAAAAATGAATTTATTTCAAAACTTTATCGGCATTAAATGACCCACTGAGGTTGATATGCCGTAAAACAAAACAAAACCAAACCTTCTTCTGAGCTGGGTTTTCAGCACTTATATCTTGGTTAATAAACAAGCAAGGCTTTGTTGTTTTTTAAGACGCCTATCCTTATTCAAAAACCCCAAGCCTAAAAGAGTTTTCTACTGCGGTGAGAAGCTGGCATCTTGAGAGCGAAGGGCCCTTACGTCTGCTCCTTCTGACTAATGGCCGAAATCCGACTAACTCTAATTACCATTCTCACACCTTCCTTTAGCCAATCAGCATTCAGGTCAGAGAAGGTCAACTGCCGTTAATAACTTTTTTTCAACGGTTAATGGTAATTTTCCATTTTCGTTATTTGAATTTTAACTACACTTACATACATAATCGTAGGCTACCCAAGAATTATGTAACAGTTGCAGGCATTAACAGATGACTTCAGTTCAAGGCTGTTGCCAATCAAACTCTATGAACTTCTAACTGTAATTTTCCAGTTTTCCGTTAATTCTAAAATCTACACTACACATCCTTACAAAAATGATAGGCTATGCCCATCTATTAAGTAACAGATTTTTATTAAAAAGATAATCTAATTTTCAGACCAAATTTCTTCTCTTTTTTTTCACAGGGATATCGAGGCACATGAGGGCAGGGACTCTGAGGAAGAGACAGATGACGACGACGAAGAAGAAACAAATGGAGTCCAGGAAAAATCAAAAAACGGATCGTCTTCAGAGGCCGGTCCCTCGACGTCCGGAGAAGGAAGCAGCTCGTCTAGTGGAAGGGTGACAAAGCGGAAATTGGACGATCCGGATATGGATCCAGAAGATGTCGACATCATAGATAAATATGGATTAGATGACTATGATGATGAAGGTGCGTACTGAGTTGCTAAAAATGTTGTTTGCTCTTTTGGGGTGGGGTGGGGGCAGTAGATAAAAATGCATCATGACCACTAACCTGTAACCCAGGTACTAAGTGGTCCTGTAGCGTGCAACACGCTACTTTAGCCCCCCCCCCCATATATTGTGTAAGTACTATCAGGCCGGGTTAGCTCAGTCGGTAGAGCGTTCGGCTAGAAACCACAAGGTTCCTAGTTCGATACCGGCTCTCGCCAATTCAGCGTATGAGTAGCTCAGGGACCTGTGCGGTAAAGTAAGGAGCTGATGGTAGGTGTGGCACTCCACCTCAGATGCTAAAAAACAATCTCCTTGGTCTAGCGCTATTGAAAAGGGGATAGACTCCCTCGCTGACTGGCTGATACCGACTTTAGGCCGCCCCGACGACTTTACTTACCATCAGGCCTGGTGCTAGAGTTTTATGCCCCCGCCCAATCTATGATACAGAACATCCACTCTACTACATGACAATTTTCATGAAGTAGTATTGATAGAAAATATATGAAACCTGCTCTTCTGGAGCCCCCCAAGCAGGTTTAAACCACTCCTCTGGTCGGGGGGTGGGGTTGATAGATCCAAATGCATTATGACCACTAACCTGTGACCCCCCGAGTACTAAGTGTAACACTCCACTTTGGCCCTTACTTGAGATAGACGGGCGGTCGGAGAGGCCCCCTCCGATCAATCAGCTGGTCACGGTAAGCCCCAGCACCTATATGATTGCCGTTATGGCAAGCTCCAACCCTTTTTATCATATGGATGCTAGAAGGCGGAGGTCGTACCTGTTAGGGTCCCATCTATGGGTTAAGTTCATTCTACTCTGGCAATATCTTTCAAAAATGGATTTATACACTGCCTGAAGTTTTTGTTTTTTTAGTTGTTTTAAAAAAATTGTATTAATAATATTTTTTTTTGTTTTCAGATATCAACATCCAGCAAGGAATTGGTAATTTAGTTTATTATGCTGACAATGACGAAGATCCATATCTGTGTAAGGATGACCCTGTAAGTGTTCATTTTTTTAGTATCCAGTATAGTTTATCATATTGGGAGTAGGGCTGGTCGATTTTTTAAAAACTTTTTTTTTAAATATCAAATTCTCTCAAACAGCGAAAGTTGTGTGTTGGTATAATGAATATCGATACCAAAAACTAGATCTCTTACTTGCACCATTGTTTGAGGAAATAGCATCAAAGATCGTCTACTAAAATGCACCAAAATTCCTTGTTTTTGCAACATTTAGCCAAGAAATTGGTTAGAAAATTTAGTAATTTCAATATCTAAAAAAGAAATGGTTATCATTTTAAACAAAAGGAATAAAATATTATAACTATGTTGGGTCAGTAAAATGGTTATTCCTGTATATAGAGTGAATGAGGGAGAGGCTCTGTGATTGGATTTACCAATCACGTGATAGTTTTGGCGCAATATCCAAAAAGTTCGGTGCCACGAGGCAACGAATTCAGGGCTCCAGGAAACCACCCTAAAACTCTTCTCCAACGCGCCAGTAAGTCCCTTAAATCAACTTTATATACGCCTAGCAAATAAATTGTTTAATTAAAGGATATATTAATCCAGAATTGAATGTTATACTCAATAACTAGAATTCAAATTGAAAATATACCCCTCGTCCCCATCGACATCTTTTTTACCTAATAAAAATTAAGCTGTAACAATGATTGAAATCTATTTCCTCAAATTGAGGGCAAAGTATTGAAGAAAAATAGTCTGTGGTTATTCTTTAGGTTAATTTGCAACTTTCGACACATGGGAGACATAACAGTTCCAAAATCGACCTATCCTACTGCAGAATATGCCGACTGCACCTCTGCAGATGGTTGAGATACCCCAATGACCAGTGATGCTGAAGTGCAAAATCCTGGTGGCTGAGCAGTCAATAACATGCAGAAACTCCACTTAGACCCTTACTTGAGCTAAACAGGCAGTCTGAGAGGGGCCTCCTTCCGATCAATCGACTGGTCACGTTAAGCCCTAGCACTTATGATTTTTCCAACTCTATTGCCCTTATGGCAAACCCCCCTATCCTTTTTATTGTATGTGATTAGAAAGTGGTGGTTGAGGTCTTAGTGTCATTGTATGATGCTAAACTGCATCTAGTGGTGAGGTTCCAATTCTGGAGCTCTAGGGAGTGTGGAGTACTCGTCACTCTCACCACCATACTCCAGGTCACTCTGACACCACCATTACTCCCAGGTCACTCTGACACCACCATTACTCCCAGGTCACTCTGACACCACCATTACTCCCAGGTCACTCTGACACCACCATTACTCCCAGGTCACTCTGACACGGAAAGGTAGTACCTGTGAGAGTCTCATATATGGGTTAAATAGATTTTTAAAAATGTGTTTTGTTTTTTTTTTTAATTTAATACCCAACTAGAATGAAAAAAATGTCCTCAGTATAAAATAACCCAAGGGTTGACTTGCCATAAAATCCAACCAACTCGACACTAAGTTGTAATTGACAATGCTGCACATGGCTTACATAAATGATGAAATGTTTTTGTATAGATATTGTTTTTTTTTTAATAAAAGAAGCTTTATTAATAGCTAAGTTACATCCTCAGATTAACAGTAAGAATTAAACACTGGATATATCATTAATTAACATGCACATTCCATAAATACATATTTGATGATGATAAAAAATTTAAGAAATAGAATGAAATTGATTTGAACAAATGAAGTTACATCTCTTCCGTGTGGCATTCAAACACAACACTGCGTTTGAAATTAATAAGACCTTAGATTCTATTGCATTGCATTAGACTTCAAACAAATAAAAAATAATCTTCATACAATGACTGCTATTTACACAGTAGCATTGCAACCAACAAAGCCTTCATTAGATGATGACTCTGGGTTCAGGCATGGTTTCAGGTCCGAACCATCATTACCACTAACCCACAGTGCCCCAGCAGTATCTAACGATACCACCAGACTTTGTCGGTTTGATGTCACATTGTAGGATTGCCATATCCACGCTGATGCAGTTAGAGCTTTATTCTGGATCTTTATAACTTTATAGGGAATGGCTAGCTGGTGTAGTGGTTAGAATCTCCGTCTGTCAGCTTGGCAGTCGAGGTTTCGAGTCACACATGGAGCAGTCTCCCATGTCCCATAGGTCGAAATGTACATTATAGCAGACTCAGCAGCAAAAACAGCCCACTTGATACACACTTTAAAATACCTTTTACAGACTTAAAAAGAACCATAAACATATACTCAAAACAAAAATGGCAAAATTATTGGAATAACTTCCAAAACAACAAACTACATGAAATAATGCCACAATAGGAAAACTTCAAATAAATCAAACCAAAATATCCAGAAAAGAAGAAGTAATATTATCCAGACTAAGAATAGGACACTCATACATTACCCATTCATATCTCCTCAAAAAAGAAGCAGCCCCATATTGCATACCATGCCAAAAACCCTACACAATCAAACATACTAACAGAATGTAGCAACCTAAAACAAATATGAAAAAAATACTACCAAACAACAAATTTAAAACAGATATTCTACCAAATAAACCCAGAAAAACTACTTGGATACATAAAAGAAGCACACATCTACAACAAAATCTAAAAATCTTCCAAAAAAAATGAAAACACAAAAATATTTATTAACAAAAACATCTAAAAGTTTCATTCACAAAAGAAAATATGTCCAAAAAAAAAACCTTTAGAAAATTAAACATTATCACCAATTCATTTCAAAAACGTAGTCGGCATTAAATGACCCATTGAGGTTGATATGCCGTAAAACAAGAACAAATCAAATTATAACTTTATATTTTATAACTTTGTTTAGCAATGCTTCAAGCAAATCCCAAAATGTTATATACCCTTCATATCCGGTATATAAATGGCAAGAGAGAGACAGAGATGAGGTGGACTGATGATTGTGAGTTCTTACTTGTTCAGTGGCCATTTTCATTTTGGGCTTCTTCTATCGGTTGAATTCTTCTTTCTGTTCGGGCTGGCTGTCTGCTCATCTCTTATTGATTAATTAACAAAGACTTTTTTTTTGTTTTTTTGTTTTCTTTATCAAAAACAATCCCAGCCTTAAGTGTTCTCAAAACTGCGCGGTGAGAAGCGGCATCTTGAGAGAACGTCTTCTCTTGGTGACTGACTGGCCGCAACTAACTAAAAATTGATTTCTGTCCCTACTGGTGCGTTTCAGAGGGGTCAAGCAAAGGTCACTATCTGTCAATAATTGTCGACAGTAATTTTCCATTCACTCCTCTGATTTGAATTTCTTAACGAACTCAATTCAAATTCTATCTACACGACTTACACAATTCATAAACTATCCATGAATTATGTAACTTTTTCTTCTTTTTTTTTTTTGTAAATAAACATTATTTTATTTATTTTCAGGAAGACAGTGATGAAGAAGACTTTGAAATTCGACCCACAGACAATCTGCTTGCTGTTGGAAGTTCACAAAAGGATTCTTGTCTTTTGGAATTTTATGGTAAAGATTTGCTCATATTAAGGGTGGGGGTGAGGGTTTAGTTCCTTCGTGTTTGGTTCATCCTTTAGAATTTCTCTCTTCTTTATTACTTGGATTTTAGAAGTATTTGATCGGAGCTGAAGGATAAAGATTTTGTTTCTGGTCCCAAAAGGTTGTTTTTGGAGTTGATGGTAGTTGTGGTGCTCCACCTAAGACACAGAAACATTCTCCCTAGTCTAGCACTATTGAAAAGGAGATAGACTCCTTCGCTGTCCAGCTGCTGACAATAGGCCGACTTTTTACTTATAGCATTTACCGCGATTCCCACTTATGCAGGTCAGACACAAGATCCAATTAATGTGGGTCCACCTACAAACCGAAGCTCTTGGGATGGCAGTCACAAAAAATGCATGGTTACTTTTGGCATCCCCTCTCACGGTGTGTAGGGGGGGCTCAGGCACTGGGCAATAAACCCAGCCCTGCCCCCTTTAATTCAAGGGAGCAGGCGTTGCCTGGGAGGGATGGTCCCCTGGGATCACGCCCCACCGACTTATTGTATTTACAAATAAAATAAGTAAAGTTGGCAGAGTGACCTGTTGTTTGTAATCTTTTTGCTAGCGCTAGACCAGGAAGATTGTTTTTGTTTCTGAAATGGAGTACCTCACTTACCATCAACTCCCCCACTTTATTGCACAGAAGTTATGCTACTCATGTGCTGAGTTGGCGATGGCCAGTATCGAATCTGGAACAGTTGCATCTTTTTTTTTTTTTTTTTTCCCCAAGAAATCAATAGTGATGGATTCTTTTATGTCCCAGAAGACTCAGCATGATCTTATTTACTGACTGCTACACCCAGAACTTTTTATTTACCTGAGAGTTGGTGTGTTTCTACTCCATGGGCTGTCCATGTTTAGCCTATTTGTACATTTTTTTTTTTTTTTAACTAAAAAATCCTTTTTGATACACATTGCACATTCTGCTGTATTTCACAGCCAGTAAAAATTCTATGACCAACCTATGTTTTTTAAGCCTAGAGCATTCTGTTTGATTTGCCTCCATTTTGAATAGCCTCAAAACAAATACTTTTGCTATAAACAAATTCAAAACAATGCACTGATCAATCAGATCAGACTTAAAATTTGCTGAATGTATCTCCTGTAGAAATGTAAGAACTCTCTTCCCCTCCCCAAAAAAGGGTGGGGGCTGTCCTGGCTATGACACAAAACTGCTTCTGATGGTGAGACTCCAGTCCTGGAGCTCTGAGGAGTACACCTTTATTACCATTACTTCCAAGTCCATTCTAACCCAGAGTGGTAGTACCTATTAGGGTTCAGTCTATAGGTTGAATAGATATGTTTAAAGATTGATATTTAAAAGGTCAGTGTGCCAAAAAAAAAAACTTTTAGAATGTATAATGAATGTGATTCCCTAACCTCTAGGCATTAAATAATTCCAGACAGGTTGACATGCCATTAAAATCAATCCATAAATCTATGAATATCTGAGAATTAACCCTCAGAATTGATAAGACTTCTAGATGGTTGAATAGTATAATAATGTATTAACATGTAATTTTTTAAAATTTATTTTTTACTATGAAAATCAATAGATCTAATGAAAGAAAATAGTTTTATACTAAAAATAAAGGCAATATAAGGATGGTTTAAAGTTCAACATACTTTGGATACAAATAACTCCGAAGGTTAATAGACAAAACATTTAATACACAGCACATGGATAACAGTTGGTACACGTACATTGTAAAAGAGTACACATAAAAAGGGGTACACAAATAAAGATAGACACATTCATGAATGATACAGATATACAATAAAAGGCACAGACATGAGACTAGGAATAGTCCATGCTGGGAGGACTTATAGTAATGTAAGGGGGGGCGGAGCCCCACGAGAGGGTTTAGATAGAATCTACCCCATGTGGCTCGTAGTTGCTGAAACTATCAAAAGAGAGCGAAAGTGTTTGAAACCGGCGCTTAAATACTGGTGCCCTAGCGGGCATCATCAAACTAAAAGGGGCAGACAACTCCACCAGGCGAATACAAACTAACGCTACAGCAAGAAGCTAACAATATCCCACAGAACTTATTACTGATGCAGACTATAAAACATAGTTCATGTGTTTTAATCAAGATGCTATCTCCTCATTAAATGAAGAGCCTCTGAAATTAGTAGACCAGATTGTCTACCTCAGTAGCAATATCACTTCTCCTCGTCCTCTTCCTAATTCTTACCACTTGTAATATTTTTACAAGGTTTTATTTTAACAAAATACCATATAAATTACTCCTAGGTATATATATATATATATATTTACCAACCCCTCCACATGAGCAGGATGCGACACAAGGTCAATTTCTTAAGCAGAGTTTAACAGATTTGAATTCAGAGTTTTCCTTCTCCTAGACAGGTTGCCTTACCAAGGTTTAAGAACTGTCTGCCCTACTATTTACCCATAACTGGAGGGAGTATAGTTGGATTCATACCTTTCCCAAGGGTATTAGCACTATATGAAATGCAAGCAGTTTTGTTGCAGATTTGAACTCGGGTCGACAAGTCCATTTCTTATGCCTCCTAGGTATAAGCTGTACAAACAACCACCACTTATATTTATAGACTATTCCAAGCATGAGGCGCTGGATTGACCAATGAAAAAAACCCAAACCTGCCGTTAAATTCAACTAACCAACCAACATTTGAAGTAATTTCTCCCAGGTAACACTAGGTATCCCTGCTAATATATATATGTTTTTATTTTCAGTTTATGATGAACCTGGAAATAGTCTATTTGTTCACCATGACATCATCCTGCCTTCATTTCCATTGGCCGTTGAGTGGTTAGATTTTGATCCTTCTGATGATAAACCAGGTAATATTGGAGATTTGGGTTTTTTCTCTCTTTAAAATTTCTTTCTACATTTTTACATCTTTTCAAATTATGCTTGTCTTTGCTGTCAGTCTATATATATATATATATATATATATATATATATATATATATAGGGCAGTTGGTGGGTGGGTATGTATGTATGTCCGGATAAAAATACTAAAATAAAACAATTAACGACAAAGCAAATATATATACAGATTAAATGTCACCAGTTCTCCCTTTTTATGCAAAAATTATGAAGATTTGATTTATATTCAAACATATTTAAAAATTAAAATATACATAGAAATAGCATTGAAATTCTACTTAAAAATGTCCAGAAATTTGTAAATTTCAAAAGTAAACAATTGTTTTTTTTGTTTTTTTTTTTTTTTTTTTTTTTTTTTTTTGGGGTGGGGGTGGGGGGGGTGTCAATACCCCCCCTCCTTTACCCAGTTAACACTGGGTAGTCACTTCTAGTATATAAACAAAGTACCATACATCTCATGAATTGAATTATGATTAACTTCTCTCTAAACATTTCTCTCTCATCAATTTCCTCTCTCTCTCATCAATTTTCTCTCCCTCTCTCTCTCTCATCAATTTTCTCTCCTTCTCTCTCTCTCATCAATTTTCTCTCCCTCTCTCTCTCTCATCAATTTTCTCTCCCTCTCTCTCTCTCTCTCCAATTATTCTCTTCTCTCTCTCTCTCTCTCCAATTTCCTCTCTCTCTCATCAATTTCCCTTTCTCTCTCTCTCTTATCCCCCCCACCCCCCAGACTTAATGGACAGAGACACCACTTGTCTAGTGCAGCTTTGTGGATCCCAAATGAGAGGCAGATAGCTTCCTGGGCTGAGTTTAAATAACCAAGTAGTAATGCCATCTAGTGACAAGTCCTGGCGGCAAGAGAAGATAACCCTTTTCCACTAACCTCCATCCCAACAAGGGAAGACAATCGCTACAGTCTAATCTTTTTCTTTCCAGGCAATTTTGTCGCCGTTGGTTCTATGACTTCAACAATTGATATTTGGGACGTTGATCTAATGAATTCTCTTGAACCTGTCATGACTCTTGGGACGAAAAAGAGTAAAAAAAAGAATAAAAAGGTGAGTGTAGTTTTTGCTTTTCTGACTTAACCACATTTTTTTTTGAATGGTCTAAAAATTTAAGATAATATTAATCTTTTGCAAGTTTCTCTAGCAAACGAAATGTAAATCCCTTTCGCCGTCAGCACAGTCTCTACCATCTGAGCATGTTACTCTCACTTCCTGACACCCCAAATACAGCAGTCATCAAATTTCACTTGTCGTCCAAACACTCATCTTTCTTCCTCACTCACCATATCAACTACTGTCCGTTTTATTTATGCTCGTTTGGCTACCATTATGCAAATTCCGACATACTTCATCCGGGTTTCTGCCAACAGCATTTCAGCTATATATATATTTACCAACCCCTCCGCACGAGCAGGATGTGACACAAAGTCAATTTTTTAAACGGAGTTCAACAGGTTTGAATTCAGAGTTTTCCTTCTCTTAGACCGGTTGCCTAACCAAGGTTAAAGAGCCCAGCCTGCCCTACTATTTATCCATAGCTGGAGGGAGAGTAGAATTCATACCTTTCACAAGGGTATTAGCGCTAAGTGAAATGCAATTACCACATCCAGGATTTGAACTCGGGGCGACGAGTCCATTTCCATGACTTTAACCATTACACCATGCACTTCCAGCATTTCAGCTATAAGGAGGTAGCGAGTTCAAACATCCGTGGCCACTCGCCACACTCCTCCCCTTTGCACAGGCCAAACATATCCTGATGCGCTTTGTTTGTGGAGGCTGGGAATCCGCTCGTCCACAACTCTGCCCTTCAATTTTGCCACACCACAGATGCTGATAGGTACGCATCCTGCATCACTGATGGAGAAAAATCGTATACATGCATCCCACTGAGTTTTTCTTTTTCTTCCCCCACCATTTCCAGCTACAGTAAATACCTTTCAATATGTTCTTGGAAACAGAGTACACTGTATGGGGTACAAGGTAGGGGTTAGACAGCTTTAGTTGTCCATAGATAAAACCCCTATAATTTGTTAAGAAACTTTAGTTGGGACCCAACAAATTTCCTGGGGACTCGTTCAAATCAAATCCATGAGTCCCAGGACACACTAAATTAAAAAGCAATCAACATCATTGGTTAACCATTGATAAATTCAAGACTTGGTCTATCACTATCATCGCATGGCAAGCCACTCCTGTTATCATGATGGGCCACAAGTACAAGCACTCAGTGAGGACCAAACTCACTACAGTAGTAATGATTTTCAAAAAATAACTTTCTTAACCATTG
Organism: Doryteuthis pealeii; assembly: GCA_023376005.1. Lineage (NCBI taxonomy): Eukaryota > Metazoa > Mollusca > Cephalopoda > Myopsida > Loliginidae > Doryteuthis > Doryteuthis pealeii. Next base: position 82,059,645 of record CM042152.1, read on the forward strand.
CTCTGTGATGAGGTAGCATTTTTATCTTAGTATATTATGACACTACAACACACTGGTTGAAATTCATTGGCAATTAACAGCGGTGTATATTGAGTTGTGTATGGATGTCAAAAACGTCCATAAGTGGTGTAGGGAGCTTGCAACAATATCATGGTTCAATGCATCCTCAACAACATCATCGTGAGCTGGTATGACATGGTCAAACAAAAACTGCCACAGTGCCTACAAAAATGCAACGACTGAAATTTAGTGCATCCTGGGACTCCTGGATTTGATTTGAATGAGTCCCCAGGTGATTATATAGAAAAATAGATACATGTTCAGACTTTTGAAATGATATAAGTAAAGTTGTCGGGGTGGCTTAAAGTCGGTGTAAGCCAGACAGCAAGGGAGTCTATCCCCTGTTTGCTAGCGCTAGACAAAGATCATTTTTGCATTTGAGTGTCTCACCTACCATCAGCTCCTTTCTTTACCACACAGATCCCTGTGCTAGTCATAGGGCTAGTATCGAATGATTGCTAGGTGGATGCTCTACAGCCGGAGCTAAACCGCCCCATATTAACTCTTAACATCCTGTTGAGAATTTTCTAAGTCCAGAGCCTCATTCTTATAAGGATTTATCAAAAAATGTCCTTTTCATTTAAAGTTACCTGTTATTTCCCTTAAATCAAAGACTTCTAAATATGTTTAATATTACATTCAAACAAAGGCTATCATTTGGGGCGGATTAGGAAAATGAATGTGACTTCTAGACTGGTGGAATGAGGCAGTATAGAATGTTAAGAGTTAAAATGATGTAAACATTGACAATAAATAATAAACATTTCTGTGATTTCTAAATATTCTTGAGACCTTAGCTATTGGATTACCTTTGTATTTAATAAATAGAATGTGACTAAACATAAATCTTTAAATGACTTAATTTAATTTTTTTTTATTCTTTTAGAAAGGATCTGTTCTTGGACACACCGATTCTGTACTTGATTTGTCATGGAATCGAAATGCAAGGTTTGTATAAATCCGTCAATTTTCTCCTTCCCTTTATCGATTGAGTTGAGTCATAAATAATTTCCATTTTAGTAAAATATTAGACAAAACATGACCCATTGGGTCACCCATTGAGCTCTGGTTAGATAATTGGGATTAGGGAAATGAGTTTGAAAAGTGAATTAATTTTTTTTATTTTTTAAATACAGCTGGAGAATGGGGCCACCTGTTGGCCATGGGTGGCAACCTGTGATGCTTAAAGATGGAACCCTTGAGGCTGAGCAGTCCATACTTTGGTCCTTACTTAGGTTAAACAGGTGGTCGCAAAGGCCTCCTCTGGTCAATCGGCTGGTCACATCAAGCCCTAGTACCTATATGATTGTCCCAAACCTATTACCCTTATGGCAAGCCCCAACCCTTTTTTTATCATATATGTGCTAGAAGGCAGTGGCTGAAGATCTTAATGTCCTGAGTATGATATTAAACTGAGTCTTAAAGTTCTCTAGGGGGTGTGGAGTACACCTTCATCGCCATTACTGCCAGGTCTACTCTGACCCGGAGTGGTAGTACCTTTTAGGGTCCCATCTATGGTTTAATTAGGAAAAAATGAAATTTGAAAAACTGAGTTTTAAAAAAAATTTGAATACCTATCAAGCATGAATAGAACAAAACGTCTTTGGTATAAAATAACCCAACAAGGGTTGACATGCCGTAAAATCTATCGAACCAATTCTGTCTGTTCTTGTATTCTTATTGTACTAGATTTCTGCATTTACTTATGTGATTAACCCTTTCATCTCTATCACCACATAACCTACACTTTTCTCTTGTGTATTATTAATTTATGATTACTAGCAAAAATATGCACCCTCCAGGCACAGTATTTCAGTTTGAATGTAATGAAATATATTAAATTAGAAAGACTAATGAAACTAAATAAGAATGCAGATAAAATGATTTGAAACAGAGGGGGGTGTATAAACGAAAAATAGAGCAACTTTAAAACTAACTCTTCCTTCATTTTCCATCACTCCCATCTTTCATTGCTAAATTTTCCTAATTTAACTATTAAATCAAAATAGGAAGTAAAGAAAAAAATTACAGCTATTTATTGTTAATGGATTTCTTTTAAGATGTATCTGAGATTTTTGCTCATATTTATTAAAATAAAACCAAACTATTAGAAATCAATAATACCAAGCACATATTCATTAAAATCAAGTTTTTAATATCAATATGCAAATTAGCTTTCTCATTTACACTGTAAACCGCTATTTTGTTGTATATATAAATACAATTGCATGTTGTTATTCTGTAGATAAGACCAACAGTATTAATAATGTAAATTTTATTAATAATTGAGGTTTAAATAAAAATAAAATCATGAAGAATGTGACATAAATAACTAAGGGAATTGTGACTTGTTAGTGATATAGTTACAGACAGCCAAACCCAGAATCTCCATTATAATAAGATGGTTTGTCGGCCACCTCTAGATTTCAATATGTTTGTTTCTTCTTTTCAGAAATGTCTTGGCCAGTGCATCTGCTGATTGTACAGTTGGATTATGGGATTTGTCAGAAGCCAAAGCTGTATCTTCAATTAGGAAACATGAAGACAAAGTAAGAGGGTTTTTCTTTTCTTTAACTTTTTCTCATTCACTTAGGGGGGGAAAAAAATGAAATGCTTGATGCAATACACTATTCATTTCCTGTAAAAATCATTTATATATCATAACTATTTACAAACTCTGCCCAACAACAACACAACATAAAAAAAAGAATAGGCCGTTATTCTTTGTATGCTTAAGTATTTTATAATTTTTTATATTTTTTTAATTTTATATTTAAAATAGTAATAAATAGAATACAAGTGTACATGAACAAACTCCTGGTCGAAACACAAGTTGGTAACTCAAATTAAATCAATTTTATCCTTTCAACATATTGTTGGATTCATTTCCATTTTTAACTTACATATATATATGTGGAAATACGATGAGGAAATTAATCCGACAATATGTGAAGAAAATGTTTTCAAAAAATATAACAAACACAAGATGTTATGATCAGAGGAAACAATTTTATGTGTCTATACTTAAGTATTTCGGTATTAAACCATCATCAGGACACTGTTACAGAAATTTTTGTGAGGGAGAAAAATGAAAAATGTTAAGTGTATAGTGAATGGTTTAATACCAAAATACTTAAGTATAGACACATAAAAATTTTCCTCTGATCGTAACATCCTGTGTTTGTTATATTTTTTGAAAACATTTTCTTCACATATATATAAAGAAACCGAAACATTTAAGCGCCAATAAATAAATTCGTCTTATTTTTGGAACTCTTGTTTTTTCAAAATTTCTTAATATATATGTAATACTATGCTGATCGAGGTGCCAAATGTAATACTATGATCTGGTCATGGGACCAAATGTAATACTATGCTGTCGCGGCGCCGAATCTAACACGATGGGTGTTATTTGACCCACAGGAAAGTTGAAGTGCTTGCTCCAGGCTGTACCTGAAAGTGACCAAATTCACCAATGTCGTTCCACAATTAATACAAACGTGTTTTTAACAATAAATGACCTTTATTAATTATACAGTGATAAAAAATCATGTACAACCACAAAGGGGTATCGAAGCTGAAGTTGAGTCGGAATTTTGTGGACTGACTGGCGATATATGTTGGGTTCTGATTCAAATTCAGGACTTTGAGTAACAAGATGACAAAGCAAAGACGGTGACAAGGGCTAGGAGACGGAGCTATCAATCTGCTATGGAAGCAGTTGTCCAATCTGGTCAAGAACCATCTCTCCGATCTGGTCAAGGACCAGCTCTCCAATCTGCCTGGAACCCATTTGGGACCTCTTTTATGGGTTCCAAACCCCTGAATCCAGGGCTCTGATTGGCCAGCCAATAGAAACGCCGGACCAATGGCCATACAGTGTAAACATAAGGGGGGGGGTGTACAAAAACCCACCCACGCGGTTGCATTTGATTGGACGGCCAATCGAAATCCTGGCCTTGTGTTACACATCTTGGAAGGGGGGCAACAAGTCTCCGCCCCAGTTTCCTGATTGGTGAGGCACCTGATGATATTTTTGTTATTGTATAAATGGTCTTGTGCCAGACTTATCTGTCAGTTGCTATGATAATTCCCAGAAATTGGTCACGGATTACTCGCGAATTGTTATTCCTATATAAAATAACATTTTAAAGATTTAATCTTTAAACTAACTTCGTTGAGTAAATTCTCTTATCTTATGCAGTCCTCACAAGAACGACAATAGATATGAATATGACATTTGTATGAAACAGTCATTTGCTTTATATCAACCGAATTTTTAGCCTTTAAAATCTCCCCTGTTTGAGTAATAAATTGTTCTTATCTAGTGTTGACTTTACCCCACCACTGACTTGTACTCTGATCTAAGTCGCTTGTACGACTCTAAAAACAATTGTTATTTTTATATCCAAAATTGTTTTTTTTTTTTTTTTTTTTTTTTTTCAACTATCTAATAAGATATCGCCAGTCACTCCTTGACACCACTCTGGTGTTTATATATATATATTTATATAAAAAATTCAGACACTACTTTTCTCGTCTTTTTAAAACATTGGTATCTGTAAGGCATACATCACACATTTTCAACATCTCCTCGTGTACCAATCATGTCTTGGTTTTCGAGCTCACGTGTACCAATCATATCCTGACATTCGTTTTTGCATGTACCAATCACATCATGAACATTCCATTTGAACACTAATCAAGGAACTGTTATATGAGTTTTTTTTCTACATATTTCCAAACTCAACTCATTCAAAAAACATCCATCACATTTTGAACAACAAAAAATCCTTTTCTCTTCTTTTTATCATTGTCCTGAAGAAGGTTTTATATAAACCAAAACGTTTAAACATCTTCATTATCACCAGTAATAAACTTCCATCCAGTGTAACATCCTGTGTTTTTCTACATTTCTCCACATAACTATTTATGTATAACACTCACTCCTAAATTTAGGCTACAAAATTCGGAGAGGAAAAAAACCCTCCTAAACACAGACTTTTTAGAATTTGTAGCAGCTAAATTGAACATTTCTTTAACTTTTTTATCCATTTCATATAGACGAAAAATAAAGATACATACGGTTTACTTATGTTTTGAAACAAAACATTTACGCAGTATTTAGAGCAAACACCACAGACATGGTCACACAAAAAAGCTGCTATTCACAGAATTGCATCCCAGCCTCCTGCCTTAAAAAAACGCTAGGCGGTGATAGCTGAAAAAACAACCCACCATATGAATGAAGTCCCTAGCTGAAGCAGTGCCTGCTGAAAAAATATTTTCCCTCCTCTTCAAAATATTGGGGGGGGGGGGCTAAATATTTACATTTACTTGTCGATAAAAACCTGGCTTATTTTTAACCCTTTCAAACTAAAAGAAAAAAGAATACCAAAAAAAAAAAATTTTTTTTATCAGATTGAAGGTGTTTTTATCGAAAATTATTTTTTTATTTTATTTATTTTTTTTTTTTTTTGTATTTTATTTTTTTTTTTTTTTTTTTTTTTCTACGATCAATTATAAATAAAAAACTCAAAACATTTTTTTCAGTATTTTATTTTATTTTAATATATTTCCAACAGTCAATTACAAATAAAAAAATCAAAATATTTAGATATTCTTCATTCGTAGGGTGGGTTGTTTTTTTTTTCAGCTATCACCGCTTAGCGTTTTAGGGCAGGGGGCCGGGACGCAATTCTGTGAATAGCACCCACAGAAAATACAACAAGCTAGTGGTAAAAATAAGCTCGATAGTGTGCCTAAATCAAAGTTTTTATTTTTTTTTTTTTTCTCTCTCCTCAGGTTCAATGTGTGAACTGGCATCCAGCAGAATCACAGACTCTCCTCACTGGTGGTTTTGATAAGTAAGTCTTAATATTGGAATTTCTTTCTTTCAAAACTGGTGGCATCCACCTCAGTTTGTTTCTAATACACTAGATAGTTAATCAATAAGTATGTAGCTTATTCAAGTGTTGAGTTAGCAGAATGGCACAGTGGAAGCGTGCTGGGCCCATAACCTGTCACGCTTTTATGGGCCATCCTTTAGGCTTCAAGCAAGAGCGCTTGTCCAGCGGAAATCCTTGGTAAAGAATCCTTTGGTTGTTCCTTGGTGCTCCTCAGTATTGCAAGCCCCTTGTCAATGATTGCAAATGGACATTTCTCAGTATTCGTGATTAAGTAGTCAACCAGCCATGCATTCAGGCTGTTGATTGGCTGAGGCTTAAACTATGTGACCTTGCTTAGTCTATAAATTTAAGTGGTGTATTGTAGCATGGCTTATATAGCAAAATATTCCAACAGACATGGGCACTTACTCTGGTTAAGAATCAGATCATGATGTACTGTAATTTTCCTCTAATTGCTTTTTTTAAAAAAAAAAACCCTGGAAAGTTGGTCGAGGCACCTGCAAACATGCCCCACGTGTCTTTGTTTCCAATTTTCTATCATGATAGATACTCCCACCACACACATCCTCAACTATACCTGGTTGATCCGGCCAGCAGTTATATGCTTATGTCAAAGTTTAAGCCATGCAAGTATAAGTTGATGCCATGCATTAAAACTGGCGAAACTGCAAATGGCTCAGGAGCCAGACCTAATCATCAGGACCATAATCCTCCTCTTAGGAGGCGATGGATAACTGACAATTCTACAACTAATACATGTGACACAGGTCGCGGTCGGTAGCTACCCACATTCATTGTACTGGGTCATGACATGAATATTACTTCTTTTTTTTTTCTTTGGTCTGCTATGATTGAAAATGACTTGCACTTTAGGAAATTTTAAAAAAAATTTAGTCAGGGCTAAATGAAGTGGCCATAAAATGGGGGTTCAGTTTACAATAGACATATAATGCATAATTGGATACTGACTTTCTGTCAGCTTTTGACACCTGATGATTAATTTACAATGTAAATTTAATGTTAAATTGGACCCTGACTTTGAGTGTTATTATATGTATAGTGTAAAGTGTACCCTCACTTTATAACCACCTCACTCAGTCTCACTTTTGATTTTTCTTGACTGGTGGTTAGAGAGGACTCTTCCAATCAATCAGCCAATCACATCAAGCTCTAGCACCTATAGGATTGTCCCAACCCTTTTTATCATATATGTGCTACAAGGCAGTGGCTGAGGGTCTTAGTGTCCTGGGTATGACATTAAACTGCATCTAATAGTGAGGTTACAATTCTGGAGTACTCCTTTCATCGCCATTACTCCCAGGTTCACTCTGACTCAGAGTGGTAGTACTTGTTAGGGCCTTATCTATGGGTTAAATAGAAAAAAGGGACCATATGACCTTTAGGCACCCCTTTTGCGATCTCGTTTCATAAGGGACATGTTTTTCATTTACACCATCAAAATCTGGTTGTTGGTTAGGGGTTAGTTTTATAATTTAAAAAAAAAACTCTAAAAATCGTCTGATTTTGACGGTGTAAATGAAAAACATGTCCTTATGAATCAAGATCGCAAAAAGGGTGCCTAAAGGTCATATGGTCCAAAAAAAAAATGAGTTTAAAAAATTGAGTACCAATCAAGAATGAATATAACATCAACGTCTTCAGCATAAAGACTTAAACATATCCGCACTAATTACTATCAAGCAAGAAACCTGAGGGACATCTTTAAGAATACAAACTCTGAAAAGATTTTAAATTTTATAAAAAAAAAAAAAGCAACCTTTTCAACAAGATATAACAAAACATAACCGAATATCTCTATAGAACCACTACTTTAAAGACTGAAATCCAAAATAACCTTTTCTGGCATTAAATGACCCACAGAGGTTTATATGCCGTTAAACAAAACTCAAACTCAGCATAAAATGATCCAATGGGTTTGACATGCCATAAAATCCAACCAACCAACCAAAATATAAATTGCATTTTCTGTTTGTTTTTGTTTTTTTTAATAAGTTTGATCAATTTTGTTTTCTCTGTCATTCTAAACTTTGTTGTTTTTTTTTTTTAAATTTTAGTACAGTGAGATTGTTTGATTGCCGTGATGCAAGTTACAATCACAAAACTTGGAGTTTTGGAGGTGAAATCGAAAAAACTGTTTGGAATCATTTTAATCCTTTCTATTTTTATGTGAGTAAATTTTTTGTTTTTTGTTGTTTTTTTTTTTTCAATGGTATATGTAGATAAATAATTTTGACTATATATTTTGATTATTATTGTTAAAATTCTCATCCTGTTTGTATTTAAACAAAACTCCTCCTCTTCACAGCCTTCATCTCCCTATGCTAATTGTATGGGAACCACTCTTGGTTGTTAGAGTGGACCTGGGAGTAATGCCAGTAAAGAGGTACTTCTCATCCCACATCACCAGAATTTCAGTCTCAACGGTTTAGTGTCATACCCAGGATACTATTTTTTTGGGGGGGTGGGAGGTGGAAGTACTCCTTTATTGCCATTACTCCCAGTTCCACCCTGACCTGAAGTGGTAGTACCTGTTAGGGACCCATGCATGCTTATTGATAATTATTATGCCAAATGCTTGGTTGATATTACAAATATTTGCCACTTTAAATAATAGTTTATTCCAATAGAAATGATTACTTACAACCATATAATTGTGTATAGATTTTTAGTATTGGATAGGAATACTTGAAACTAGATAACTGTTTGGTACTAGCAAGAACATGCACCCTCCGCCGGGCGTAAGTATTTAAGTTTTACTGTAATGAAATATATTAAATTAGAAAGAATAACGAAATTAAATAAGAACACACATAAAAAGATTACACTTATTTTGATTATATTTCATTTGGTTTCTTTATAAAATCATTCATAGGATTGATTTTGATACATTGGAAAATAAAACCATAATCTTAGAGATCAATAACACCAAGTAATTATTTTATTTAACCTGGTTTTGTTAAAACCAGTATGCAAATTAACCACAGCATATATTATATAAACGTTTATTTCTTAGTATATAATACAAGACACATTACAAGATTTTAAAAGGCATCAATAACACAGGCCTTTCAGAGCCTGTGTTTGTTAACAGCGTTGATCCCAGGGGACTATCGCCCCAGGCAACACCTGCCCCCTCGATTTAAAGGGGCAGGGCTGGGTTTAATGCCGACGGGAACAACGCATTTTTTGTATCTACCACCCATGACTTCGGCTTGTGGGTGGGCCCACATAAAAATGTCCTTGTGTCACGCCCTCATAAGTGGGGTGAGAGGCAAATACCTTAATAACATGGGCTGTTTTGAGGCAAATCTAACTCGGATTTTCATAGATATCGTTAATAAGATTTATTCTATGTATTAATGATTTTGAATATAAATTAAATACTCGTTGATAAATTTATGCAATTCCTGAGGGTATTGTGATGTAATTAATGACATAGTTTCAGTTACAGACGGACACCAAATGCCTATTATAATAAGACTAGCAACAGAAAACACCCTCTGGGCGTCGTAAAAATTAATTTTTGAAAGACATTGCCTGAGAGGGTGGGAGTTAAAAATTCAAAGTCACAGGGTTTGTATCATAAGAAAGACAAATCCTCATATTTATTAAAGGAGTAAAAAAAAATAAAACAATTTGAAATGAAAACTGAGCCCCGTCCCTCTCAAATAAAATGTTGCGTGCATGTAATAATCAAACAATTATTTTGAATATTTTCCACAAAATCGTAGGTATTTATTTATTTGTAAACTTTTTAGTTAACTTCTTGTTACTGTAAAAAAAAAAAAAAAGTACAAGAGTAAAACACAATTTTTAAAAATTGCTTACTCAAATTTTGGGTGTATATAGTATAAGAATATTGTGACGTAGAGCTATGA
>CM042152.1:82077012-82141590 GCA_023376005.1 Doryteuthis pealeii
AAGTGTCTCTCTTATTTCTTATAAACAAGGTTGTTCAAAAGGCAGATTGGGCACTTTGACCTTGGTATGGTAACCAGTCTAGGAGAAGGGCATCCTGCTCATTGACTCCCCTCCTTCTGGTGTCTGTAATATTAAAAAGAGTGCTACTCTTTGGTTCTTCCGTGGTGTCCCTTAGTCAATGTCAAATAAAGCGCAAATGAACGGCTGTCAATATCAGGGATTAAATAGTTAACTCACCATGTATGGGGCTGTTGATTGGAGTTTAAACGACGTGACCTTGCTTAGTCTATAAGTTTAAGTAGTGGATTAGAACCTATATCATTTATATATATATTTTTTTTTTTTTTTTTTTTTACAGTGAGAGATTATTTCAACACTGGAGAAAGTTCCGGAATCTGCCTTGATGGTACAAAGAGTGATGGAGAAGGTGATGAAGAAGACATGCTTGTAAAAAGAACGACTAATTTGAAAATTCGAAAACCAAGAGTGAAAACAAGAGTGGACAAAAAACAAAAAAAGATTAAGAAAAAGAAAAACCCCCGTCCAGAATAATTATCACGAGAATAAAGATAAAGAGTTCGCAAAAATTTTTTGTTTTCTTTTCTTGATTCCAGAGCTCTGTCACAAAGTGTATATATTCAAAAGAATTTAGACCAGGCATGTCAAACACGCACCCCACGGCTGCATGTGACCCTCAGCAAGCACAGGTGTGGCCCACATGCAGACTGTGCTCAATCAACACTTGGCTAAATTTTCTTCTTTTTAACATTTATGTATTCATTGGCTTTGATGATAGCAATCATCACTTTGTTCTGTTAATATAGAATAAGGATGTAAAGATTTAGGTTTCATGTGCGGCCTTCAAGACAGACATATGTAATCCTGTTACATAATTATTGGATCCCTAATACTTTTTTAAGGTAGTGTAGAAACATAATGGCGATTAGTGCAGCTGATGGCCTTGAGAATGAGTGACGACGCTTGACCTCACTCTCACCTTGCCTTCCAGGGATAAATCGTGAGAACCGGAAGGCATAGAAGACCCTGTCTTCTGGTTTAAGGATAGTAAGTAAGTCTCAGTCAGTTAGCAGGTAGGAGCCGAGCCCGATAGGATGTAAATCGATGTCTGGTGGGGATTTAACAATAAAATAAGATCAAAAGTAAATCGATGTCTTGTGTTTATTATCTAAAAATTAACAATGACACAGGGCTTCTGATAACAAGAAATCCCTAACAGAAAACCAGACCCAAAGTCCCCAAGAAAGTCCAGACCAAGCCAAGATAGATGATAGAAATACCAAAGATGATCAGAATAGCAGCCAGCCAGAATAGAAATTACGACAAGAAGTAAGTGAAGAAGAAGGGTATGCCACAATCCATGCGGCCCTAGGAGTGAGTCTTGATATGCCTGATTTAGACTCAATAAAAAAAATAAGAAACAAAAACACGATTGATTATCTTTTTTTTTTTTTTTATTTATTTACATAACAAGTCTTGTGTAATAAAAAATGTCATCACTTCTTCTACACCAGGAGCAGAACTTATATTCAATTATATTTACTTTAAGGTCTCTGTTGGTGGCTATTAAATCTAATGTTGGAATCCCATCTTATAGAATTCATAGTTGTAAATAAGGGGAAGTACTCTATAATTAACATTTGATATTTATCTTCCATGAGAAATAATATTTAGTTGGGAATGTAAACAAAGACCCCATATTTATTGCGTTGTTGTAATTATGCATTTCAAACTTGCAACATTATCAACACAATCGGAAATTACCCGATTAAAGAGTCCTTTCATCACTCCTTATTTCAGGGAATTCAAAATAATGGTGAATATACGATTGATTGAAATTAATTCTGTGTTAAATTATTCATTAATAAATTATATTTTACTAAAGAAATTATTTAACAAATATTATTGAATTAGAAATTGCTTTATAATCTACAGTAAAGCATTTATTTTCATTAGGGGCAATGTGTTGTTAAGAAACAGTCTGTTATCAAAGGAAGGGCTGAGAGACAAGGGAGTGAGTCTTTCCTCTTGCCTTCTAATTTCAATCAACACATGGCTATAAGTGAGTGACGTTTGTAGGTTTTATTTGATTTTGATGCTATTGCCCTAACAAAAATCCCACTATGACGTGCCATTTTTCATTGGCATCCTTCCGTCTACGAGAGACGATGGAGTAGTGTTCATTTTTTTTTTTTTTTAGTGGAACTACGTAGCCTGGGCAGGTTGATATGGAGGATGAGCTGTCACCCAAGCAGCATTGTCATTTTTACCGTTACAGTAAAATATATATGTTGGATTATTATAATAAACATATGAAACTGTACATTAATCATTTGTCAAAATTATTTTCTATTTTGATTTACAAAAAAAAAAAAAAAAAAAAAGCTGTCAAAATTTTTAACAAATGCATATGAGTCCAGGTTAAAAGTGTGGTAAGGATAACCCAAAGATACCTGCATCAGTAAAAATAAGGTCTAAAAAAAAAAAAAAAAAAAAAAAAGGTTTGGCTTAGAGCTACTCTTACCCCACTTTCAATCTGGACAATATTCTAGAAATTAACATGTTAGTTACTGTCCTGAAAAACCAAAGAATAATTTTAAATGGAAGTTTTGTCTTGTGTAGAAGATTCGTTGAATGACATAAACCCTAAAGTCGAAAGAATGCTTATCTTATAAGAATGCTTATCTTATAGCTGCTTGAATGTCTTCCCTTCGATGTGTACCATCACAAAAAGGCCTATTATTTGTCTGTTTGCAATTACACAGCCAATATTCTTTCGTTTCCTCAACCGTAAATCGCAAAGGGACGTATTTTTTCAAATGACTTTTCTTGAATGATGTTCCTTCCAGTCTTTTGTGCCAGCCATCACAAAACGGCTAGAAAGAAAAAAGAAAAAAATTAAAACGCTTTTCACAGACAATATTGGCATCTCTGGAGAAGAAGATATGGTGGTTATTCTGGAGGGTGTATGCATATATAGATATATATAGATATATATAGATAGATAGATAGATAATTAGTAATTATGACAAACACACCATAAGGTTATATAAATAAAATAATAACAACAAAAATAAATCATTCAAAGAAAGAACAATTAATCTTTGTATTAAAACAATAAGGTTACAGTAGTAATAGTAGTCAAAATGTTCTGTTCAAGGTTCAGCAGAATATGCTTTTTTTTTTTTAGTTCAGCAATGTAGAGGAAGATATTCTTAATTGAGTTTTCTCCAAAAATTATTAGATAACAAGAATAAAGTAAACTAGTTATCAAATAAATATTTGTTTTTAGAATCTAAAAATATGAAATTTGAAACTTAAAATTAAGTGTTTCATATTTCAAATGAATTTTATCTATTAGGTATATAAATTGTTTCCTCAAAGCATGATATGGAAGGCAAAAATGGTAATATTTATTTTAAAGAATTTCGATTTATTTCTGTTGAATCAGTTTAATTGAAACGATTCAGTAATTTAAAAAAAAAAAAAAAAGAAGAATTTGTTGATTAATAAGTCAACACAGAAATTAAAATCAGATAATTTTCTGATTTTTGATAATTGTTTTTCATCAACGACACCCTTTCATACGAGAAGAGGTCACCCTTGGCTATTTTCTCTTGGCCATTTTTTTTGGTAAACAAATTCACAAGAATGTTTCACACCATCTTTTTTTCTGAGTGTTTAGACCAAAAAGAAAAAGATATTTCATTTAAAAGTTATTAATTCTTCTGTACTGAATGTATTTAATGTTTTTTGTTATTGATTTCTAGGAAGAAACTGTTATAAGCCTTAAAATAACTTTAAAAAAACTCCTAAATAATGTGTTTTTTTAGTACCTAAAAAAGCGTCCATGATGGCAAAATATTTGAGCAAAAATAATGGTTTAAAATCTATTAAAAATAAATTACATATGTAATATTATTTTTCTTTTTTTTTTTCTGATGCTCATTATGTTACTACTTTTCAACTTAGACAAAAATGTGACCATAAATAAGTGATTTCATAAAGTTTAATTCGTTTTTAAAATGAAAATGAGTCAACATTTTGGAAGATCCTAGTATCGACTTTTTCAAATAGATTTTTCATATCATTTACATAAAAAAAAAAAAAAAAAGGCGGTTTCTGATGTGAGCAAAAATCCCACATTCTATCAGTAAGTGTTTAACAATGGATAAACCAGAAGAGAAATTGTCATGAATAAAGATGGTTATATACGTGGATTCTGGAATTTGTTTTTGTATCTACCCCCCCCTCCCTCCTTGTAGAGCTGACCCACGGCTCTTAGAGTTTCAACCAGAACTCAGCAGCCAATAGATCTCCTTTTAAAAATAAATATAACATTGGAGGAAAAACATTGGTCAAGTAACGTGGCTGGTGGCTGTGAAGTCAGAACCCAAAAGATGCGACTGATTCCTCTATTTTTGCCACCTCAGACTAACACTTTATGTAATGAAGTGATTATGGCCTACAAATAAAGATAAAACCAGGATTTTTTTTAATAATCTATTTATAAGGAGTGTGCACTGTATAACTTTATAGACTAAACTAGGGCCATATAAAGTGTAAATTCAATATTCACTGAAATATGTGATTGCTTATCACTTTGTTTCTCTTAATGTAAGTTTATTTTCATCGAAAGTGTCATGGTACACTTTAGTTAAAACTTACCCCCTAAAAGTTATCTCCCTTAGCAGTCTGATTTCACTGACGGGACAAATTCTGTAAAATTTAAGTTCCGTTTCATCACCCACGGCACGTAATTCTTTTACAAATAAGTCACCATTTAAGACAGACGTGATTCTTCATCTCTCTCTCAACCCAGCTTAGTTCTATGAGGACCTAAGGTAATGTCCATTCTTCTTTCCTACTTGCCTCTTTTTCTCCTTAGCTTAAAGTCATTCTTCTTACTGACTCTTATTATTACCTTTTTCACTGTACTATGCAGTGTTTATTTCAACATTTCTCCTGTTTCGACTATTTACTTTACTCATTCATGTTAACGTAAATGCCCTGTAATTCCTTAATTTAATTCTTACCCATCTTTTGTCTTGTATTCAGCTATTAAGACAATACTATGTCAAATATTCTTGCTACCTTTTAACTAGTAGTAGTAGTAGTAGTAAATGAAACATTCAAGAATTACAGTAAACAGTGAGGGGGGAGAGGGAGTAATTACTACTACTACTTCTCTTCCCCCCCTCTCTCTCAATGAAACATCTCTTTCCTCCTCCATTGTAAAGATGCCTCCAGGAGTTCTATTATTGATCTTTATTAAGATCGAATTAGCCAGTCCTATTCCTGAATATTAGCTTAACATGTGAGTATCACTGGTGTAGACACTAACTGGTTATACACAGACAGAAATTGCCATTTATATAGTAGATAACATTTGAAAATTATTGAATAACCTTACCTGGTTCTTGCTGTAACCACACGTGCACCAACTGTAACGTTTCCCGGCTTCTAACGTTATTCTGAAAGGCTTTTTGTCATAAATCTTTCCTTTAGGTGGACCATCAACGTTGAATTCGTTTTGGAATCTTGGAGTTTCCGGATGTGGATAGACCTTCCCAAGAGACTCTGGTCGCATGCCCCGAGATTGGATAACCTTTGATAAAAATACAATAGAATGCACAATTTAGGTTCCGAGTCGACCTGGGAGTAATAGCAATTGAGTGTACAGCACGAATAATGAAAATGTTCTAATATTTACAATTTTTATCAGAATTCATGGTTCATTACTAAAAAAAAAAAAAAAAAAAAAAAAGAATTCTGTATAAAACTTATAAAAATCTTCTGATATAATTATTCAGACTCTTATCTTTATAGAAAAAATTTAAAAATCGTTTTTTATCAGTTCATTTTTTCAGATTTATAAAATAAGGGGACCTCGTAAAAAAAAAAATATATATATATATATATATATATATTTTAGGAAAAACCTATTTTAATCATAATTTCATCAAAAGATGAATAATTACCGAAATTTGTGAAAATTTGACTGTTTGTTGATTTTTTCGTAGAATTTTTCAGAAAACCGGTAGTCATAACTTGTTTTTGGCTACGTTAAATTCAAATGATTTAATGGTGCGAAAATGTAAACATTGTTTTCTTCATAATTTTCATTATTTTCCGTAAGCTCTTTTTTTTTTTTTTTTTAATGTTTCTTCTTTTGAGTGGTGCAAAACTTTTGGAGATGATGTTAACCTTTATGCAAGTTTCACTGTGTTAAATATAGGGGGGGGGGATAAATTTCACAGGGCAAATTGGAGGTCCCTATTGTAAACTGAATTTTTTTTTGTTTTGTTTTTTTTTTTAATTTTTTAATTTTTTTTTTTTTTATTAATGTTCTTCTTTTGAATGGTCCAAAAATGTAATATTAACCTTAATAAAGTTTCATTGTGGCAAATATGCCCCCCCCCCCATTTGACTCGGCAGATTGGACATACCTATAGATCGTGTATCATATTTTACGTAACCCATTTGTAAATGGCTTACGTAAAGTGGTAGAATTGTGGATATATGCCCCCTCACACATACACACACACCTAATTAATCCTCTTCTCTTCAGCATTCCGTTTGAACGGCAATGTATTGACCTTGAAAACATCCTTAAATTGCAATGGGGAGGTGCAGTCTGGTGGGGAACGTCTTTTCTAGCTAGAAATTTACTTCGGATCAAAAACCAAATTATGGTAACATAATATAGTCATAAGTTAAATTTTCTTATGCAATGTTTTATTCATTCAACCGAAACAGAAAAAAACACGAGTAATTGGGTCCACAAAAATCATTAACGTTTACGGTGAGAGTATCAAAATAAATAAAAAAAGTCTCTACATTCAAACAAATAGCTCTGTATAAGGGACCACATATATCAACTTGGTAGGGTAGTGTAAGGGGCTGCACTTATTAACTAAAATTTTATTTTTAAATGTTATTTGTTAAATTTAAGTTGAATATATTTGTTTAATGTGTTTTTTAGTAAGTTTGGCGATATTACATGACCTTGTCGGAGAAATTATTTCTGATATATCTATCTTTATCAAAGTTTACTTCGTGATTTTTTAATTAATATTATTATTTTTCTAAAAGCTAAAAAATGCTATTAAACAAATTAAAAGGTAATTAAATTAAATTCGAAACGATGTAAAATAATTTTAAATTAACCTACAACCAAATGTATCACCTCCGATATGTGGTTATGTCTAACAATAAAAATTTATTAATTAGAAAAAAAAAAACACCTATTATTGGTGTATTTGGAATATGTTAAATGGCTTTTAGATAAAATAATATACCGCATAAATAAGTTTACCTGTACACAGGGTAGAGGAACTCGTAATAACCCCGAACGTCCCATGCTAGACACAGCCATGATGTATATTTTGCCGCACCTTACTTCCTGTGTTTACGGAGTTAAACTTCCGGTACTACGGAGACAAAAGTAAATTATTTTAGTCATATAATAAAATAAGTGAAATATTATAAATTAAAAATATTTTTATAATATGATTAGTAAATATTTTAAGTTAATTCTAATATTTGTATTCATCCATTAATTAGTAATTTTATTTTTTCTGCTATGTAGCTATGTAGCGTTGCCAAGTAACAGTTTTAAACAACAAAATACTCAAACTTGGGTTATGCTGTAAATTTTGGACAAGATTTGACAATGAGTCAAAGACAAGTTTTACAAGGTAAGTTTTATTTCCAGATGTTAATTTGGGAATCGTATTAACAAAATTCAAAAACAAAGCTGTTTTATTTTTTTTACGATCCTTTTTTAAATTTTTTTAGTGTAAATTGTTTTATTTCCCCTTTGAATATTCTTTTTAATTCTACCTCTTATCAAACAAACATGTCTCCACGCAAACATTTTACCATTTAAGATAACAAAGGAATAAATACGGTCATATATGGAACTAATAATAATAACATGATGTTTTCATTTAAAGATAAAAGTTTATTTTAAATCAGAACTTTGAATATTTTATTTGTATACTTCAAATTATATCTTTCACAATAGTTTGCCGTTTTGCGTTGCTATGGAAAAATCAGGACACTCCGGTATCAAAACTCCCAGGCTTATTTTAGTTATTGACATCGATAGAGAATACACAAATTTAAAAAAATTGAGAAAAATATTTTTTTAAAACTATTTAGAATATTTTTTTTCAACCAAGTTCATGTGTCTTATATAAGATGGAGAGACATCTCCACACTAGATGCTAAGCTTCTAAAATTAGTTGATCAGTTCACATACCTCTGAAGTAATATCTCATCTACAGAAACAGATGTCAATATATGCATAGGAAAGGCATGGACTGCTATAGACAGATTATTGATCATTTGGAAATTAGATATTTCCGTTGAGATAGAGCAAGAATTCTTCCAAGCTGTAGCCATGTCAGTGCTACTGTATGGCTACACCACTTTGACTCAAAATGCTTAGAGAAAAGGCTAGATCAGAACTAGACAACAATGCTGTGAGCTGTCCTAATCAAATCCTTGAAGCAGCACCCCACAAAAAAGCAGCTGTTTGGCCACTTACCTCGTATCACACAAATCACCCGAATAAGACGAACACGACACTGCTGGGAAAGCTAGGATGAACTCACATTCTCCTATGGACAACTACACATGGACACACCAGTGTAAGCCAACCAACAAAAACCTACATCAATCAGCTCTGTGCAGATTCTGGATACCATGTGGAAGACCTGCCACGAGTGATGACTAATAGGGACGGGTGGTGAGAGAAAGTCGTGGGAATCCATGGGGTATAATATTGTTATGAGAGATGTCAAAAAATTAAGGTACAAGCATTTATTAATCTAGCATGTTTATTATTATACTGGTAAAACATTGTACATATGTTGTAAGTAAAAAGTCGTCGGGGCAGCCCTAATGTTGGTATCAGCCAGAGTCTATCCCCTTTTCACTAGTGCTAGACCAAGGAGATTATTTTAGCATCTGAGGTGGATCGCCACACCTACCATCAGCTCCTCACTTTACCACACAGATTCCTGTGCTACTCATACGTTGAGTTGGTGAGGGCCAGTATCGAACCAAGAACCTTGTGATTCCTAGACAGACGCTCTACTGAGCTAAGTGATATCTATAATAAAGGAAACCAGAAGTTTACTCATCAAATGTAAAAATAATAATGACGAAAATAGGCATTTGCACATGGGATCAGTGCAAGTATAAAGTAAAAATAAAAATTATATTTTTGGACCAATCAGAGGCCTTCACGCCTAAACAAGAAGTTTTAAGACTGAATTTGGTGCCTAGCTAGATATTATAAAAGAGCTGCTTTCGGTTAAGAGATCAGATTAAAAATATTCGCCTGACCACTCTACACCAGTTACTATCAAGATATTTGTCTGCTGCTATTCTACAGACCATCCTTAAACCAATCCTTCTCCTTTCTCACTTTCTAAAATCTATTTCACCGCTGACATTGAAGAATACACTTTCCACCTCTAAAAGGACTACAAGTTACCCTTTCTTTCTCTATTGCTGAACTTTCTTAATACTTCATATTCTACTGAACTTTGTACAGGAACATTCAATGAATATGACTATTGTAACTTTTATTGCTTTTAATACAAAGCTTATTTATTCTTTCTTTTAATATTTGTCTTCTTTTATTACTTGTTCAATCTTATGGTGGTTTGCTTATAACTATATATCAAATATATACACATACACCCCATCACCATAATGTTACCAGTACTACTATGCTACTGTAAGGATACAATAAATAATTATCTTGCTTAGAGAATTAGCATGTTAAAATTTTCCTAACACTTTTAGGTTATTTCCTATAAGTCGAACATAAACAAAGAGGAACCATGCTTGACTGATAAGTTATTTATTTATTTTCCCATTAAACTAACCCTAAACCCTAACCGTAAACCCTGCCTTCTTTTTTCCTAGTAGATCAATAAATAAATAATTTATCAGTCAAGAGTGGTTCCCCTTTGTTTATGTTGGACTTCTAGGAAATAACCCATTTTTATATTCAAGTGTTTGATTAAAAGTTGTTTTTTTAAATGTCGATATTTATCTTTCTATATAAAATTCTTTGTTTCAGTTTTTGAGCAGTACCAAAGAGATCGCACCAAATTCGTTCAAACTGTCGCAGAACTGGCCGCCCGACCGCAGCACATTGAAACATTGCAAAATGCCGGTGTTATGTCTTTGCTACGTCCTCTGCTACTTGACATTGTCCCAACCATTCAACATACAGCGGCCTTAGCGTTAGGCCGACTTGCAAATTATAATGAAGATTTGGCTGAGGCCATTGTAAAAGGAGACATTTTACCGCAGCTTGTTTATTCTCTTGCTGAACAAAATGTAAGAAAATCATTTTTTTATTTTTTCCCTGATTATCCTGATGGATTCACAGGATAGACATTCTGAACAGTTTTTTTTTCTTTTCCTTTTTTTTTTTTTTTACAATCCCGAGTATTTGCATTCTATTACTGAAACTAAATTTACTAACCCAAAATGCTTCATTCACTGATAATTTCCTGTTTTCTATGAGTCTCGAGTACTCTGTGAGTGTTTTGTTTTGTTTTTTTAGCAATTGTGGGGCGTTTTAGTTACTATTTTCAAAAAAATAAAAGAATACTTTTTCACTAGTTTATTTCTGTATTGTGTTAAAAATTCCAAATTGAAACGGATACTGAGAAAAAGATAACTTTTTTCTTCTAATGAATGTAAATGATTTCATTTGAAAGTAAAATTTCACTTTACAAAACTAATTCTGTGAGAAATTTAAATGAAACAGTTTTTGGCATAATTACTAGTAAAACAAGTAAACTTAGATTTTTATTTTATTTTTTTCCTTCGATTCTGTATATATATATGTGTGTGGGTGTGTAATGCCTATACCGAGAATACTCGGGATAATAATAAGAGGATAAATTTCAAACCCATATAACATCAAAAATATTGATCATTTTATAAGAGATATTCTCAAATTCACTTCATCAAATATAAAAGAGATAATTAAGCAAATAAAATAAGACCTGCCTTGTTTTGGTTGGGTAATTAAAAAAAGAAAAGAATTGAAAAGGAAGAGGTTAATTTATAAAGATTACAGTAATTATGATAATGTTGATGATGATAAACCTCATCTATTTACTATGTAATACATTAGTACCTACCTACCTACCTACCTACGGGTGTCACACTTTAACCCCCCCCCCCCATCCGGAGAATCTTCATAGTTGGGGAAGTGTTTGCATAGGGAGATGGGGTGGGGAGGGGAATAGGGTATAGTAGTGGGGAGGTAGTGATCAGGAGCAGCTGGAATGGAACAGCTTGAAGGAGAGATAGAGAGAGAGGTAGTGAGAGAGGTAGTGAGAGTGTGAGTGGAAGTGATTACACTAATCTGTTTCAATGGATTAGAAGAGAGAGAGAGAGAGAGAGAGAGAGAGAGAGAGAGAGAGAGAGAGAGAGAGAGAGAGAGTTAAATGAAGATCAGAAGAGTGAAAGAAAGAGAAGAGAAGAATGAAAGAAAGAAATCAAGTGACAGCAAGAGAACGTCATGAACGTTTATATGAAGAGTTGGAAATTGTTAAATACAAATAGAAATCTACAACAATTTATTGCCAATGTTATTTCAGTGAAATAAATGAATGAAAAGATACAGGCAAAGGTAGAAGCAGAAGCATAAGATGATGGATGATTTTTATTATCAACTACCATGGAATTTCCATGGGTTCAGGTAGTAAATAAGAGGGTTGTTAGTGAATTGTTGTTTTTATGTGATTTTAAGGTTCATGGTTTCTCCTGACGTTAGGTTCTCAGGTTTTATTTTAAGCCATAAATATACTTGGTTCTTCCTTTTTGTGGGTTGTCAAGGCTCAAAAGGAATTAGGAAAAGAAGTAAAAGGAACAAAGATAAGGATCATTTTAGAGTTAGACTTTTATTTGTAGATTCACACTATTTCTTGGAAAGGAGATTCCTCCTGAATCAGTTAATAGATGTGCACCCGACAAAGTCTTCATGTAAAAAAGGAAGAGATTCCTTTTTGCCACCAGGAATTGTTCTACTTTTTTTGTTTTTTCTGTGCATGCTTAGAGGGCTCTTTCTGTCTGAGGCCTCCTAGGAGATTTTTACTTTTTCAAGTCTTTTTTTAAAATATTTTAAATATTTAATTAAATTTTATTTTATTTATTTTCCTTTGGTTTTATTTTATTTTTATTAATTCCCACATAAGTAATATAGTAAATCTTTGCGGTTGATGATGAAATTTAAAATTTTTATTTTCTTGTTATAGAATGGCCACTTGTTTATTTATTTTCGATTCTGAATATTTTCATTATTAATTTTTTGAGTTTTTTTCTTTAACTTTTTGCTGCTTTTAATCACAACAGTCTATATTAAATTCCCCCCAATTTTCAAAATAAGTACAAAGGGTGCTCCAAAATTCAACCCCACCCCTATTCATTTCCAAAACTGCACTACAAATTACAAATACATCCAATAGAGTAAGTTTTCAGCTACAAAATATTTTTCCATGTATTCACTACCATTTTTCTCGTATCACTTGATGAACAAAAACCAACATCAACAGTTGATATTTGAATTGTCCTGAGGAAGATTTTAGATACATATTTGATATCTATTAATAATGGAGATTTGCTTCCGATTTTTGTCTGTAACAAAAAACGACATCACTGATTACATCACACTACCTAAAACGTCATAACGTAGAATAAAGACACTCAAAATTTGAGCATGCAAAGTTAGACAGCCCTCATTGGTTTTTTAAACAAGTTTTAATAAATACATACCTGGTATTATCTATTATGTATAGTTTTTTTATCTTAATATATATTTAAAGTTATCAGAACTAAGTTTCCATTTCAATTTTTTAATATTTTTTTTACTCCTTTAATAAATTTATTTTATTTTTTACTCCTTTAATAAATTTGATGATTTTACTTTACTTGTGATACAAACTCTCTGATATTAAATTTTTAACTCCCATCCCCTCAGGCAATATTTATTTTATGTTGCCCAGAGGGCGTTTTTTTATTTTGCTAGTATATTTAATTATAGATATATATTTAATATAGGATTGGAACGAAAGTCTTGTCAGCTACAAAGTAACATTTATCTAATCAACATTTCTCAATTTACATGTTGTCTTTATTGGTTAAATAAATACTATTTTGTATCGGACAAGACTTTCGTTCCAATCGTATATGTATATAACAATCAAAACATTTTAATGTCGACAATTTATTTTTTAAATATTAATAAATCATTCTCACATTTCTTATTTTTCACTTTTATTTATTACTTTTCCACATACTGTCGGATTCATTTCCATTTCTTGCCAACACACTATTCATATGATAATTAGGTGGTGGAATTTTAAAATCTTAAGGCTATTGTTCTTTCTCTCTTAATTAGAGGCTCCTCTATGGTATTCATTTCTATGATAGGTTATAGACTATGACAGACAACCAAGAGGTATGACAAAAGGACATTTTTATGTGGGCCCACCCACAAGCCGTGGTAGGCACAAAAAAATGTGTTGATCCTGTCAGCATTCCCCCTCTGGGCAATAAACCCAGCCCTGCCCCTTTAAATCAAGGGGGCAGGTGTTGCCTGGGGGATGGCCCCCTGGGATCAACGATGTTAACTTGTAAGGTCCAGCAGCTGAAGCTGACCCCCAGTCGAAAACCGGAGTTAGATGATGCAGACAATAAAGTAAAGTCGACGGGGCAGCCTAAAGACGGTATCAGCCAGTCAGCGAGGGAGTCTAGACCAAGGAGATTATTTTAGCATCTGGGGTGGAGCGGCACACTTACCATCAGCTCCTTACTTTACCGCACAGATCCCTGTGCTACTTATGCTGAGTGGGTGAGGGCCGGTATCGAACTAGGAACCTTGTGTTTTCTAGACGAACACTCTACCAACTGAGCTATTGCGGACAATAGTGAATAATAAGATTAGTGACAAAAGAAATTCTGTCACGAGAGAGAAACGTAAAACTTAATTATAATTTAGTTTTCACTGGTAAACCTAAGCAAAATTTCGGCTTTTTTTTTATCATTGCTCACCGACTGATTTGTTCTTATTTTTTCCATATTTATTTTCAGACTGTACTATTGGCTTACATTATTTCTTACATGGATGTAAGTCATTTTCTTATTACTCATCGAAAGTCAGTGAACGTACAAGGTCAGTCTATTAAGTAACGAGGTGGGTTTTGTAAAAAAAAAAAAAAAAAATTATTATCTATTAATAATAGAGATTTGGTCTCTGTTTGTCTGTAACCGAAACTACGTCACTGCTTACGTCACAGTTATTTTATTTATAGTTATTTAATTCATAGTCAGTATCATTACTTCATAAAAATATTAAAATTCTATGAAAAATCAATTGTCAAATTTTCATGAAAATTTCAATATTTATTCACCTTTAGATGAATTTATGTTTAAAATAGTTTTTTCCTAAAATATATATGGGGAAATATTTTTTTTCACTAGGTTGACACCCCCCCCCCCTCGTTTAATTTTATGAAATCCGAACAAAATATATCTTACTCACACGATTTTTAAATATTTCTCTAAGGATAAGAGTTTGAATGATTAAATTAGAAATTTTTAGAAACGTTTTAGGGGTCACTACTGTCGTAAAACAAAACAAATATCTCAGTGGAGTGAATATGATGCTTTTTAAGTAAGTAGTTCATTTTTGTTAGATATTAAACGTTTTATTTTATTTATTTAATTTTCCCACCCACCTCAGGCAATATCTTTCAAAAATTTATTTTTACACCGCCCAGAGGGCGTTTTTACTAGTTAATTACAAATCAAGTTTGTGTCTTTCAAGATAATTCCCACTCTTTAGTTGGTTTATCACTGCCTGTTGCATGTTCTCAACAGAAATGGGTTTTAATTTCTGGGAACAAGTTACGAGGACTCGGAATCAGGGGAGTAAAGGACCTTAGGAATCTTGTTTTTTTTGTCAAAAATTAATTCACAGAGAGTTTCATGTTACGCATATAGATAATTAACCCTTAGAGTTCCCTTCCTTAGCGATAATTTTAACTGGCAGGAGAAATCCCATTACGACATTGTTTTGTTGCTTTTTCACCACCTGACGCTAAATTTTTCCTTTCATTAGACCCCGTCCAAGAAGCCCAAAGATTCCTCTTTCTTCCACTTAGCCGAAATTGGACCTCAAAGCTTTTGGTAAAAAAGAACAGTTTTCTCATTTATTCCTACTATAAAATAAACTGAACCCTCATTTTATGCCCATGTTTTTGCAATAAATGTTTAATTTTTCTTGCACCCGTTATTTTAAAATACTAAATATATTTTATTTATTTATTCTAATATTCACTTCAATTGTATATTCTAAAAGTTTTTATTTTTGAGAATGGTTAGTTTTAAAGTGGCGGTTCGTTTTACACTTCAGCTTTTTACTCGTAAATCCTACCATAAAATGCCCAAGCCTAATTTTATGGCAGGAATTTATGAGTAAAAAGTTGAATATTACTTTTTGTTGTTGTTATTTCTTTCTTTTTGGCTTTGTACTCTAAAATAAAAACGTCAGATTTTAATCATCGTCGACAAAAAACAAAATTACGGTCATAAAAGGAGATCCAATTTATGGCTAAATTGTAAAACGAGCCCCACTTTAAAACTAACCATTCTCACAAAATAAAAAACTTTTAGAATATACACATTGAAATGAATATTAAAATAAATAATTGAAATATATTTAGTATTGTAAAATAACGGGTGCAAGAAAAATAAAACATTTATTGCAAAAACACGGACATAAAATGAGGGTTTAGTTTATTTTATGGTAGGAATTTACGAGAAAACTGTTCTTCTTTACCAAGCTTTTACTATCACGCCCCCACTTTACACAATTCTATCTTAAAGCATTGGAACCATATCTGTGGCGTGTGGATAACCCCCTACCTATCGTAAATAAAAGTAGTAAAGTTGGCTGGGTGGCCTAAAGTTGGTATCAGCCAGACAGTGAGGAAGTCTATTCCCTTTTCACTAGCTCTAGACCAAGGAGATTGTTTTGGTATCTGAGGTGGAGCAGCATCATCTCCTCACTTTACCGCACAGATGCCTGTGCTACTCATACGCTGAGTTGGCAAGGGCTGGTATCGAACCCAGAACCTAGTGGTTTCTACACCTGTTTATGTACCACACGGTAGTCTTCAGAGTCTTTGGCTATTGAAAGGAGTTATCTACACGCCACAGACACAGTTCTGATGCTTTAAGAAAGATAGGACTATGTAAAGTTAGGGTCTGATAGAGACTTTGTCTAGAAAGAAATGAGATTTTTTTGTTGTCTTTTTTCCAGTTTAAAAATTAGTTATTTCATGTTGTTGTTGTTGTTAATTCAATAGGAATTTTTTTTTTAATGTTTTAAAAACTTTAAACAAAAGATATGTTTTATATTAAAATAGTTTTTATTTAATCAGAAGAGAAATGCGTATATGTTTATTTAAATGAAAATAGTTTTTATTGACAAAATATTTGGACCTTGACACCAATAAGCACCCCAGGTGAGACTTAGATTCAAAAGGACATGTTTGACTTTTCACCATCAAAATCCGGTTGTTTGTTAACAGACGATTTTTAGACGCACTTTTTTTTAAATTGTAAAACTATAAACGAAAGACACGTTTTTATATTAAAGACACTTTTTTTTTTTACTTATTTCATGTTGTTATTTCAATAGCAATTCTTTTTTAATTATAAAACTTTTAACCTTAGACACGTTTAACACGGAAATAGTTAAAGCTATAAAAAGTATATTATAAGGTTATAATAACGACAGCTAACCCTAACAAAATCTTTTTTTAAATAAATACTTTTAATATTAACTATCCTCAGAGGCACATGGAAAATAAATAAACATGTCTTTTTACTTTAAAAATAAATAACAATATTAGTTTATCTTTAGTGCAAAATTAATTTTTTCACATAGGCTAACAACAACAACATGAAATAAATAATTTTTTTTTATCAAAATCAAAAACTATTTTAATATAAAATGTGACTGGTTTTTATCGGCCGACTGTTTTTAGTTTTTTGTTTACTAAGAACTGGTGAAAAGCAAAATTCAGTTCCTTTCAAAACTGATTTCGGCTGGGGTGTTTATTGGTGTCAAGGTCCAAATATTTTTTATGTTTATTTGAATAAAAGGATGTTGGGACCAAGTAACCAATAAATAAATAATTCTTTTATTAAAATCGAAAACTATTTTAGTATAAAAACGTGCCTTTGGGTTGTAAATATACATGAACAAACTTTTTAAAAATCTTACAGTGAAATTTCTAAAACAAACAACTGGGAGTTTATGGTGAAAAGCAAAAGGTGTTCTTTTCAAAACAACTCCCAGCTGGGGTACTTATTGGTTACTTGGTCCAAACAACACAATTTTTTTGGTTATGTTTTTTCTAAATAAGAAAAATAGTACTTTGTATTATTATTTGGAATATTCGGACTATTATCCTCATCTTTATTGTTATCTGCACAACATTTTTGGCTGATGTGACCTCTGGCTTTCAATAGGTATTTCTTTCAGACTTGGAACCTTGGGAACCCCCCTACTCAAACTTGGAACCTCTTTGAACTCTTTTACCTTCTTGTTGCAATCGGGAGTCTTCACAGAACTTCGAACCTAACCCTTTATTCAATCCACAGGGAGTAGACTGTTCTCATTCCACTAACCATGACTGCGTACAAGTGTTAAGCTGTGTTAATTACTATTCTATGGTACTGTCACCCTTGACCAGGATTGAACCTGCAGCCTAGAACTGTATTAATTCAATGCCTATATCCACTATGACATGAGTCCAATTAGACTATAATACAAATAATACAAATTATCAAGCCTCATTTAAAAAAATCAGAGAAATAAAAATAGCCCTGTATTGTATAAAAATATAATAAAATAGATTGTAATGAATTATGTGCTGTAATCTGTCTTAACGTGTTTTTTTTTTTTTTTGTTTTTTTTTATGTAATAAATTTGGAAACTTATAAATTTGGATCAAGTCTCCAATAAGCACCCCAGTTTATCAAGCTAATGAAAGGTTCACATTTTAACTCAACATTTATGATAAATAAAAAAAAAATTTTAAAAATAAAGACATTTTTATACTAAAATAATTTTTATTCAATAAGAAGAGAAATGCAGACAGTTTTTATTTTAAAATTATTTTTTTATGTTTATTTAAATAAAAGGATGTTGTTCAGAAATAGTATCACAAAATTTGTAAAATTTGTTTTTATTAGATACAATATAAATGCAAAAAATCATCAGTTTGTTTATAAATGTTTAAAGTGAAACTTACCAGTGATGAGTTAAAATGTGAACCTTCCAATAGCTTAAGAAACTAGGGTGCTTATTGGAGACCTGATCCAAATAGTTTTAGTGAACTTATTAACATAAGCGTATCTGAAGTTTGCTCATACTTCAAAATTTGAACTCTCAACCCAAAGCAAAAAATCAACCAAGTGACAGTTCGTATCTCAGAAAACTTGTAAGTTTGGGCAATCATAAGTCAAGATACGATTGTTGTTTTGCTGATAAAGTGATGTTGAAAATTACCCTCACCTAACTATTATTAATGATGTAGGGAAATTCCATGTCAAATCATCCAGAAAAAAGTAAAATTGTCACCCACCCCCTTCAATTTTTCTGAATTTTTTCAGGTGTGGACTATGTTAATATTAGACAATCCCCAAAATTTGAGCTTCCAATTCCAGAAATTGGCTGAGTTATATCGATTTTTAGCTCTCCAAATTTGGTGGGGTTAGTGAAAAATGGCGACTTTTTGTAATATATTTTTGTCTGTAAAATGAGTTCTGGAGCTTCCCTACTCCTAAAAATTGGTTTATAAAAGCATTTTTGCCCAAGGAATCCAAAAATGCTACCAAAAAAGTCATAAACTCAACCAATTTTAAGTTATTTCTGATTTCTGATTTTTTCCTAGCAAGATCAATATCCCTATGTGGCACTGCATCTATGACAAAAAATTTTTTCTATCGACATAACTCTGCCAAATTTTTAAGGATTGTCTAACTTTAAGATAGTTCATATCTGGACAAAATTTCAAAAAAATTGAAGTGAAAAATTTTTAATTTTTGCAAAATGTTGTAGCTTCAGTTCTGAGCAAACACCAAATTATCTTTTTGGTACAAATAATGTTCAATATTTTATAACCCAATTTTTAGGAGTAGGAAAGCTCTAGAACTCATTTTACAGACTAAAATAGATTACAAAAAGTCGCCATTTTTCACCAACCCCACCAAATTTGGTGAGCTGAAAATCAACATAACTCCGCCAATTTTTTGAATTGGAAGATCAAATTTTGGGAATTGTCTAACTTTATCATAATCCACACTTGGACAAAATGTCAGAAAAATTGAAGGGAGGTGGGTAACGTGGCCTGGATGATTTGACATGGAATTACCCTGTAGTTTTTGAGGGAATAAATATCAAAGATGAAAAAATCCCAGACTTCTAATCTAAAATTAAAATGTGGTTCAAAGAATTTTCTTACAAAATGAGTTTTTAATAACGGCCAAAAATAAATATGAAAAAATAAGAAAATTTTGTTTTGATCTATATGTTTATACCTTTTTATTTATTTTCTGTTGCTAGAGATTTTACAAAAAATCCGCTGCATTTGTACTTCGAGCCGTATCTAAGCATTCCCCAAGTTTAGCCCAGTCAGTTGTCGACTGCGGAGCCCTGGATGCCCTTGTGATTTGTTTGGAGGAATTTGATGCAGAGGTCAAGGAGTCTGCTGCATGGGCAATTGGATATATTGCAGCACACAATGGAGGTAATGCTGCTTAGTTTTCATTAAGTTTTTCAGATCTTAATCCTTCATCTACCAATAAATAAAAGTATTAAAATATCTTTGTAAATTATCATCTTACCTTATTAAAAAAAAAAAAATCTACCTGAAGGGAGGCAACTTTTAATTAATTACATGAGTTACTTCCCTTTATTTTGTAGAAAATTTAGTTGTTATTGTAGATGGCAGTGGTAGATAAAGGGTTAAATCAAAATCTATTCATTTTATCCTAATTTGCAATTAGTCCACAATTATTGTATGTTTCAATTTGACCTTTTTCAAACTCAAACAACTGATCACTCACCATTAGCAAAGGACTAATCACAAATTATGATATCAAATCAAAGAAAAGAAATTTCCTATTTTTTAGTATTTCTAAGAATTTACCTTTTTAGAAAATTATAACTTTTTGCTATAATTAAGGGAGGGAACTTTTGATAAGAATAAATAAGGAAAATGATCACTTCCTATGTCACTGTTACTGCTGTGGCAATCACCCTGGGTTGGTTGAGTCAGCTTCACCCAACAAATTCCAACTGTATCTCGAATGCAAACACTACGCCATGACGTCCAGAGTTGTCAGTAGGGCTGCTGTGATAGAGATGATAGTATACATCAGCCTGCAGAATTTTGATGGTGCAGCAGCCACTATCTGATAACCATATTTCTGAGAGGCAGGTGACATTGATGCCATACTGATGAAGAGGGCACATCATAAGAGCCTGTGTTTCTTAAAGTTTTTGTGTTCGGACATTCCAGTGTGCGAAATGATGAAATTCTCTGCAATGGAACATTCCAGCTTGCTAATTTGACACTCACACCAATGGGACAGTGGATGTGTCAGTTCTTGTGGAAGGCGTAGCAGAAGTCGAAATTCGAGATTGGAGATGAATTTATCAAAATAATATCAAGGGAATATAAAAGTTTGCATGCGGTTCCCAAATCCGCATGTATATCCCAGTTAGGGGAAAAGGATTATTAAACGCAATGAAAACACAAAAATTTCAAATTCAAAGATTTCTAGGTGTGTCTAAGCCATTGAAGTTTCATTAAAATTTCGGTAAATAATAAAAAATGGTTCAGTTTTTTTACTGTCCAATGCTATATATATAAGTTAGAAGCGCATGGTGAAATGGTTAAAGTCATGGGAAATGAACTGGTTGCCCCGAGTTCAAATCCTGGATGTGGTAATTGCATTTCACTTAGCGCTAATACCCTTGGGAAAAGTATGAATCCTACTCTCCCTCCAGCTATTGATAAATAGTAGGGCAGACTTGGCTCTTTAACCTTGGTTAGGCAACCGGTCTAAGAGAAGGAAAACTCTGAATTCAAATCTGTTGAACTCTGCTTAAGAAATTGACCTTGTGTCACATCCTGCTCGTGCGGAGGGGTTGGTGTGTATATGTATGTATGTATATATACATACATACACATACACACCAACCCCTCCGCACGAGCAGGATGTATAATATATATATATATATATATATATATATATAAGTTAGGGTAGTATGAACATGGAGTGAGCTGAAAATTTTTTTCCCTTCGATTGATATGGAATTTAAACCATAGGTAAATGACAAGATATGGTGCCGATTCACAAAATTTCAGCTAATTTCAATAATATCAAGAAACCCTAATAGGGGTGGTCAACCCTTCCTAGTGATTTTGGAAGCCCATAACTTGAATATTGAAACTTCAATTATCAAGGGGTTTTTTCTATTAATCAAATGTAAATCAACAAAAAAAAAATTTCTTCTCTTTTATAGTAAAATTTGGCTAATTTAGACATTTTATCTATGACAAAACATCACTAGAATTATAGCAACAAAAATTATTAGTTAATCTTTTATCTACCAGGTACCCGATGATCAAAATGCGGGACATCCCAAATACAGCCGAGATCATCAGCTCTTAGAAAATGGTTTAGAGTTAAAAAAAATTTTTTAAAAAATTAAAAAAATTTTTAAAAAATAAAAATAAAATAAAAGAGAAATGAATTAAATGAATACGTTTCAATTTAGTTGTAAAGAATCAGCGAGATACTAACTTGTCAACCATTTGGGACATGGTCATTGCGGATGGCAGTGGTAGATAAAGGGTTAACTATTTATGAGTCAACAAATAATCTAGTTTAAAATTTCAATCAATATCTTTTCAGATTTGTCACAGGCTGTAGTGGATGCAGGTGCAGTGCCACTTCTTGTGATGTGCATTCAAGAACCAGAAGTTTCATTGAAAAGCATTGCAGCATCTGCACTTAGTGACATCAGCAAACATTCTCCGGAATTGGCTCAAACTGTGGTCGATTCTGGCGCCATTGCTCATCTCTCACAGATGACATTAAATCCAAATGCTAAACTCAAAGTAAGTATTCACCTTTGAAAAAAAAAAAATTTGGTTATTTCCTATAACTCCAACCTAAAAAAGGGGAACCACTCTGAATGAATTTTATCTGTTAATTAATCAACCCATTATTTTCCCATTAAACTAACCCTAACCCAACCCCTAACCCCATCTTCTTTTTTCCTAGTAGATCAATAAATAAATAAATAATCTATCAGTCAATCAGAGTGGTTCCCCTTTTTTATGTTGGAGTTATAGGAAATAACCAAAAATTTTTTATAAGCAATGGTCATATATAAAATATGTGGAGTGACCTATTATCGGTATCAACTGAAAAGTGAGGTAGTCTATCCCCTTTTTGCTTGCACTAGACTAGGGAGATTGTTTTGCTTAGGTGGATTGCCACACCTACCATCAGCTCCCAAATGATTTACTGCACAAATTAGATTATTAGTTTATGCACATTTGTTTTCCTAATCCACCCCCCAAAAATGCCTTTGGTTAAATGTAATATTAAACATATTTAGAACTCTTTGATATAAGGAAAATAACAGGTAACTTTAAATAAAAAGGTCATTTTTAGCCATTTATTGATAAATCCTTTACTTAGAAAATTCTCAACAGGATGTTAAGAGTTAAAGAAATAATTTTTTTATTTTACAGCGCCAAGTATTCTCAGCTTTGAGTCAAATTGCAAAACATTCTGTGGATTTAGCAGAAATGGTGGTTGAAGCTGAGATCTTTCCATCTGTTCTTGCCTGTTTAAAAGACCAGGACAGTTACGTACAGAAAAATATTGCTATACTCATCCGAGAGATCGCCAAGCACACACCTGAGGTGAGTTTTTTGGAAAATGATTATTAATATCAAGCCTCATCACAGAAATCCACAATTACTTTTGTTTTATTGAGTAGAGACAAAATATACGACAATAACAAATCTAGTATTATTTGTATTATTCAGAATATTGTCCTCATCTTCATTGTTATCTGTACAACGTTTCAGACAATCTGCGCTCCGGCCTTCTTCAGGTATTTCTTGTCTGACTCGGGAACCTTCTCTAATTGGACACATAGCATAGTGGATAAAGGAGTTAGGTTAAGACAGTTCTAAGTGACAGTTATCTCTAGATTGCAGGTTCAATCCTGGTCAGGGGCAGCAGTAACATAGAATAATAATTAACGTAGCTTAACACCTGTACCCCAGCTATGGTTAGCGGAATGAGAACAGGATACCCCCGAGGACTGAATAAAGGGTTAGGTTCAAAGTTCTGTGATGGCTCCTGATTACGACAAGAAGGTTCAAACGAAATAACTGAAAAAGGCCGGAGGGCACATCGGCCAAAACATTTTACAGATAACAACGAAGATGAGGACAATTGTCCAAATAATCCAAATTATCAAGCCTCATCTAAAAAATTCCAAGAAATAATAACAAATCTGCTTTAAGGTTTGTCAGATTTTGATTGTTTCAATTTAAAAGTTTAGGAGGCGCTCATAGTGTAATGGTTATTGTCATAAGAGATGGAGATGAATTCATACTCTTGGGAAAGGTATGCATCTAGCTATGGGTGAATAGTAGGGCAGACTGAACTCTTTAACTTTAGTTTCATGTTTTTATTTACCCAACCCCTCTACCACAGACTGAATGCAATATAAGGTCAAGTACCACTTGTTTGAATTCAGTCTTCCTTCTTCAAAACTGGTTGCCATACCAAGGCTAAAGATCCTAGTCTGCCCTACTATTTTCTCATGCTATTCCCAAGGGCACAAATGTAATTTCCTGGTCCTTTGATCTGCTAATCTCTTGATCTATACTCATTCATGAGCTGAGTGCCTAATGGTTAGCAAGCTAGCTGAGCAGACATTGCTAATGAGTTCGATTCTCACTGGGTGCCCCATACTTCTGGCCTTGTGCCACATCTAAGCTAAGCTTAGTAAATAACAGTGGGCACCTCACATAGTGTAATGGTTAGCAAGCTAGATTCGCAGACCATTGTTAGTAGTGAGTTCAATTCTCATTAGGTGCCCCATACTTCAGGCCTTGTGCCACATCTAAGCTAAGCTTAGTAAATAACTTTGGGTACCTCACATAGTGTAATGGTTAGCAAGCTAGATTCGCAGACCATTGTTAGTAGTGAGTTCAATTCTCATTAGGTGCCCCATACTTCAGGCCTTGTGCCACATCTAATCTACGCTTAGTAAACAACTATACTCATCTGTGAGATCACCAAGCACACATTCTTGTTATATATCTACATTGACATCGAAGATCGGGTATATAAACGAGAGGGAGACAATTCTCAGATTAGAGAGAGAGACAGAGACAGATACAGACTTACTTGGAGAGAGGAGATGGCCTTACTTTATAACTTGTTGATATCTTTACTCTTCCAGTTCCCGTTTTCTATTTCCTCCTCTTCTTCTTTGGCCGACATTTCATCTAGTTCTGTTCTTCTATCTAACTTCTTCTACTAAGGGCTTTGCTTTTGGTCTTTACTTGTTTTCAATTAAATGAACTAACAAGACATTTTTGTTGCTTGATCAAGTTTTTATTTTACCTAGCCCATGATTCTTATTCGCCGCACGGGGAGACCGGCCTCATAGCACGTCTAAACTCCATCACTTCGGCTGGGCTGAATCTCAAAACTAAAACTAATGGTGTGTGAGATTCATGCCTCTAGGGGTCAGGGTTACCAACAGTCACTGGTAAATTTCCACTGGCCCCCTTGAATTCAAAGTTAACGGCCCTTATTCTCGCTACAGGGTCTGCCTACAATTTATGACACCCATGAATTGTAACAACCTGAGGCAAGTTTTTTGGAAGATAATTCCATTATGCATCACACATAATAAGGGGCTTATCACAGAGTAAGGGTTTAGTGTTTATTCTTCAAAGCTATTTCTAGTGAGTTCCATTCTCACTAGATGTCTCACAGTTATGGCCTTGTGCCAGACTAAATTGAGCTAAGTAAATCAACCCTAGAAACTAGAAACCAAAAGATTGGCAGAAAATGGGAGAATTATCTTTTTACTTTGTTTAATGGCATATCAACCTTTGTAGGTTATTTAATGCTAAAGCCACCCTTGTACAAGAACAGAAGTAGTACAATTTAACCTATAAATGGGGGGAGGATGAGGGGATTCATACCTTTCCCAAGGGTCTTACCGCCCTGTTGGCTGGGGCGTTAGAATGCACTGACTGCACCTCTGCAGAGGAGTAAGACTCCCCCAATGGGCCACCTGTTGGCCGTGGGTGGCGACCTGTGATGCTTGAGGATAGAACCCAGGTGACTGAGCAGTCCATGACTTTTAATACTCCACTTTGGCCCTATCTTGGGCTAGACAGGCGGTCGGAGAGGCCCCCTCTGATCAATTGGCTGGTCACGTCAAGCCCTAGCACCTATATGATTTTCCCAACCCTATTGCCCTTATGGCAAGCCCCCAACCCCTTTTTATCATATGGGTGCTAGAAGTCCTTTATTTACTATAAATATATTTACCAACCCTTCCTCACAAGTAAGATGTGACACAAGGTCAATTTCCTAAGCGAAGTTTAACAGGTTTAAATTCAAAGTTTTCCTTCTAGTCATGGTTGAAGATCTCATTCTTCCCTACTATCTACCGATAGCTGGAGGGAGGGTAGTTGGATTCATACCTTTCCCATGGGTATTAGCACTATGTGAAATGCAAACAGCCTCATCCAGGATTTGAGTATAAGATGGCCACACTGAAACTCTGTTCTTGTTTCTTTTTTGTTCTGAATTCCATTGCTTCTTACCGTCATGTTTTTCCGTTTTCCCTTTTTCTATTTGAAGCTGTCACAGTTGATTGTTAACGCAGGAGGTGTGGCTGCTGTAGTGGATTACATTGGAGAAACACGTGGAAATGTTCGTCTTCCAGGTGTGATGATGTTGGGTTATGTTGCAGCCCATGCAGAGAACTTAGCTATGGCCGTCATTGTATCAAAGGTAAGCACCAAT
Source organism: Doryteuthis pealeii (assembly GCA_023376005.1). Lineage (NCBI taxonomy): Eukaryota > Metazoa > Mollusca > Cephalopoda > Myopsida > Loliginidae > Doryteuthis > Doryteuthis pealeii. The sequence goes on from CM042152.1 coordinate 82,103,239, forward strand.
CTATCACATTCCAGATTTCGTCTTTCTTGTGTTTCGGGTCAATGCAACACTCATTACAATCCAACAAGTATAAGGGTAATCCCAAAGGTAAGGTCTCCAAAATATTTAGAAATCACAGAAACGTTTATTGTTTTATTGTCAAATGCGACTCTGAGCTATCCCTCTCCCATAAGAGGCTTGTAGTCATAGAATGAGATCTCAGTAGCAAATAAACCACATGGCGGACTTTGAGGCACTTTATACTAAGAAGCACCAGTGGAACCTCCAATCAAATGCGACTCTGAGCTATCCCTCTCCCATAAGAGGCTTGTAGTCATGGAATGAGATCTCAGTAGCAAATAAACCACATGGCGGACTTTGAGGCACTTTATACTAAGAAGCACCAGTGGAATCTCCAATCAAATGCGACTCTGGGCTATCCGTTTTATAGGAGAGGGATAGCTCGCATCAGGTGAATTTCCAACCCAATTTAGATATTTTCTCAGTTGTGTTTTTGTCACTTTTTTGTCTACAAATTAATGTAGATATTTTAAACGCCTCCCCACAGATTTTTATCAGCAAATCAATGTAAATATTTTGCACCCCCCTTTTAAAGAAAGAGTGAGAGAGAGTTAAATCAAGATTATCATACTTTTTATATTTATTTAGCTATTTAGCTATTTATTTATTTCTAGCTATTTTACAATAGCTCTCAAATAAACAAATCAAACATTGTAGTGATTTAATCAACATAATATGGTATATCCACAGGTCCCGCTAGTAATACAATAATGTGCAAATAAATAATGAAAATCTGAAGAATTGCTTTTTTGATTGTCTTTTGTAGGGAGCATCACAATTGGCAATTGTTTTGTGTGAAGAAGAAGAAGATCATATGCAAGCGGCCGCAGCCTGGTCTCTTGGCCAAATTGGACGTCACACTCCAGAACATGCAAAAGCCGTGGCACAAACTAATGTTTTGCCAAAACTCTTGCAAATGTACCTTAACCCAGCATCTTCAGAAGATCTCCAAGTCAAGGTAAGAATTCTTTAAATTGCAATGCACCCTCCAGGTGTAAGTATTTAAGATTTAATATGATAAAATATATTAAATTAGAATGACTAACGAAATTAAATAAGAACGCTTATAAAAAGATTACAGTTATTTTAATCATATTTTAATTGGTTTCTATATAAAATCATTTACAGGATTGATTTTAATAAGTTGGAGAATAAAACAATGGCATTAGATATCAATAACACTTAGTAACTATTAATTAAACCCAGTTTCATCAAAACCATTATGCAAATTAACCACACCATATATTATGTAAACCTTTATTTTTTTAGTGATATATAAAGACACATTGCAGAATTTTAAACACGCTAATAACATGGTCTGTTTTGAAGCAAATCTAACTCAGATTTTCATGGAGACATTGTTGATAAATAAGATTTATTCTATGTATTAATGATTTTGACTATAAATTAAATACTCATTAATAAACTTACACAATTCCTGAGGGTATTGTGATGTAAGCAGTGATGTAGTTTCGGTGACAGACAGACACTGAATCTCCAATATGATAAGATTTGTTTTGTGTTCATCCAAAAGTGTTTTTAGAAATTTCCAATAGAAGTATATTAATTACTCGACCCATTTTCCTAAATGTCCTGGGTAAGATGTTAAACAATCTGATGGTGAAGTTAAAAAAAACGTAGTAAAAACTACAGAATAGTGTTCAAACTGTTACCCACAAGCAGTAGAATGGTCCAAAGTGAGGCACCCTGTTGATGGGGCTGTAGAATACACCGACTGCATCTCTGCAGAGGGGTAAGACCCCCCCTCCCAATGGGGCCATCGATTGGCCGTGGGTGGCGACCCGTGATGCTTAAGGATGGAATCCTGTGGCTGAGCTGTCCATGACATGAAACACTCCACTTTGGCCTTTACTTAGGCTGGACGGGCAGTTGGAGAGGCAACCTCCAATCTATTGGCTGGTCAAGTCAAGCCCTAGCACCTATTTGAATGGGTTTAAAACAAATTGAGTATCCATAAAGAATGAATAAAACAAAAATGTCTTTGGCATAAAATGACCCAACGTGGGTTGACATGCCATAAAACTCAACCAACCAACATTTTCCTCAATTATTGGCTTCAATTTTGGTTTTAATACATCAAATTCATCAATTCTTCATCATCTGGAATTATTTTTCTAATTTATTTTGTATTTTTGAAACGAAAGAAACTTACCTTATGGGACAAAGCTGGTGCGAACCTGTCTCACTTGCAGGATGAGTGAAAACGGGCGGTCGGGTAGTGTTCACTAGTATACTGTCAAATAGGGAAGCCGGAGGTGAGGAAAGTTGTCTTCTTATTGGATAGTGCAGAGGCATTGTGGGTAAGTGAATGGACATAAAAGATACCTGCTTACCCTGCTGGGTGGTGATCACTCAGTGACCAGGCATAAGTCAATCAGTCAGCAGTGAAGAAAAGAATAGAGGAGGAATCAATAGAGGGGAGGAAGGACGAAGTCACAGGAAGTTTTTTTTAGAGGTGGGGGGGGGGCTTTTTGAATAAACAGTGACCCAAGATAAAGACCAAGGACACTTTAATAATTTTCTTTTTTCCCTGTTGGTGGGGCTTAGAATATGCTGAGTGTATTCTCTGCAGTAGGGGTAAAACCCCCCCCCTACCAAAGGGATGTTCTGAATATGATACTAAACTGCATCTGACAGTGAAGCTCCAGTTCTGGAGATCTGAAGTGTTTGGAGTACCCTTCATTGCCATTACTCCCAGGTCCACTCTGACCAAAGTGATAGTACTTATTAAGGTCCCATCTATGGGTCAAATAGATCTGGTTGAAAATGATATATTTCCCAACCTCACCACACAAGTAGGATGTGACACATGGTCAATTTCTTAAGCAGAGTTTATTCAGATTTTTCCTTCTCCTAGATTGGTTGACTAACGAAGGATAAAGAGCCCAGTCTTCCCTAGTATTTAGCCATAGCTGGAGGGAGAATAGTTGGATGCATGCCTTTTCCAAGAAATTTGGCACTATGTGAAATGCAAACAGCCTCGTCCAGGATTTGAACTCGGGTCGACAATGCCATTTCCTACAACAGCAGCCATTACACCATGTGCCTCCACTGTTAGAAAATTATTTGTATTGGATAGGAATACTTGATACCATATAACTGTGTGCAAATTATTTGTATTGGATAGGAATACTTGATACCATATAACTGTGTGCAAATTATTTGTATTGGATAGGAATACTTGATACCATATAACTGTGTGCAAATTATTTGTATTGGATAGGAATACTTGATACCATATAACTGTGTGCAAATTATTTGTATTGGATAGGAATACTTGATACCATATAACTGTGTGCAAATTATTTGTATTGGATAGGAATACTTGATACCATATAACTGTGTGCAAATTATTGTATTGGATAGGAATACTTGATACCATATAACTGTGTGCAAATTATTTGTATTGGATAGGAATACTTGATACCATATAACTGTGTGCAAATTATTTGTATTGGATAGGAATACTTGATACCATATAACTGTGTGCAAATTATTTGTATTGGATAGGAATACTTGATACCATATAACTGTGTGCAAATTATTTATATTAAGAATAGTTACTTGAAGCTATAATTATTTACTAAGGATTATTATTATTATTATAAGTTACCTGAAACCATATAAGTGTGTGGAAAAGAATGACTTAATAAATAGAAATAAGTACTTAATATTAAATTATTAGTATCAAATAAGAATACTTACTGACTTACTTAGTCATCAGAGTGGCCTAAAGTCTGTATCAGCCAATCAGCGAGGGAGTCTATCTCCTTTTCACTAGCACTAAACCAAGGAGATTGTTTTGGCATCTGAAGTGGAGTGCCACACCTACCACCAGCTCTTTACTTTACCACACAGATCCCTGTGGTACTCAAATGCCGAGTTGGCGAGGACCGGTATTGAACCTCCAATCTTGTGGTTCCTAGGCTGACGCTCTACTGACTGAGCTTATATATATATATATATATTACTTACTTTACTGCACAGATCCCTGTGCTACTCATACACTGAGTTGGCGAGGGCCGGTCTCGAACTAGAAACCTTGTGGTTTCTAGCCGAATGCTCTACCGACTGAGCTAACCCGGCCCTATCTAATGTTTATAAGAATACTTAAAAATATAATTATTAGTATTAGACAGGAATACTTGAATCATACAACTGTGTTCAATTTATTTGTATTAGATAAGAATAATTAATATTACTCTGTGCAACAAATTCTTAAAGAACAACTACAAAAAATATAATCTTATTATAATGGAGATTGTGTGCTTTTCTGTCTGTAACCGAAACTAAATCACTACTCAAGTCACAATTCCCTTTGTTATTGAGGTCAAATTGACCATGAATTTATTTTTATTTAAACCTCAATTATTAATAAAATTGTTTTACATTATTAATACTGTTAACCATATCTAGATACTAATAACATGCAATTGTATTTATATATACAACAAAATAGCGGTTTACAGTGTGAACGGGAAAGCTAATTTGCATATTGATATTAAAAATGTGATTTTAATAAATATGTGCTCAGTGTTATTGATTTCTAACTGTTTGGTTTTATTTTAATGAATATAAGCAAAAATCTCTTCAATGAATCTTAAATGAAATCCATTAACAAGAAAAAATAACTGTCATTTTATTCTTTGCTTCCTCTTTTAACTAAATACTTAAATTAGAAAAAATAACAATGAAAGACGAGAGTGATGGAAGAGTAAGTTTCAGTTGTTCCATTTTTCAATTATACTCCCCTCTGTTTTAAATATTTTTATCTGCATTCTTATTTAGTTTCATTAGACTTTCTAATTTAATACGATATTTTATTACATTAAAACTTAAATACTTGCACCCGGCGGGTGCATATATTTGCTAGTATAAATAATGAATGTGATTCCCTTACCTCTTAATATAAAATAACACTTAACAGGTTGACATGCCATTAAAATCAATCAATTAATGATTTGGTAAAAAAAACTTTGAATCTTTCATTTTTGTATTATAGTGCAAGAAAGCTTTGAAGAACATCCTCCAAAAATGTGTTCACCTTGTGGCCCTCGAGCCGCTCCTCTATGATGCCCCGCCCAACATTTTAAAACATGTGATTGGTCAATTCAGTAAGGTGTTACCAAATGATTCAAAAGCAAGACGTTTATTTATGACAAGTGGTGGATTAAAGAAAGTTCAAGAGATCAAAGCTGAACCTGGTTCAGTCCTTTCAGAATATCAACATTATCAACAATTGTTATCCTGAAGAAGTCATCAAGTAAGTATTAAAATAGAAACGATCAAATTTTGGATAATTGATCAATTGGGTGTCAAATATGGAAATCAATCAGACAATATATAGAAATAGAAAAACAAAATTTTCAAAAAAAGATTAATTTATTTTATATATATATATACTAGCAAATATATGCACCCTCCGGGTGCAAGTATTTAAGTTTTAATGTAATGAAATATTGTATTAAATTAGAAAGGCTAATGAAACTAAATAAGAATACAGATAAAAAGATTTGAAACAGAGGGAGTATAATAAAATATTTGAAACAGAGGGAGTATAATAAAAAATGGAACAACTGAAACTTACTCTTCTATCACTTTCGTCTTTCATTGTTATTTTTTCTAATTTAAGTATTTAGTTATAAGAGGAAGTAAAGAATAAAATGACAGTTATTTTATCTTGTTAATGGATTTCATTTAAGATTCATTGAAGAGATTTTTGCTTATATTCATTAAAATAAAACCAAACAGTTAGAAATCAATAATACTAAGCATATATTTATTAAATTCGATTTTTTAATATCAACATGCAAATTAGCCTTCCCGTTCACACTGTAAACCGCTATTTTGTTGTATATATAAATATAATTGCATGTTGTCAGTATGTAGACATAGTTAACAGTATTAATAATGTAAGACAATTTTATTAATAATTGAGGTTAAATAAAAATAAAATCATGGAGAATGTGATGTCAATAACTAACAGAATTGTAACTTGAGTAGTAATATAGTTTCGGTTACAGACAGAAAAACACACAATCTCCATTATAATAAGATATATATATCAAATATATATGTTGAAAGGAAAAATAAAGGAAAGAAAATGTTGAATGGATAAAATAGATTTACTAACATGTGTTTCGGCCAGGAATTTGTTTATGTACACATGTATTCTATTTATTATTATTTTAGATATAAAATAAAATAATAGAAAATTATAAAATCTTCATCAGAGTAAAATTTTACTCTGATAGGTAATTTGTTCCAAAAATATATCACTCTTGTAGAATGAACGTCTACCATCTTCACAGGAAGGCTGGGACTAGCATCCAGCCACCAGACAAAAAAAAAAAGAGTGTAACCGAATACACTCTGTAGCAACTGACAGGACATGGTTAAGTGTTCAGTATATATGGATAAAAATATACCACATAAAACTACCAGCCAATCAAAATCCTGGAAATAGACTTGACCCTACCACATAGTAGGATAGCCCAAGCTGCTATTTAAACCATTTAGCAAGTCTGGATTCTGAGAAGCAGATTCAACAGTTGAATACTGATCACTCTACACAAATCTCTACAACTCTATTATAAAAAAATCAAATTAGTTAAGAGACTTTAGTTTTTGAAATCTGACTTCACAGTAATTTCCAGTTTGAGAGGAAACATTAAAAAAATGTCTACCATGATTAGAAATTCAATTATTTTGAAAGTTTCTATTAGATCACCTCTCATTCTTTTTCCAGTAAAGTAAAAAAGAACAAAAAGTCGTCTGGGTGGCCTAAAGTCGGTATCAGTCAATCAACAAGGGAGTCTATCCCATTTTCACTAGCGCTAGACCAAAGAGATTGTTTTTGCGTCTGAGGTGGAGCACCACACCTACCATCAGCTCCTCACTTTACCGCACAGATCCCTGTGCTACTCATACGCTTGGGCTGGTATTGAACTAGGAACCTTGTGATTTCTAGCCGAACACTCTACCAACTGAGAATTTCTCCAATCTCTCTCAGTAACTGTATTCTTTTACTCTTTTTATCAGTTTTGTCACTCTTCTTTGTATCTCAATATTGCACTCTAATTTCCATGTCTAGACATTGCTTAAACAATTTTTCTTTCTTCTTTCCTTTTCAGATACTATTCTCCAGGATATTCTGAAACTCTGTTAGAAAAAGTGGAGAACTTCAAAGTTGTGGCCACGTAAGTACGAAACGTAATGGCCCAATAAAAATGGTGTTCTTCAGTTGATTATGTGATTGCTGTGGGCCATGCCTTGTTTCCGCCAAAACGTATTATCTAGCAACAGATGTGGTTTGCTTTAGATAACTTTAAACTTCTATTTCGAAATAAATATTTTCAGTCAAGTCTTTTTGAGTTTGGAATTCATAATAACTATTAAATTTGTCTTGCATGTTCATATTTTGTACAGAGTAAAAAATGTTTTTAAAATCCAACACAAAAATACAAGTCTAGTGTAGGCATGTCAACGGGAGTAGCCTCCTAGGGCCGCATGATTACATATGTCTGTGATGAGGGCCGCATGGATTACATATGTCTGTCATGAGTGGATCTCATTACAACTAAGTCTTCAAATCCTTCTTCTACATTAACAAAGTGATGATTGCTATCATTAATTTCTTTATGATCAACTAAAAACCGATAAACATCTAAAAGAATATTTTTGTTAAAAAGAAATGAAAAAGACTATTACTGGCAGAGTTTGAATAATAAAACGTACAAGTGTCACTGTCACTTTCAATTATTGCTATGTATTGATTGAAAACAGAGAAAGCAAGCGGAAAGACTCACTCCTATTCATTGATTGAGTTAGCCTCCTCTTCCGCAATTCAAAGAAAGGGGGAGAGAATGCGCTGATAACAGACTGTTTCTTAACAACACATTGCTCTAATAAAAATAAGTGACCGTTTTTGCCTAAGAAATTTTGGGAAACTTTAAAAAAAAAACTAAGGTACTGTAAAGGCATGTGCGTGTGGGCTACACCAGTGTTTGCTAAGGGCCACATGCGGCCCATGGGCCATGTGTTTGACATGCCTGGTCTAGTGGATTTTACAAAAAAAACTTATATAGAAGTCCAAATCAATGCAATTAACATAACCAAACTGGTACAATAATTGTCAATTCTTATTGTCTATCTTCTGTATCATATAATGTTGATTATACTCTAATAATGCCTATTACTATCAGCAACACTTGGTCTACCCGGCCATGGAGCATCATACAAAAAACGCGGTTAGAAACCCTTTTGGGCTGTGGGTGTTTTAATAAAGAATATGAAAAACAAATAAGTCTTGCTTAATTATTAACCAAGAAATAAGCATAAATGACCAGCCCAGAAGGAAGAATCTGTCCAGAACAAGATGGCCAACGATGAAGGCAGAACAAGTAAGCGCCCATCTCCTCACATCATCCATTTATATACCCAATATAAAGTGGGTATATAACATGGTAATGCCACACCTTTCCCAACACCTTCATCATAAATGTTTTTAAATTACCCCCATGAAAAAGTAGAATATGCCAAAAAAGTCGCTTATTTTCTTCTATGTTCATCATTAGCATCAAGAAGAAAGAAGCTAATTTTGGTATTTCCTGATACGAAACTGTTAAAAAAAACCTCATGGTTTTGTTTTGTTTTATGGCATATCAACCTCAGTGGGTCATTTAATGCCGATAAAGTTTTGAAATAAATCAATTCTTAATGGATAATACAATTTTGTTTATCAACTCATGTTTTTCTATTTAACCCATAGATGGGACCCCAACAGGTACTGCCACTCCGGGTCAGAGTGGATCAGGGAGCAATGGTGATGAAGGGGTGCTCCACATTCCCCAAACTTCCAAAACTGGAACCTCACCATCAGATAGAGTTTAACGTCATTCCCAGGACATGTAGACCCGCAGTCACCACTTTCTAGCACCTATATGATAAAAAGGGGTTGGGGCTTGTCATAAGGGCAATAGGGTTGGAAAATCATATAGGTGCTAGGGCTTGACGTGACCAGCCGATTGATCGGAGGGGGCCTCTCCGCCCGCCCGTCTAGCCCAAGATAGGGCCAAAGTGGAGTATTGCATGTCATGAACTGCTCATCCACCAGGTGGCTCCATTGGGGGGGGGGGGGGCTTGGCCCTCTACAGAGGTGCAGTCGGTGCATTCTAATGCCTCAGCCAACAGGGCGCAAAAACAAACTCAATCTTATAACAAAAATAGAACAAACCTTTTTTTTTGGGGGGGGGGGCTGATCCAGTGTGTCTGTGCAACTGCAATGTTTTTCTTTAACCCTTTCATTGCTGTGTGCAACTGTAGTCAAATTCCTAGTATCATGCCACATGCAAATACAGTTGAATTTTAGACTCTTTTTTTTGTTGGTCTGTATTTTCCATCTGATGGAAATCCCTAAATGCACTTTCAACTGTTAGCATACCACTGTGTGTATGTACATATATATATATATATATATATATATATATATATATATATATATATGAAAGTAAACAGTCTGAGATTGTGATAGCTGATAATTTTTGGGAGAATATGTGCTTAATTGAAGTCATACGTAATTTGAAAATTAATTAGTTGATAATTAATGAATTAGGCAAATATATCTGTTCAAATGTAAGGCATAAACAAATCGAGAAAAAGTCAATCTCTGTATGTACATTTCGGCATATTATGCCTCATCAGCAGAGTTATAGACAGGAAACTGCTTTGAACATTTGAACAGATATACCCTCCTAATTCATTAATTTTCAAATTAGGTATGATTTCAATTAAGCACACATTCTGCCAAATATATATATATATATATATATATATATATATATATATGTTTGCACCTTTCCATGGCATAGTGTTCAAAAATAAATTAATTAAATTTAAAAAAATTTTTTATTTTAATTATCTGCATCTGCTCAAGTGACTGTGCAGGCCAATTCCTGAGCGACAGTCTTTGGTGCACTGACTGCACACAAACTGTGATGCTTTATGGGCTGCACTTTTCTCCCTCCCTCTTTCTGGCTCTCTTTGCTGTCGATGCTACTCTCTGCCTCACTCCTCCGCCCTGTTTGACATCAAGGTGCCAGGCTGCTCAATTTTCTGCATCTACCACCCACGTGTTTGTATCAACGTGGCATATCCTCATGTCTCTCCTGCAGACATCTTAAATCATAGGCTTGGTCTACCTACTGATCGGGAGCCTTTTACTAATTTGCCATACAAAAGATCCTTTGGGATGCAGCCATTTTCATCCTCCTGACATGACCAAGCCCGTGAAGACACCTCTCACAGTGGATGGAGAACATGCTGTTCATGTTGGCGCAATCCAGTACATCTTTATCCTGCCAGTGGATGTGCAGAATGCATCGTAGATACCCGAGGTGGAAATTGTTGAATTTCTTTTGTGGCTTGAATATGTTGTCTGTGCTTCGCTGCTGTAGAGAAGTGTATGGATAATGCAGGCTTTGTAGATGGGCAGTTTGGTTTTCTTAGTGAGGCTGGCATTATTCCAGACTCTATGGCTCAGTTTGGCCATAACTGCTACTGCTTTCACTATTCTGCTGTTGACTTCAGTATTAATAGAGACTGAGTTGGAGATGGTGAACCTGAGGTACTTGAAACTCTCCACGGCTTCCAGGTTTCACCCATCAATATTGACGTTTATCAAAATCATTATCAAAATCAATCCTATGAATGATTTTATATAGAAACCGATTAAAATATAAATAAAATAAGTTAACCTTTTAATATGCATTCTTATTTAATTCAATTAGTCATTCTAATTTAATATCTTTCATTGCATTAAGATTTAAATAATTATGTCTGGATTCTTGCTAGTATACATAATACAGAGTAGCCCTGTTGAGAGTGCCAGTTTAGTTGCTTGTTAGATATCTAAGTTTTAACTTAGTATAAGTCCACAAGTCAGATATTAGCCACAAACTTTAGAATGACAAAGAATTTATACTTGACTAGCTTGGGGGGGGGGGGCTGTAAATAATACATTATCAAACTGAACCTACAGACCCTAAGAATTCCTAATGCAGGTCATAATTGGCCTGTAGGCCAGACTTTGGACATGCCTGCTATAGAACAACCTGTTTTTCATAATAAAAATCTTAAAAACTAAACTAGTCAAAAACTAAGAAATTCAGATAACGATTGGTTTACTAACACAAAATAACAATATCATCTAAGCTGTTGGTTGAGTGGCCTATTGTCAGTATCAGCCAGAGGGAGTCTAACCCCCTTTCACTAGTGCTAGACCAGAGAGATTGCTTTTAGCTGAGGCAGAGTGCCACACCTACCGTCAGCTTCCCACTTTACTGCACGGATAAGATCACCTAATCTGTGCTACTCATATGCTGAGTTGACAGGGACCAATATTGAACCAGGAACCTTGTGATTCCTAAGCGGGTGCTCTAAACCAGCCCCTAACTTAATTACATACGTAGTGATTATTTTCCCTTGTTTCGATGGGGCTGAGATTGACAAAGGGTTATCTTTTCTTGCCGCAAGGGTTTGCCACTAAGGGCATTGCAGCCTGGATATCTAAACTCAGCCCGTGAAAACTCTCTTTCTCCTCTGGGATCTCCAGACATGCACTAGTTGTATCTGTCTGTTTGGACTGAGGGGGGCCTTACCCCCCAAAAAAAAAGTATAGGCTTATACATGTGCCTTTACGTGGCCCCCATTATACTCTATCTCCATAGAGGTGTTTGGCTCACCAGCCTTTTATATAGCCGTTTTACATACGTGTCTATTTGCACTCCCATGTCTTCATGGAGACGCCTACCACATGGCTCCTGTATGAAGTGACAACCTCTTGATGTAGGACTTTCATCTTTTTGTTTTCTTGACTCTTCAAGGACTCCTTTTTTCCTTAGGACCTTCATCCTAGTTGTTTTGTATTGTATGTTGAATGTTGCTCAGACTATAAAGTCTGTATTTTGTCATGTACCACTTTGTTGGAATTTGCTGTCTATATTCACCTGCATTTGGAGGCTTTTCTGATGCCTCTTAATGTATTATAAGTGGCAGTGATTCTGATAGCTTTTTGAATTAGTGTGTCCTGGGACACATATATTTGTTTTGAATGAGTCCGTGAAAATTCATGGGTCCCAACTAAAGCCATCTAACTCCTACCTTGTAACCTATCCTGTGTAATTCATTTCTAAGAAACTATTGAAATGTATTTACAGTTAGCTTGAAATGGTGGGGGAAGAAAAAAGAAAAACACTGGGATGCATGGATATGAATTTTGTATGTCAGGGACGCAGGACACGTACCTATCAGCATCTCTGAAGTGGTAATAGCTACTAAAGTAAAACCACATTTAATTATCATACAAGCATTGGCCAGGAATCGAACCTGGTCTGCATGCATGGCAAGCAAACATTCCATCTAAAAATGAAGGAAAAAAATGGAAAAGAGAAAAAAAAGAAAAAAAAGAGAAAAAGAGAAAAGAGAAAAAAAAAAAAAAAGAAAAAGGAGAGAAAGAAAAAAAGAAAAAAAAAGAGAGAAAAAGAAAAAAGAAAAGAAAAAAAAAAAAAGAAAAGAAAAAAAAAAAGAGAAAGAAAAAAAAGAAAAAAGAAAAAAGAAAGAAAAAGAACAAAGAAAAAAATTTTAAAAAAAGGAAGAAAATAAAAAAAAGAGACAAGTTTTTCAAGAGAACCCATTTTTTTTTTAAATTTTTAATTCATTCAATGGAAATTTTTTTTCCCATACATTGTTGTTGTTGTCTTGTGGGTAGGGGGGAATGTACGAAGAAGGATGGGTGGGGGGAGGGACGGGAGTGGATTTTCATTTTTTTTTTTTTTTTTTTTTTGTTTTGTTTTTTTAAAAAGAAACCAATAAACAATTGGGTCACAACATTTTGAAACAAACAAATGACCTGTAGCAAAAGTCATTTGATAATCTTAGATTCTTTATAAAAAAAAAAAAAAAGATTTAACAAATTGATTTTTTTTTTTTTTTGTCTCAAGGCATGAAACTTGGCCTTTCAATATTATTTTATATCTTTTTACTTAGAAAAGAAAAAAAAAATAGAAAAAAAAGATGAGAGTCTATAAATGAACCCATATTACCAAACCAGTTCTACCTGGTTTTAATTTAAAAATTGCATTTTTTTTGTATTCAAGATGAACTTAGAAAAGGTGGGGTGGGGGAAAAAAGAAGTTCTTTATTAGGGAGAAGTCCAAGGGCAACAAAAGGTAACCTGAATCTCCGAGATAAAATGTCCAGAAATTGGTATCCTGTCTGAGCCGAGGAATGAAAGAGAATCTTTAAAAAAATCGTTTGAGCTGAAGAGAGAATTAAACATGTTCTTGGTGGTGGTGGCGGTGGTGGTGGTGGGCGGCACTTATTGCATGCTATCATCATTCGTAGAATTCTTCGGACTCCTCGGGCACTGTGTGAAGACGTCTTCGACTGCAGGCAAAAAAATAAAAAGCAACATGAAATGAATGAGACGGAAAAAAAAATTTTTTTTTAAAAAGTAAATAAAATCAACAGAAATAAAAGTTGTTAAAGCCACAGAATAGTGTTCAAACTGTGACTCACAAACAGTAGAATAATCTAAAGAAGGCGTCGGTAACCTTTTGGAGAGAGAGAGGGATAATTGACTATGCAGTGTTTTGGTGAAGGGCTATGGTATTAAATATAATACAAATAAACTTTCTCAGACTCAAACTGCTCGGTCCAAAAAGTTGTCTTTTTTTGAAGGTTTAAATAAAAAAAATCTTTAAAAATCTTTAAAAAAATAATAGGTTAACCTGAATCGAACTACTGTATTTCTATTCGATACTAATTCGATAATCAGAGTCCAGCTGTTAAGTTGGCAGCCAGACAAAAACACTTGGATGTCTGCGTGCCAGGAGACTAAAGTGTGACGCCCTGTCACCAACTGCATCTCTGCAGAGGGGTAAACCCCCCCCCATGGCCGTGCCTGGCAACCCGTGATGCTTATTAATGTCACACTGTGTGCGCACATGTGTGCTTATAATTGGCACTGTTGTGGTCACATGATCAAAGTTTGAGCATGATCGCACCATTTTGCTTGCTATCTTTACAGCATAAATATGGCCACTCTAGCACTAGCAGTATGCACCAAGAAAGTGACCTTATTTCTCTGTCCGGAAGGAGTGTCAGGGGCTGAAATTCATTGGAGTCTTTTAGCACAATATAGGAACAGTGCACTACTGTGTAGAAGTGTGTATGATTAGATAGAGAAGTCGTTAGAGGGCCCCTTAAATTGCCCAAACCAGTGAAATTAGATACATGAAAAATAAAAATAAAAATGAAGTAAAATTAATTTATCAAAAGGAAAAATATATAAGTTACATTCTGAAGAAAATGTTAGATTATTTTTTTTCTCAATTACACTGACCCTAAGAATAAACCTTTACTATATTTTTTAGTTTGTATTCTACAACAAAATAATTTCTATTCATTTCCAGCTCACAGAAAATCATTATTTTTTCAATGATAAAAATAATTTTATAATTATTACAGGATTTTATAATTGACTAATTATATCTTCTAGATTCATTTATGAGATAAACAGTTTTTTATTTGGAAGGAAAAATAATAACAAAGATCAAGAGAGTAAAAAAAAAAAAAAAAAATCCTTAAATATTAACTTAAAAATCTCAGGCAAAATTAACATTTTTTTTTATTATATGATATGAATACTTTTCTTAATTCATTTTATAAACATATCAAAATTTAATTTTATTCACTAAATTGCTTATATCTATGTTTACTTATAGTAAAGATTTTTGTTAGATTAACTTTTGACATAACAGAAAAAAAAAAAAGAGTTATTTTACTTGAGAATTTGAATGAAACGAATATAGAGTGAAACTTATTAGAATTGGTTTTCAATAATGCAATCAATTTTTGCAGTCATTTTGATAAAGAGAAAAAAAAAGGAATTATTTATAGTAAATCAAAAATAAATTTTTGATTGGTTTGGTTTGTTTTGTGGCATATCAACCTCAGTGGGTCATTTAATGCCGATAAAGTTTTGAAATAAATCAATTCTTAATGGATAATACAATTTTGTTTATCAACTCATGTTTTTCTATTTAACCCATAGATGGGACCCTAACAGGTACTACCACTCGGGTCAGAGTGGACCAGGGAGCAATGGTGATGAAGGGGTGCTCCACATTCCCCAAACCTCCAAAACTGGAACCTCACCATCAGATAGAGTTTAACGTCATTTCCAGGACATGTAGACTCACAGCCACCACCTTCTAGCATCCATATGATAAAAAAGGGGTTGGGGCTTGCCATAAGGGTAATAGGGTTGGGAAAATCATATAGGTGCTAGGGCTTGACGTGACTAGCCGATTGATCAGAGGGGGCCTCTCCGACCGCCCGTCTAGCCCAAGATAGGGCCAAAGTGGAGTATTGCATGTCATAAACTGCTCATCCACCTGGGCTCTAACCATAAGCATCACGGGTCGCCACCCACGGCCAACAGGTGGCCCCATCTGGGTGACTCTTACCCCTCTGCAGAGGTGCAGTCGGTGCATTCTAATGCCCCAGCCAACAGGGCGGTAAATTTTTGATCAAATATGAAATATTGAATGAAGTTTACGAGTTTTATAAGATTTAGCCCCCTTATAAATCCGGCCGTGACTGGGGGGGGGGGAACAGATAATAATGTAATTTATTGTGTACAGTGCTCAGGTGCACCACAACTCATCAAAGTCTCATGTCAAGTACACAGAATAATGTTGTGTCAGGAACATGAACAGTTTACAGTAATAATATGCATGTGTATGTGGAGAGTGGCATCAAATATAGTGTTGGCGGACTACAGGAAGCATGGAGGCTTTGAAAGATTCAGTGCTCCGGCAGCCTACAACAGATGCAGGCAGTTTATTCCATGTCTCTGCAATTCTGAGCATGAAAAAATGTTTCCAAAGTCACGTGAACAGTGCTGCATTCATGTCTTTCCCAAGGACATTGGCACAAAGTGAAACGCAAACAGTCTCATCCCGGATTTGAACACTGGTTGCGAATTCCATTTCAGATGACACTAATCGTTATATTGTGTGCCTTCATATTCATAAAGTAGCTGGTTATTAGTCATTGACAGAACATTAGTAAATATAATAAAACTAACAAATATATGCACCCTCCGGGTGCAAGTATTCAAGTTTTAATGTATTAAAATATTATATTATATTAGAAAGGCTTATGAACCTAAATAAGGATGCAGATAAAAAGATTTGAAACAGAGGAGGGTATAATTGAAAAGTAAAACAACTGAAACTTACTCTTCCATCACTCCCGTCTTTTATTGCTAAATTTTCATAATTTAACTATTTAGTTAAAATAGGAAGTAAAGAATAAAATTACAGTTATTCTTCTTTGAATTTCTTTTAAGATTTATTGAATGATTTTTTCTCATATCTATTAAAATAAAACCAAACAATTAGAATAATTCTAAGCACATATTTATAAAAATCAAATTTTTAATATCAATATGCAAATTAGCTTTCTCGTTCATACTGTAAACCGCTATTTTGTTGTATATATAAATACAATTGCATGTTAATAGTATATAGATATAGTCAACAGTATTAATAACGTAATAAGTAAATAAAAATAAAATCATGGAGAATGGGATGTAAATAATTAAGGGAATTGTGACTTGAGTAGTGATATAGTTTCAGTTACAGAAAAACACACAATCTCCATTATAATAAGATTACATTCACAGCATAAAGTCTCACTTCAAATTAGGAAGGGTTGTTAATAAAAGATTAAAAAATGAAATTATATTGTGTGTGGGCTCCCAGAAACCAAAGTTAGCAAGATGATCATGTATAACATTTACAGTGAATTTAAACAATGGTGGCACTCCTTTACAAAACCTTGTGCCAGACTAGCTTAGTTATAACAATAACAATAGGAAGCGCGTGGTGTAATGGTTAAAGTCATGGGAAATGGACTCGTCGCCCCGAGTTCAAATTCTGGATGTGGTAATTGCATTTCACTTAGCGCTAATACCCTTGGGAAAGGTATGAATCATACTCTCTCTCCAGCTATGGGTAAATAGTAGGGCAGACTGGGCTCTTTAACCTTGACTAGGCAACCGGTCTAGGAGAAGGAAAACTCTGAATTCAAACCTGTTGAACTCCGCTTAAGAAATTGACTTTGTGTCACATCCTGCTTGTGCGGAGGGTGTGTGTGTGTATATATATATATATATATATATATATATATATATATATATATATAACAATGCCTACTGATGGACGAATGGTTAACTAGTTTTTCTCAGGAAATATTCATTAGTACAATGATTGGTTTGTATTATCTGCATTATTCGGACTATTGTCCTCATCTTCATTGTTATCTGTACAATGTTTCGGTCGATATGCCCTCCAGCCTTCTTCAGGTATTTCTTCTCAGAACTTGGGAACTGGTTAGCGAAATGAGAAAAGGATACCCCCATGGACTGGATAAAGGGTTAGGTTCAAAGTTCCATGATGGCTCCCAATTACGACAAAAAGGTTCCCGACTATGACAAGAAAGTTCCTGAGTCCAAAAAGAAGGTTCCTGAGTCCGAGAAGATTCCCGAGTCCGACAAGAAATACCTGAAGAAGGCCGGAGGACATATTGGCTGAAACGTTGTACAGATAACAATAAAGATGGGGAGGGTTTGGTTTGGTTTGGTTTTCCGACATATCAACCTCAGTGGGTCATTTAATGCCGATAAGGTTTTGAAATCAATTCTTAATGGATAATACAATTTTTTTATAAATACATTTTTCTATTTAACCCGTAGATGGGACCCTTACAGGTACTACCAATCCAGGTCAGAGTGGACCAGGGAGCAATGGTAATGAAGGGGTGCTCCACATTCCCCAAACCTGGAACCTCACCTCATCAAAACTTTAAAAAAAAAAGATTTTATAAAAATAATAAATAAATAAATAATAATAATAACTTAATAATAATAACTTAATAGCTGAAAGAAAATAAAATAAAAGCAATATAGATTAATTATGATAACTTGCAATTCATTTTTTAAAAATCTCACAAAATTAAAAAAAAAAAAAGAAAAAAAAAGAAAGCTTATCCCCCCTCCCCCTGCCCCACCAAGTGAAGGATATCTCAAAATGAAATAAGTAAAGTAAAGTCGACGGGGCGGCCTAAAATCGGTATCAGCCATACAGCGAGAGAGTCTATCCCTTTTCAATAGCGCTAGACCAAGGAGATTGTTTTTAGCATCTGAGGTGGAGTGCCACACCTACCATCAGCCCTTACTTTACTGCACAGATCCCTGTGCTACTCATAACGCTGAGTTGGCGAGGACCGGTATCGAACTAGGAACCTTGTGGTTTCTAGCCGAACGCTATACCGACTGAGCTAACCCGGCCCCTTAAAAAATGTCTTTTAAACTAAAAGGGTCAGAATATGAAATTTTAGTTCAAACAAACAAATAAAGGTAAACTTATTGCATCCATTCTCTGGATTTCGACACCTTTTCAACATTTTTCACATAAATTATGTATTTCATAGGGTCAGTTTAGCTCAGTCGGTAGAGCATCTGCCTAGAAATCACAAATTTCCTGGTTTGATACCAGCACTTGCCAACTCAGCATACGAGTAGCACAGGGATCTGTGTGGTAAAGTAAGGAGCTGATGGTCGGTGTGGTGCCCCACATCAGATGCTAAAATAATTTCCTTTGTCTAGTGCTAGTGAAAAGGGGATAGACTTCTTCGCTGTCTGGCTGATACCGACATTAGGCCACCCCACTGACTTTATATGTTTTTATATATTTCCTGATAAAATAATGTTTTGATTTGATCAATTCTTCAAGGAATAACCTCGTTTAGTCTCAAAAACCATTAAAATGCTGCATGTGACACATTTGAGCTTATTTTATAGAATGTTTTAAAAATTTACAATGGAAAATAATTTTTAAAAATGCTTGACTGTAATGTTTTTACAAATTCGTCTTGTTCCTACAAAGAATATTATTACTTTAAGTCAAATTGTGTGCAAATAGTTACGGTAAAAATTTACAGTTTTTTCTAGTGTGTTCAATATGTGGACAATTTCCCTTTATGCTCCAAAGTCAGCCATCATATTTACATCCCATAATACTTGAATACCATTCCTTCATGAATTTCAGATCTTGGTGGAACCATTCATCTTGCTCATAGCTGACCAGATCAAGGTTTTCCAAGAAGAAAAATAAATATATTTAAACATTGATTTATCTTTGATTCCCTAAGTTCATATTGTTGGGGTCTAGATGGAGTAGTCTCCCTTGTCACAGGGTTTGAGGGACTCTTCCACGTCAGGAGTCCCTTTTCGGTCACGTGACGCGGGAACCACAAAGATCAGCCTTTTTTACAAAGCTGGCTTGATGAGGACAGACGTGCTCATCACTTCTCCTCAGCACCACACATGGTGCATACCTTTCGTTCCAGACCCCCCATAAACAGTAAGGGGTTTCCACCTCTTTTGTCTTACCATACACTTCTTCATGTATTTGGACAATTGGGACTTTTGTATTGCCTGGGGAGCCTAGTTCCCTCCATATGTATAAATTAAATGTTGTATAGTATTATCTGCATTATTCGGACTATTGTCCCCATCTTTATTGTTATTTGTACAACGTTTCGGTCGATATGCCCTCCAGCCTTCTTCAGGTATTTCTTGTTGGACTCGGGAACCGATTACGACAAGAAAGTTCCCAAGTTGGAAAAGAAGGTTCCCGTGTCAGATAAGAAATACCTGAAGAAGGCCGGAGGCATATCGACCGAAACGTTGTACAAATAACAATGAAGATGGGGACAATAGTCCGAATAATGCAGATAATACTAATCATCAAGCCTCATCTCAAACATTCAGAGAAATTAAATGTTGTATGTCCTTAATTAACGTGTCTGTCATTATCCAGTTGGGTAATCTCCTTTAAGTAACCCAATGCTTTATAAGAACCAGAGTTTATATTCTTTAAACTTCTTATAATATCATTCTTGTAAAGCTTCTGACCAAAACACTGAATGTATCTGATCACATAAATAGTAAAGGCCTAATCTATTATTAATGGAGATTCGATTCTGGTTTTTGTCTGTAACAAAAATTACGTCACTGCTTACATAACATTACCCAAAATCATCATAACATAGAATAAAATTCTATGTTATGACGAATTTTGGCATGTTCAAATTTTGAGTGTATTTATTCAATAATACACTCAAAATTTGAACATGCAACATTAGACAGTCCTCATTGTTTTTTAAAACAAGTTTTGATAAATACATGATTGGTATTATATATCTATATATAGTTTGTTTTTATTTAATACATATTTAAAGTTTACATTTCAAATTGTTTTATTTTTTAATCCTTTAATGAATTTGATGATTTTAATTACTTAGGGTACAAACTCACTGACATTGAATTTTTTACTTCCACGCCTCAGGCAATATGTTTCAAAAATCTATTTTTACATCGCCCGAGGGCATTTTTTATTTTGTACTAGTAAAATTTAACGACACATCTATGATTTCCCTAACACTTTTAGAAACTTTTGATTAACCTTAACAAGCTGGCCACCAACCTGTGGTTTGGCGGCTGTTCACATTAACAGGACGAAAACAAGAAAATATTACAACAAAAAACCTAGGCTAACAACAGCCACCTGGAATGTTCGGACTGTTATTGATCCTGAGGGACTGGGAAACGACGAACTGGTATCATGGCAAAGGAACTCTCGAGATGGAGTAGACATTGAGGCCCTTGCAAAAGCCCGCTTCAGCAATGAGGACCCCCCCGACAGAAGTGGGGGCTGGGTATACCTTCTTTTGGAAAGGCAGGTCGATGGTAGGTGTAAGTGGTTTGAGGTAAGGCGGCCCGAGCACTCCATCCTGAAGCGGTCTCTACAAAAGTGTCACATAATGGACGTATGGACATATTCCCTACACTTAAGACTAATCATATATGTGACCAGTGTGGCAGGGCCTGCCTGTCGAGGGCTGGGATTCTCAAGTCGTGCACAATCGCACATGAGAGGAAACCAGGGAAGGGGCTCATATGTGTGATAGGGCACATAAAACCAAAGTTGGATCCGTGGACCACCTGAGTGCTCACAACCAAAATACTTGTAGAAATGGCCTTCTGTGAAGAAGTGGCAATCACCATATATATATATATATATATATATATTCAAATGTAAGGCGTAAACAAATCGAGAAAAAGTCAATCTCTGTATGTACATTTCGGCATATTATGCCTCATCAGCAGAGTTATAGACAGGAAACTGCTCTGTGTGTGATTCGAACCCTAACTTTCAGGCTGACAGGCAGGGATTCTAACCATTACACTAGCTGGTTTTTCCCCAGATTTCTCATTTGTTTTGAACTGAGATATACTACATTTTTGGTGACTTACTGCACGACAGTATGAAAGTAACTTTTTCTCGATTTGTTTACGCACATTTGTACAGACATGCTCGCCTAATTCATTAATTATCAACTAATTAATTTTCAAATTAGGTATGACTTCAATTAAGCACATATTCTCCCAAAAATTGTTGGCTATCGCCATCTCAAACAGATTGTTTGTTCACTTTCATATATATATATATATATTTACCTAGCCCTCCACTCAAGAAGAATGCGACACATGGTCAAGTTCTTAAGCAGAGTTTAACAGGTTTAAATTCAGATTTTTCTTCTCATAGACTGGTAAACCTAACCCTACTATTTACCCATAGCTGGAGGGAGAATAGTTGGATTCATACCTTTCCCAAGGGTATTAGCACTATGTGAAATGCAACCAATCTCATTCAGGATTTGAACTTGGGATGTCTAATATAAGTGTGTGGGTAATTATGTAGGAGGAATACACACACACTATATCTATTATTATACTACAGCTGAGCAAATCAATGTTTGTCTCCTAAAGGCTTTCTTACTTTTTAGTTTAATTACACAAAAGTTATACTGAATTATTCCTTAGTTTTAGGATTGAGTTGTGTTCGAAAAAAAACCCTTTTAATTGGTTCTAATAAGTCATAATTTGCAATTATGTCAAAAACTGACATGTCTCTAACTCACATTCTGCCTATCACTTTCCCCCTCTCTATGTACATCTTGATTACCTCCTTGTTATATATGTTAGTTTCTGTGTGTGTGAGAGAGAGACATGGGAGAGTTTGAAATATATTTGTATGTTTTCATAAGCAACCAGCCCGGCCAACATCTTGGCTCTTAATAAATTCAAATTAGGTCAAACATTCTCTTTCTTAGAAATCTTACAAAATGATTTTAATGTTTTTTTTGTTTTTTTTTAATTCCCTGGCCAAATTAAAAAAAAAGAATTAATTCGCTTTGCAAACTCATTTTTTCCTAATCCCAATTATCTACCCAGAGCTGAATGGAGGACCCAATGGTTCACATTTTGTCTAATATTTATATATGTGTGTCTCTGTGTAAAAAATTCTGTGCATATATGTGTAAAGCTATGAATGCATGTATACATAGGCATATGTATGTGCATGTATCCCTGCTCTTTTAAGTTTTGGGGGTTTTTTTTCATATTTTTTATGAGCATTAGGACTTGGGGGAGGGTAAATAAAATAAATAAGTTTATCTTCTGGTGACTGCACCCCCCACCCATCCCCAGGCTGTATCTACCCATTTTCTAAAAAGGAAGTAGGGTCAAAGTTCATTGCCTGATGCCCAAGGCAAATGAAAAGAGAATTCTGATGGAACCAAGCTATTTTTGGCACCATTCTTAACTGTGCATTCACACACATGAAGGAATCCCCTTTAAAAAGATTATTGCTGAAAAGCAAGGTAAAGATACCTATCCCATTGTGGTGTAACGGTTAGCAAGCTAGTTTCACAGATCCGTTACTACTGAAAAGTGTGTTTAATCCTCACTGGATGCCCCATACATGTGACCTTGTGTCAAATCCTAACCATTGGATAATTCTTTTATTATTATTATTATTATGTGGTGTAATGGTTAGCAAGCTAATCTTACAGATCTGTACTACCGAAAAACGAGTTCGATCCTAGCTGGATGCCCCATTAGGGTAGGTCAATTTTGGAACTGTAATGTATCCCATGTGGCGAAAGTTGCAAATTAAGATTAAAAATTACAGCATAAAATATTTTTCTTTAAAACTTTGCCTTCATTTGATGAAATAGATTTCAATCTTTTAAAATGTTATCACTGTTACAGCTTAATTATTAGGTAAAAAGCAGAATATCAGATGTCAGTGGTGAAGGGGGGGGTATATTTTCAATTTGAATTCTAGTTATAATATTTTATTCGTTTTGTTTAAAATGACAATCTTTTCTGTTTTAGATTCTGAAATTGCTAAATTTTCTAATCAATTTCTAGGTTAGAATGTTGCAAAAATGAAAATTTTTGGTGTATTTTAGTTTATATATTTGATATTTTAAAAAAAGTTTGTAACAAATCCTACCCACAGGGGAATAATTTTCATTCCTGTCAGACAAAAGTTATGATAGAGTTACTCCCCTTAGGTTTAAACTTTTCTATACAATCAACTCCAGTTGAAGAATACTGTTGCTCCATTAACCCCAAACCGCCCCCCCCACCTACAACCAGGTATACGGCTGAGAAGCCATACTTTGTATTCTCTGTATGCCATGACATTAGAAACAATCTAATGCTTTAAATTCTGAATAATATAATGGTCATCCTGACGCAACACCATGAAGCTAAGAGGTCTAGAAGAATGCAGCGGCAACAAAGCACCGGCACATCAACATCTTCAGGGACAGCCTTCAAATGCGACATCTGTGGTCGAGAATGTTTTTCAAATATCGGACTTTACAGTCACAGGAGGCGCTGTAACTTCAGGGGCACAAAAACTTTATTATAATCTTCCGAGATTGAAATGCCAATACAATACTAATAGTAATATAATGGTAAGTATTATTTTGATTTTTTAGACACTTGTCTCCCCCACATTTATTGCGAATTACACATACACAACATTTCAGCCGTTGTACTCTCAGGCCTTCTTCAGGTGTTCCACTGGGGTTGACTGCTCTTACTCCACTAAAAGTGTCAAGACTGTCTATCTGAGCACAGTGATGATTCAACTTGAGAAATCCTTTTCAATAGTTTGACACTTATAGTAGAGTAAGAGTGGTCTACGTTGTATATGTGTATTTCACAATAAAGATGAGGACAACAGTCCCAAAAATCAAAATAATACATATTATCAAGACTCATCTAAAAAATTCCGACAAATGATATAATGGTAAGTTTCATTGAAGATATATATGATGGGTCAGAAATTTATTAACCCTAAATTCATGAAATTGAGTAGAAATTATAAGAATTGGTGGTTAGTAAGGAATAGATTTATAAGAATGTTGGAATCTAAAGTAGATGGGTTATCTCCCTTGGTTGATATTCTCCTTTTCAAACAAACCAATCACTGGCCAGATATCAGGCCAATGATTGGTTGGTTTAAAAAAAGGGTATATTGACCAAGGGAGATAACCCACCTACTTTAGATATACTTGCAAAAAAAAAAAAATCCATCCGAGCAGTGTAAAAATTAATTTTTTAAAGATATTGCCTGAGGAGGTGGGAGTTAAAAAATTAATATCAGAGGGTTTGTATCATAAGTAAAATCATCAAATTTATTAAAGGAGTAAAAAAGACAAAAAAAAAAAACAATTTGAAATGGAAACTTAGTTCTAGACTTATGCAATCATTGAGAATATTGTGACACGAGCTTTGATGTAGCTGTGACGTAGTTTTGGTTAGGGGAAGATATACACCCAATCTCCATTATCAATAGCTATTTCTTTATAGTATAGTTATTTACTAAGCTTAGCTTAGATATGACACAAGGCCAGAAGTATGGGGTGCCTAAGGAGAATCGAACTCACTCACAATGGTCTGCGAATCTAGCTTGTTAACCATTACACCATGTGAGGTATTTCTTTATAGTATAAGATGTAAGGAAAATCATTACTTCTATTTATAGACTATTAGATATGGTAGAAATTGGCCAATAGGATGGCAGGCTAGAAAGCATTTAAGATCATTGCACTGTCTTGAGATCACTCACTGGACAAATAAAGAGACCAAGAAAGATGGCTGACGTATCTCTAGATTGGAGGTTTTCTACAGACTCGGATTAACGAGGATTCTTCTTTCAACAACAACATATAACCGTCACAATGGCTTTACAGATTTTAACGAGAGAAACAAAGAATGCCAGAACTGTAAAAGCCTTGACTAGGTGGAAAGAACGGTGAGAAGCTATACAATCTTATCTAGGGAAGAACAACAATGGAATTCATAAAGAAGCAGGGGTTTTATAGTGTCAGAGGATCAGAGAAAATATAAACAGCTGATATAACCTTTTATCTATTAGAGGATATGGAAAAAATATATATATATCTATATATTCAAATTATTTTCAGCTTCTCTCTCAATGAGTCCGGAATAAAAAACAAGCTCTGAAGATGATTTTTATAAATCGAAATATTGTTCACTATTAGCTATGAATATGATATAAAATATTTTCATTTTAACAGCATATTGTGTGTTTTCATATACTTTTATCTATAAGTTAAACCTAATGAGTCAAATATAACTACTAATAGTTTGGCTTAGTAGCTCATCAGGGCAAGAATCTGAGTCAGATTCTTACCCTGATGAGCTACTAAGCAAAACAATTAGTAGGTATATCTGACTCATTAGGTTTAACTTTATTATTTGCTCTACTTAGGTATTGAGCACTTTTTACTTTTTAGCTTTAGATAATCCTAGCGATTTTTTCTTCTTCTTTTAGCCATGTGTTACAGTGTTAATCAATTATTTTCGGTTGGTGTAACCCTCTTGGACTTTTCTTTTTTTCCCGAGGTAAAGTTTGGTAGTATATTTTTACTAAAAAACTATTTGCCCCTTTTTTTTTCTTACCGCAAGGGTTTACTAATAAGATTAGTATATATATATATATATATATATATATATTATATATATATGCGCTCCTAATCCCCTAGTGGAGGAGATTTTGCTGACGACGGCCAACTAAGTCTAAAGGCAAAGCTCTCCTATAAAAAGGATGGAGCACTCTCTGGTGACCTTTACATACAAACAGATGTGTGTATTTATCAGTTAAAAAATCCTCCTCCCATTCTGTAGGTGACAATGTCTGAGTGGTTAAGTAGCCTGAATCGATCGGATTTCATTCCCAGCTGGAGGTACCCTACAAATGTCTAGCCACACTGAAGAGATGTGATATGTCGAAACACGGTGTCTGTGGATGACTATATATATATATTATATATATATATATATATAATATATATATTACCCCAACTATGGGTAAAATAGTAGGGCAGACTGGGCTCTTTAACCGTGGGTAGGTAACCAGTCTAGGAGAGGGATAACTGAATTCAAAATTCCTATGGTCAGTCATTGATTGGGTTTGTGGCATTCTTTGTGCACCAATTCTTTCCTATTGACAGTGCCAAAAAGTGTGGAATGGTCCAACACAAGCCTTCACCACTATGAACAAATCACTGTGTTGGTTATTCACTGAATGAACACTCATGCGTCGAAAATCGACGAGAGTATATATATATATATATATATATATATATATATATATACACACACACTATAGTAATCCTATTAGTAAACCCTTGTGGTAAGGAAAAACCCAGTATAGTTTCCATCTAGTTTTGTTAACAGTCCTTCTTGTGGTTCACACACTTCTTCCATCAGTGTTGTAGTGCTTAGATCCCATTGGTCAAAAAAGTCATTAACAGTAGATGGGATGTCCTTATATAAACTTTTCAGCCTACTCCCGTGATGCTGAGAGCTTTTTGATCTAGTGTGTCTTGGGACACACAATTTTGCTTTGAATGAGTCCCCGGAAAAATTTATAGGTCCCAACTAAAACCATCTAACCATGTAACCTATCCTGTGTAATTTGTTTTCAACAAATCAAAATTACTACAATTCTGTTTTTGTTGTTAAACTGAATTTCATGGAAAAAAAACGTTTGCAGTCATGCTGATAGCTTTATAATTTAATGCGTCCTGGGATGCACATATTTGCTTTGAAGGAGTCCCCGGGAAAATTTATGGGTCCCATAAAGCTGGTTAACTCCTACCTTGTAACCTATCCTGTGTAATTCATTTCTAAAAAAAACTATTGAAATGTATTTACAGTTAGCTTGAAATGATGAAGGAAGAAAAAAGAAACACTGGGGTGCATGGATACGATTTTACTGCGTCCTTTTAGATTTTTATGCATCAGGGACGCAGGACGTGTACCCATCAGCATCTCTGCTACTCTTGTATATCTGAACTCTGAACCCCCCCTCCCCTATAACTGAGGGATTCATTTTTATAACCAGTTTCAAAACAATTCATCTCAAAATGGCTGCTGGGGAGAAGCTCTAAAATACAGTCCAACATGAAAGAAGACATTTTTAGCTGCTGCTGCTGCTGATGATGATGATAGCCGAATGCACACAATATGGACGGAGATGGGTAAAGTGCAAATTGGCTTAGAAGCAAATCAAAGCTAAATGACAAGGGAAAAGAAATTATGGGATACAAAGGTAAGGGAGAGGAGGAGGAAGTGAATGAGAGAGAGAGAGGGGGGAGTAGTAGTAGGAAGAGGAGGGTGAATAAAATGGTTTATGGCCAATACAACACAAACACTCACCTCCTTGTAAAAATATTTTCTGTCAAGAAAAACAGAAAAAATATGAGATCAACAATCTAATAAACATATTAAAAATGCGGACATATGTGCAGGTGCTCTTTTGCCCATTGTGTTAAATAATGGATGTTATTTAGATAATGGTATAACACCCTGCTACCAGTCAGACGATGCACAGACCACGGCACAGACCACGCTACCAGTCAGAGTATAGCACAGACCAGCTACCCAGTCAGAGTATAGCACAGACCACGCTACCAGTCAGAGTATAGCACAGACCATGCTCCAGTCAGATGATGCACAGACCATGCTACCCAGTCAGATGATGGCACAGACCACGCTACTTAATCAGAGAATGGTATAGACCACGCTACACAGTCAGATGATGGCACAGACCACGCTACCCAGTCAGAGTATAGCACAGACCTTGCTACTTAATCAGAGTATAGCACAGACCACGCTACCTAGTCAGAGTATAGCACAGACCACGCTACCTAGTCAGAGTATAGCACAGACCTCGCTACCCAGTCAGATAATGGCATAGACCACACTACCCAGTCAGAGTATAGCACAGAACATGCTACCCAGTCAGAGAATGGTATACACTAAACCACCATCTACTATAAGAACTTTTTGTTATACAATGTCAAATAATGAATTTTAAAATGTCTATCTGGTCGAACCCCATATAAATAAAAAGGAAATTCATAAAAAAACTAGACAAAACATCACCCGTTGGCCCACCATTGAATTCTGGGTAGATAACTGGGATTAGGGAAAAGTGAGTTTGCAAAGTGAATTAAATTTTTAAAAAATAAATAAATATGTCCGGACAATTTTAAAACAAAACCATTAAAATCATTTTATAAGATTTCTAAGAAAGGGAACATTTGACCTGATTAAGCTACAGGTTGGTTGCTTATGGAATTTAACATACAAATACATTTCAAACTCATCTCTCTCTTTCTACACTCACTGAGAAACTAACATATATAACAAGGAGGTAATCAAGATATACACAGAGAGGGTGGAAGTGACACATCAACTGAAACATTGTGCAAATAACAATAAAGATGTCTGAATAATTCAAATAATACAAATTATCAACTCCTCATCTAAAAAATTCAGAGAAATTTTGTTTGTTTAATCAAGAAATTAAAAGTTTAATGAAACTGATAAGATATTTTAGTTTAATCTAATTTAAGAATATATACATGTGGGAGTACTACTATTTGCCACCCTCCTATATGGCTCAGAGTTATGTGTCACTTATTGTAACCATCTATGACTCCTCAAACATTTGCACCAGTGATGCCTCTGCCCCATCCTCAACATCCACAGGAGTGACCTTCATCACCAATATGGAAGTTCTTGAATGGGCAAAGATCACCACCAATGAGGCCATGCTACAAAAATTGCAGCTATGTTAAACAAAACATCTGGAACCCCTACCTCACTCAGAACATTAACCTCCTGGAAACTGTACAGAGATGTGCAACCAAACAAATACCCTTCATCAGGCATCCGCCATATTCTGAATGTCTTGATGCTCTGTGAATGGATTTGTTGAAACTCCGGCATCTGACTTGGTAAACACTGATAAGGTTATTAACCATCTTAACTACAGCAACCTTGAGCACCTTTTTGATTTCCATGTTTCTAACACACGTGGGCATGCCTACAAATTCAGAAAACAGCATAGTTCACATGACTTTCGGAAACATTTTTTCATGCTCAGAGTTACTAAGGCATGGAATAAACTGCCTGAATTTGTTGTAGGTTGCCGAAACACTGCATTTTTCAAAAGCTCCATGTCTCTTGTAAAAACTATACATGATATCCCCCCATCTATACACATATGTATGCACACATACGTGTACATTATTACTGTATGCTATTCATGTTCCTGACATTAGT
The DNA here is from genome assembly GCA_023376005.1 of Doryteuthis pealeii. NCBI lineage: Eukaryota > Metazoa > Mollusca > Cephalopoda > Myopsida > Loliginidae > Doryteuthis > Doryteuthis pealeii. Next base: position 82,132,973 of record CM042152.1, read on the forward strand.
ACATTATTCTATGTATGATACATGAGACTTTGATAAGTTGTGGTGCACCTGAGCCACCTGAGCACTGTACACAAATTTCATTATCATTATTTTTTTTTATCTATGGCAAACTTTTTACAGAGGGGCACCATAAAAGCGATACAAGTATTGCTTGAAAAAAAAAAAAAAAATCCCTTGGTCTCCGTCACATCAACACTTGCCATTGATCCACCTTAACTGAGTACCATGACTCCTGGTATTTTAACCACTAACCATGCTGTGTCCTTTAAAATCACCTACAGTGCCACTCTCAAAAGGCATAGGAAGAACCATGTCTGTTGTAGGCTGCCGAAACACTGAATCTTTTAAAGCCTCCATGCTTCGTGTAGTCCGCCGACACTATACCTGATGCCCCTCTCCACACGCACACATACATGCATATTACTACTGTAAACTGTTCATGTTCCTAACACTAATACATTATTCTGTGTACTTGACATGAGACTTTGATGAGTTGTAGTGCACCTGAGCACTGTACACAATAATTTTCATTATTATTATAATGCCATCAAACCCTGATATGACCTTCAACTGCAGCCACTGTGCCTGCCTGTCCTACAATCCTTATCAGCTACAAACATGCCTGCAGTCAACATGGACCACCCCCTTAATCTTTGTTCACAAAGCCAAACCATAATGAGGACTACAATAACACTATACCTGATACCCCCACACACACACGTATATTATTACTGTTCGCTATTCATGTTCCTGACACTAGTACATTATTCTATATACTATACATGAGACTTTGAGTTGTGGTGCATCTGAGCACTGTATGTAATAAATTTCATTATCATTAACCTTTAAAAAAAAATTAAAAAGGTATAGACACTTTTTCTCAATATTTAAAAAGTTACTCGATTAAAGGGAGACAATCCAAATCAAGGTAAGTAACCCTTTACCTACTGAGTGTCAAACACTTCCCTATAATTAGGAATGTAGGCCATTACCACATGAGGCACCGTTTAAAATACAAATAACACAATGGTAGATTCACTGAAGATACAGCAGAGACTCTACAGAAATTTCTCACTAATATCTGAAATATGAATTTATTGTCTTATTGTCTAAAGGGGAATCTCTATTTTTATTCAATCTATTCATATCAACCTTTAACAACAAAGAAAAACAAATCTTTGTACAGAACATATACACTGTTAATATAATATCTATCTACAGATAAAATATTCTTAAGTAATTCATCCAATAATTCCCAAAAATACCCTTTTAAATTACCATTTTTTAGGAAATAACTCAAATTAATCTAAAAAAAATGTGTTTTTGCTATTGCTGTTTTTTTTGTTTTTTTTTAATTATTTGGTCAGGCAACTTTTTTCCAAAAATGTATTACTCTACTAGCAAAAAATCCAACGTTTTAATAGACTTGGTTTTTGAAATCTGTCTTGATAATAAATTTCCAATTTGAAGAGAAACATTAAAATTGGTTAAGACATTAAAAAATTATCAAAAAGAATATTAAAGTTGTTCTATTTTTTAATTACTAAATTTTTTGCAGCCAATAAGAATGGATTTATGTAATTTAAAAAAATAACTTTGTGTGATGATCACAGGCAAGAAACTAACAGTCATTCAACATTTCTGAGATTGAGGAGATGGCCATCAGTAAAAGAAATGGCAATCACTAAACACACACACATTATATATATATTATAATATATATTATATATATATATATATATATATATAATATATACATACATACATACATACATACATAGAAAGCAAAATAGTTTTAACTAGTATCCTATTAGTTTTAGTAATATTTACTCCTTTTGAGTTTTCACATCAGCGTTAGCTGATGGTCTTTCACTGTAGTCTGAGTGACAGCAAGTCTCCCCAGGTCTCCACGACTCTTCTAAGTATTCTAGCAGATTGCAGCATTATTATTATTATTATTATTAATCTTACCCGTTTTTTCTTTTCTTGCTTGAGCCAAATTTTTAATTTTCTTAAAATATGAAAGTATATCATACTCAAAATTCTTTTCTTCCATTTTCAATAACCATTAATATGAAATAAATTTTGATAACTTTTTTAAAAAATTCCACATAATTGTCATAATCAAATTTGAAGAAAAAAAAATTAGAATGAAGTTAAAAACTAAAATACTCCCTATAAAAAAAAAAAAAACTTTAAAGATCTTTTTGGTCAACTGAATGCTTCTAACTGGTTGTATTAATAAGAGCAAATTTCAGGCAGAATTTGTTCACAGGTATAATTTTATTTGGACAAGGCAAAAATAAAAATGGTGGAAGACAAGGAATTCTGGGAAATATTCTCTTTTTTTCTTCTTCTTCTTTGTGTCTTACAAAAGACAAAAAAGAAGTGGTGTAAAGGGTTAACAACAATCAGCAGAGTTCAAATTCAGGCTGAACCAGTGTGTTCAAACTTGACACTTAGCCCTTAGGAAAGGCATAAATCTACTTCTCCCTGTACCATCAAATAGGAAGGAGTCTTGTCATTAACATGATGGTTTATGGAGAAAAGAGAGGGCATGTGAGTAGCTGGGCAAACCACTTTCCCATAACTAACTTACCTGCCAAAGTCAGTAGCAACCAAAATTAAAACTACAGCAAAATGATTTTAAAACGCTTAATTAAGTAGGATTTATATAAATACACAAGGAGATAAATCTCAAAGAGAAAAACTTTTATTTTTATTAATAATGGAGATTCAGTCTCAATTTGTCTGTAACCAAAACTATGTCACTGCTTATGTCACATTACCCAAAATCATCATAATATGGAATAAATACACTCAAAATTTGAGCATGCAAACTTAGATGTTCCTCATTGTCTTTTTTAAAATGAGTTTTAATAAATACATGGCCGGTATTATATATTTATATAATGTTTTACTTTAATATATATTTAAAGTTATTAGAACTAAGTTTCCATTTCAAATTGTTTTATTTTTTACTCCTTTGATAAATTTGATGATCTTACTTACTCTCCGACATTGAATTTTTAACTCCTACCACATCAGGCAATATCTTTCAAAAATTAATTTTTACACCGCCTGGAGGTCATTTCTTTTGTTGCTAATCCTATTAATGGATTATCACTCCAGCATAAAAATTTAAAAGAATGTTTTTTTGTTTGTTTTTTTTTTTTAAATATTTATTCTTTCAAGAATAAGATGAATTAATTAATTTATAAACATAACTTATTTACTTAATTTACTTATTCATAGACATAACATTTAATTTTGGACTAGAATAAAATTATTTAGTAGTATATCAAAGAGTTGACCCTGAACTTTCTTTCACCTGGCAGCATCAATTTACAAAAATCAATAAAAATAAACGAGGTTATAAATTTAGAAATTTCTAAACTAAATGTTGAGTTTTTATGACTGGTAGAAAGTGGGAAAAAATGGTAATCTGAACATTAGCTACATAAATGAGAGTAACCTCCCCTTGTTTAATTCACTTTTATGAAGCCTTGTGTTTTGGTTGGCCATTTTCATTTCACCGTAAATCAATACAACTGCATGTTTTAACACAAAAATATCATAAAATGTGTTCTTATTAACAATTAAGTTCATTTCACTTTGAGGAAGCTATTGTTTTGGTCGGCCATTTTCATTTCACCATAATCAATACACTGCATGTTTTAACACAAAAATATCATAAAATGTGTTCTTATTAACAATTAAGTTCATTTCACTTTGAGGAAGCTAATATGTTTTGGTCGGCATTTTCATTTCACCTTAATCTACACTGAAAATATGAATTTGTTCGAATCAATACAACTGCCATGTTTTAACACAAAAATATAAAATGTGTTCTTAATAACAATTAAGTTCATTTCAAATAATGCGCAAGCACAATTAAGAACACATTTTATGATATTTTCGTGTTAAAACATTCAGTTGTATTGATTCGAATAAATTTGTATTTTTAATCTACATTTACGGTGAAATGAAAATGTCCGACCAAAACATATGGCTTCCTCAAAGTGAAATAAACAAGGGGAGGTTACTATCATTTATGTAGCTAATGTTCAGATTACAAAAAAAACCCAAAAAACTCACTTTTTAGTCAGGATTTAAATATTAATCTAACTTTTAAAAAAGAAATCTAGCAAATTATGTAAGTGTGTCCCCTATACATTTAACCCTTTCACTCCTACTGGGATATCAGTGTCACAATTGAATTTCATTTTAATCCTTAAAATGTACTGAGTAAAGTCGGCAGAGTGGCCTATTGTCGGTATCAGCGGGACAGTGAGGGAATCTATCTCCTTTTTGCTAAAACTAATTTACATCAACAAATCCTATCCTAACAGGTAATTAAATTACATTTTTACTTAAAAAAAAAAACCAAAAAAAACAAACCTAACCAAAAAAGAACACAAAAAAATAAAATGGCCTAGAAATATTTTTTTTCTCTTTAACTCTGCCTACAAAATTTTCCCCAAAGGCTGTACTAAAATTTCTTGGTATTTTTTACCTGTATGATGGAATATTTCAAAGTTCACTATCTATTCACCTCAGAACTCATTCTATTCAAATAAAATCCTTTTATTATTATTATTATTATTATTGTAATCCGAGTCCTTCTGCTCAATTATAATGAACTAAACATCAGTTTTTATACTTTACTTTACGTGTTATGCGTAGGATCACAGTATTGGAAGAATCGCTGTGAGCGGGTTAAAGTAGGCAAAGAGTTAAAAAAAAAAATTTTGAAAATAGGATTCAGAAAATGTTTTTTTACAAAATTAGAAAGTGAATGTAAAACTTTCCTAATTAATAATTTAAAAAAAATATCTAATTTCTTTTTTTTTTTTTTTTTTAAATCTTTGCAGTCAGATGGTAATAAGTAGATTATTATAAAACAATAGAATTAATTATTATAAAAAAAAAAAATGAAAGAGAGAAGAAAAAAAAGAAAGTAATATTAATTAATAGAAAAGGGTGCACATTTATCTAATACACATTAATAATAATGAAATTTATTGTGTACAATGCTCAGGTGCACCACCATTCATGAAAGTCTCATGTATAGTACATAGAATAATGTATTAGTGTCAGGAACATGAATAGCGTACAGTAATAATATACATGTATGTGTACAGTGCTCAGGTGCACCACAACTCATCAAAGTCTCATGTCAAGTACACAGAATAATGTATTAGTGTCTGGAACATGAATAGCGTACAGTAATAATATACATGTATGTGTACAGAGAGGGGTATCAGTTATAGTGTCGTTGAATTACAAGAAGCATGGAGGCTTTGAAAGATACAGTGTTTTGGCAGCCTACAACGGACGCAGGCAGCTTATTCCATGCCTCAGCAACTCTGAGCATGAAAACATAATATATATGAGGCACCTCCAAACCAAGATAATTCCTTGTTACCCAACACTTTGATAGTGTTATGTTTTTACATACAGATAAAATACGAAACACTGAATGAAAATGCAAGACCAGTTTGTGGGAAAATGAACAAGGTTTTATTTAACACAGGGTAGAGAAAGATTCTACCCTAAAAGGGACTTAACTAGCCCAACCATGCTGTGCACATGCATTCCACTCCATAGGAACCCCAATCCAAAAATGTCATGGTGGAAACCCCACTTCTGGGTTCCCAACAGTCCCCTACTGATCAAGGAGAGCAACTCTTTTTTCGTTAGGTCCTATCCTAACAGGTAGTAGTTGGTGGAATGGCTTATTGCTGGTATCAACTGGACAACAAGGGAGTCTATCACCTTTTCACTAGTGCTAAACCAGGGAGATTGTTTTTGTGTGTGAAGTGGAGCACCACACCTACCACCAGCTCCCCAATTTATTGCATAGATCCAAGCTGAGCTACTCATAATAGTTACTAATATCTACTTTTGTATAAATCTGGAATTGACAATTCTGGACTTTTAAAAAAAAGGAGACTCTGCTGCAATGAATGGTAATGGAATTGGTGGGAATAGGATTTGGGTTTTTTAAATTTTTATTTTTTAAAATGGTTAAATACAGAAAAAAAGTTATTCTAAAGATTAATTTTAATAAAGTTTGAAAATTATCCCAATTCCAAAATAATTCCATTCTGAATTAATTAGACGTAGATTTATTTTTTTTTTTAATTATTGTAAGATAAAGATTAAAAATCAGAAAATTGTACACAGCTATTTTTTTAAAATTTATTTTTGTCTTTTCCAGGAGAGATATTTTTATTTTGATAGAATTTAATAAAAAAACTGAACTGGTTCAAGGAATTCTTCCCACATTCCAGGATTAATAGACATGTTGAAGGAATTTGAAAATAAAATTCTTATATTGTAGTTTGCAAACTATTTAAGCCTAAACACCACTTTAAAAATTAGGTCTTTTAATGGGTCATTTTCGAATCTTCAGTCAAAAAAAAAAGGGGGGGGGGAATAGTTAAAATAAATTATTCCAGTTTTCCTGTTTTAACCGTTTTGGTCGCCAATGGTACACAAACATAGTAGCATTTTTTTTTGTTTTTTGGATAGCTCAATGTAAGGTATTTTCTATTGGCTGGTCATTGATCAATTCAATATTAATGTATAAAAACATCACTAGGAGGTCCCAATGTGGTTAGAATTATGTAACGGTTGTCTTGCAAAATATCGCCGACACTATGCCTGATGCCACCTCTCCACATACATATGCCACATACGCCGCACACATGCATGCATATTACTACTGTGAACTGTTCATTTCCTGACACTACATTATTCTGTGTACTTGACATGAGACTTTGATGAGTTGTGGTGCACCTGAGCACTGTACACAATAAATTTCATTATTATTATTATTTTCATTATTATTATAATAAATGAGAGCTTTGTTTTTCATGTTATTATACCTGAAACAATTGCTGATCAAATTATGTTTTGTTTTGAGTTTTATATATGAATATATTTTCAATTTTTATATATGAATATATTTCAATTTTTATATATGAATATATTGTTTGAAATACCCTGTATTTTGCATTTTCTAAAACAATTTGCCCACTCTTCAAGGATTTAAAAATATTATATGCCCGTGAAAGGGGTTAAAAAAGAGAAAGAAACTAAAAATAAAGTCAATGATTTTTGGGGTTTTGGTTTTTATTTCTCTGTACTTGTTACATAATTCATGGGTAGCCTACCAAGTATGTCTGTAAGTGTAGTATGATTTAAATAACAGTAGGGTAAATGGAAAGTTACCATTAACCATGGAAAAACTGATTGACAGGCAGTTCACGTTTCTCTAATCTAGATGCGGATTTCTGATTGGCTAAAGGAAAAGTGTGTTAAAGGGAACTGGCTTAGTCAGATTTTGGCTGTTAGCTGAAGGAAGCAGACCGAGGCTTGTTTGCTCTCAAGATGCCATCTTCTCACCACACAGTTATAAAACCCCTTTGGGCTAATAAAGACGTCTTGTAAAACAATCAAGTCTTGCTACATTATTACCAACAATGAAATAAGCACAGACAACCCAACCCGCAGAAAGAAGGAATCAACCCCAGAAGAAGAGGATGGTAGCAATTCAAACAGAACCGACCCAAGAAACACGTAAACAACCATCTCCTCTCTCTCCATTCATATACTGAGTCAAACGAGTATAATAACAAACTCAATTCAAGAACTGAAGAATTGCTATTTATAAAAAAAATAAAATCATTTTTTTTTTAAGTCAAATGTAGAAAAAAAGTCACATAGAAAAAAATAAAATAAATAAAAAGACAATCTCACTTTACTTTTGAAAGACTGTATAGCTCAAATAGTTTTATCCATTTTATATTTGCTAAATGCTTGGATTGTTTACATATCTTAAAGCAAATTTTAAATATCTACCAATTCTAATCTGACAACCCTTTAAGTTCAAAGGAGGTCAGTTTTTTTTTAAAAGAATTCACTTCAGGATAAGTCTACAGCCCAACATTTGAGAAAACCATTCAATTCTTACTAAACAGTCATAGAATATTAAACCATTTCAATACCGCATTTTCCAATTTTCTTTGTTCTTCCAGTGCTGCATTTTCATACAAACAAACAAAATGTCTTTAAAATCTTTAAACATTTATGATATAATACAATATTATGAACTGTGTTAGAACAAAACCATGTAGAATGAAATTTAAATTATAATCTTACACCTGTTAGAAATTCAACTATGTCATATATTTACATGGCACTAGGAATCTGACATAAATCGGGCAGACAGTGAAAGGGTTAAAATCCAATAATTATTGATTCTGTAATGAATATTTTAATATGTAATATTTTAAAGAAAAAGAAAAAGAAAAAAAAAGGCATTTTAATTTGTTGTTTTTATTTAAAAAAAACTCCAAATCCAGAATAATCAAAATGACTCCAGGAATCGGTAATTCCAGTTTTTTTTTTTCTTTTTTTCTCTATATAATTCGGTACCAACATCAAGTTTGTCTTCTAGGCAGGTTTAATGGAAGCAAGAGTAGATGAGATAAGAGTAAGATAAGAAAGAAAAAAATCTTGAAATAATCAAGGGAGGTAACTAGATTAATCTTCAATGACAAGTCATCGGATTGGAGATTTTTTTGCCTCTAATCAGTTGTTTATTTCTG
>CM042152.1:82141690-82174755 GCA_023376005.1 Doryteuthis pealeii
GAAGCATTTAGATATTGCACTGTCTTGAGATCATCACTGGACATATAAAGAGACCAAGAAAGATGGCTGGACGTATCTCTAGATTGGAGTTTCTAACAGACTCGGATTAGAGGATTCTTCTTTCACAATCAAATAATACCGTCACAATGGTTACAGATTTTAGAACGAGAGAAACAAAGAATGCCAGAACTGTAAAAGCCTTGACTATGGAAAGAATGTGAGGAAGCTATACAATCTTATCTGGGAAGAACAACAATGAAATTCATAAAGAAGCAGGTGGTTTTATGTGTTCAGGGATCAGAGAAAATATAAACAGCTGAATATACCCTTTTATTCTATTAGAGGATAGGAAAATATATATATATAATATTCTTATATAATTCAAATTATTTTCAGCTTCTTCTCTCATGAGTCGGATAAAAAACAGCTCTGAAGATGGATTTTTATAATCGAAATATTGTTCAATATTAGCTATGAATATGTATATATTTTTTCCTTTTAACAGCATAATTGTGTGTTTCATATATTTTATCTATAAATTAAACTATGAGTCAAATATAACTATAATCAGTTGGGCTTTAGTAGCTCAATCAGGGCAAATCTGGTCAGATTCTACTCTGGATGACTACTAACACAATTAGTAGTATGATCTGAATATTAGGTTTAACTTTATTATTTGCTCTATTTAGGTATTGAGCACTTTTTTAAACTTTAGATATCCCTAGCGAATTTTTTCTTCTTCTTTTAGCCAGTGTTACAAAGTGTTAATCAATTATTTTTGGTTGGTGTAACCTCTTGGCCTTTTTTTTTTCCCTGAGGTAAAGTTTGGTAGTATATTTTACTAAAAAACTATTTTGCCTTTTTTTTTTTTACCGGCAAGGGTTTACTTAATAGTTAGTTATATATATATTATATATATATTATATATATATATATGCGCTCCTATCCTAGTGGAGGGGATTTTGCTGACGATGGCCAACAAGTCTAAAGGCATGCTCTCCTATAAAAAAGGATGGAAGCATCTCTGGCAGCCTTTATATACTTCAGATGTGTGTATTTAATCAGTTAAAAAATCTGCCTCCATTCTGTAGGTGACAATGTTCTGAGTGGTTAGCAGCCTGAATCGAATCGATTTCATTCCAGCTGAGGACCTACAAATGTTCCACACTGAAGAGATGTGATATGTCGAAACACGGTGTCCTGTGGATGTAATATATATATATATATAAAATATATTACCCCAGCTAGGGTAAAATAGTCAGGGTAGAAGCTGGGCTCTTTAACTTCGGGTAGGTACCAGTTAGGAGGAGGGATAATCTGTTTGCAAATTTCTGAGGTCAGTCCGTTGATCTGGGTTCAGGCATTCCTTGTGGCACAATTCTTTTTTCCTATTGACAGTGCCAAAAAGTGTGGAATGGTCCAACACACCTCACGCCTATATAACAAATCAGTGTTGGTTGTTCACTGAATGAACTACATGCGTCGAAATCGACGAGTGTATATATTTATATATATATTTATATATTTATATATATACACACACACACAACACTAGAGTAATCTATTAGTAAACCTTGTGGTAAGGAAAAACCCAGTATAGTTTCCATCTAGTTTTTTTTTACAGCCCTCTTGTGGTTCACACACTTCTTCCATCAGTGTTGTAGTGCTTGGATCCCATTGGTCAAAAAAGTCATTAACAGCAGATGAGATGTCCTTATATAAACTTTTCAGCCTACTTCCGTGATGCTGAGAGCTTTTTGATCTAGTGTGTCCTAGGACACACAATTTTGCTTTGAATGAGTCCCCGGAAAAATTTATGTGTCCCAACTAAAGCCATCTAACCATGTAACCTATCCTGTGTAATTTGTTTTCAACAAATCAAAATTACTACAATTCTGTTTTTGTTGTTAAACTGAATTAGACTGAATCTAAATTTCATGGAAAAAAAACTTTTACAGTGATGCTGATAGCTTTATAATTTAGTGCGTCCTGGGATGCACATATTTGCTTTGAAGGAGTCCCTGGGAAAATTTATGGGTCCCGTAAAGCTGGTTAACTCCTACCTTGTAACCTATCCTGTGTAATTTATTTCTAAAAAAAACTATTGAAATGTATTTACAGTTAGCTTGAAATGATGAGGGAATAAAATAGAAAAACACTGGGGTGCATGGATACGATTTTACTGCGTCCTTTTAGATTGTTATGCATCAGGGACGCAGGATGTGTACCCTCAGCATCTCTGCTACTCTCGATGTATATCGAACTCTGACCCTCCTCCTATACTGAGGGATCATTTTTATAACCAGTTTCAAACAATTCATCTCAAAATGGCTGCTGGGAAGAAAGCTCTAAAATACAGTCTACATGAAAGAAGACATTTTTAGCTGCTGCTGCTGATGATGATGATAGCCGAATGCACACAATATGGACGGAGATGGGTAAAGTGCAAATTGGCTTAGAAGCAAATCAAAGCTAAATGACAAGGGAAAAGAAATTATGGGATACAAAGGTAAGGGAGAGGAGGAGGTGAATGAGGGAGAGAGGGGGGAGTAGTAGTAGGAGGAGGAGGAGGAAGAGGAGGGTGAATAAAATGGTTTATGGCCAATACAACACAAACACTCACCTCCTTGTAAAAATATTTTCTGTCAAGAAAAACAGAAAAAATATGAGATCAACAATCTAATAAACATATTAAAAATGCGGACATATGTGCAGGTGCTCCTTTGCCCATTGTGTTAAATAATGGATGTTATTTAGATTAATGGTAATACCCTGCTACCAGTCAGACGATGGCACAGACACGCTACCCAGCAGTCAGAGTATAGCACAGACCATGCTAACCAGTCAGATGATGGCACAGACCACGCTACTTAATCAGAGAATGGTATAGACCCACGCTACCCAGTCAGAGTATAGTACAGACCACGCTACCCCAGTCAAGATGATGGACAGACTCTGCTGTGCTATACTCTGACTAGGTAGCGTGGTCTGTGCTATACTCTGATTAAGTAGCAGGTCAGAGTAATAGCACAGACCTTGCTACTTAATCAGAGTATAGCACAGACCACGCTACCTAGTCAGAGTATAGCACAGACCTCGTTCAGTCAGATAATGGCATAGACCACACTACCCAGTCAGAGTATAGCACAGACCACGCTACCCAGTCAGAGTATAGCACAGAACATGCTACCCAGTCAGAGAATGGTATACACTAAACCACCATCTACTATAAGATTTTTGTTATACAATGTCAAATAATGAATTTTTAAAATGTCTATCTGGTCGAACCCATATAAATAAAAAGGAAATTCATAAAAAAACTAGAGACAAAACATCACCGTTGGCCCACCATTGAATTCTGGTAGATAACTGGGATTTAGGGAAAAGGTGAGTTTGCAAAGTGAATTAAATTTTAAAAAAATAATAATATGTCCGGACAATTTTAAAACAAACCATTAAAATCATTTTTGTAAGATTTCTAAGAAGGGAACATTTGACCTGATTAAGCTACAGGTTGGTTGCTTATGAAATTTAACATACAAATACATTTCAAACTCTCACTCTCTCTTTCTACACTCACTGAGAAACTAACATATATAAAAGGAGGTAATCAAGATATACACAGAGAGGGCGAAAGTGACACTCGACTGAAACATTGTGCAGATAACAATAAAGATGTCTGAATAATTCAAATAATACAAATTATCAACTCCTCATCTAAAAAATTCAGAGAAATTTTGTTTGTTTAATCAAGAAATTAAAAGTTTAATGAAACTGATAAGATATTTTAGTTTAATCTAATTTAAGAATATATACATGTGGGAGTACTACTATTTGCCACCCTCCTACATGGCTCAGAGTTATGCGTCACTTATTGTAACCATCTACGACTCCTCAAACATTTGCACCAGTGATGCCTCTGCCCCATCCTCAACATCCACAGGAGTGACCTTCATCAGCAATATGGAAGTTCTTGAATGGGCAAAGATCACCAACAATGAGGCAATGCTTCAAAAATTGCAGCTATGTTAAACAAAACATCTAGAACCCCTACCTCGCTCAGAACATTAACCTCCTGGAAACTGTACAGAGATGTGCAACCAAACAAATACCCTCCATCAGGCATCCGCCATAATCTGAATGTCTTGATGCCCTGTGAATGGATTTGTTGAAACTCCGGCATCTGACTTGGTAAACACTCATAAGGTTATTAACCATCTTACCAACAGCAACCTTGAGCACCTTTTTGATTTCCATGTTTCAAACACACGTTTGCATGTCTACAAAGTCAGAAAACAGCATAGCTCACGTGGACTTTTGGAAACATTTTTTCATGCTCAGAGTTGCTAATGCATGGAATAAACTGCCTGAATCTGTTGTAGGTTGCCGAAGCACTGCATCATTCAAAAGCTCCATGTCTCTTGTAAAAACTATACATGATATCCCCCCATCCAGACACATATGTATGCGCACATATGTGTATATTATTACTGTATGCTATTCATGTTCCTGACATTAGTACATTATTCTATGTACGATACATGAGACTTTGATAAGTTGTGGTGCACCTGAGCACTGTCCACAATAAATTTCATTGTTATTATTTTTTTTTATCTATGGCAAACTTTTTAGTGCATCTTGACAGAGGGGCACCATAAAAGCGATACAAGTATTGCTTGAAAAAAAAAAAAAAAAAAAAAAAAAAAAAAGAAAAATCCCTTGGTGTCCGTCACATCAACACTGCCATTGATCCACCTTAACTGAGTACCGTGACGCCTGGTATCTTAACCACTAACCATGCTGTGTCCTTTAAAATCACCTACAGTGCCACCCCCCAAAAGGCATAGGAAGAACCCCAACGTCTGTTGTAGGCTGCCGAAACACTGAATCTTTCAAAGCCTCCATGCTTCCTGTAGTCCGCCGACACTGTACCTGATGCCCATCTCAACACACACATATACATGCATATTACTACTGTAAACTGTTAATGTTCCAGACACTAATACATTATTCTGTGTACTTGACATGAGACTTTGATGAGTTGTAGTGCACCTGAGCACTGTACACAATAAATTTCATTATTATTATTATAATGCCATCAAACCCTGATATGACCTTCAACTGCAGCCACTGTGCCTGCCTGTCCTACAATCCTTATCAGCCACAAACATGCCTGCAGTCAACGTGGACCACCCCCTTAATCTTTGTTCACAAAGCCAAACCATAATGAGGACTACAATAACACTATACCTGATAACCCCCCCACACACACACGTATATTATTACTGTTCGCTATTCATGTTCCTGACACTAGTACATTATTCTATATACTATACATGAGACTTTGAGTTGTGGTGCATCTGAGCACTGTATGTAATAAATTTCATTATCATTAACCTTAAAAAAAAAATTAAAAAGGTATAGACACTTTTTCTCAATATTTAAAAAGTTACTCGATTGAAGGGAGACAATCCAAATCAAGGTAAGTAACCCTTTACCTACTGAGCGTCAAACACTTCCCTATAATTAGGAATTAAACTAATAGCGTCGATCCCAGAGGGCCACCCCTCCAGGCAATACCTGCCCCTTTGGGGGCAGGGCTGGGTTTATTGCCCAGCGCCTGAGGCGCCCCCCTTTAGGGGGGAATGCCGATGGGATCGACGCAATTTTTGTTCTCTCCCACCCATTAGCTTCGGCTTGTGGGTGGGCCCACGTTAAAACGGAGCCTTGTGCCCAGTCCATACAGGTGGGGTATGAGACAAATAAACCCTATAATTAGGAATGTAGGCCATTACCACATGAGGCACCGTTTAAAATACAAATAACACAATGGTAGATTCACTGAAGATACAGCAGAGACTCTACAGAAATTTCTCACTAATATGTGAAAGATGAATATACTCAGAGATTCCCCTTTCGACAATAAGACAATAAATTCTATTTTGATTCAATCTATTCATATCAACCTTTAACAACAAAGAAAAAAAAAATCTTTGTACAGAACATATACACTGTTAATATAATATCTATCTACAGATAAAATATTCTTAAGTAATTCATCCAATAATTCCCAAAAATACCCTTTTAAATTACCATTTTTTAGGAAATAATTCAAATTAATCTAAAAAACGTTTTTGCTATTGCTGGTTTTTTTTTGGTTTTTTTTTAATTATTTGGTCAGGCAACTTTTTTCCAAAAATGTATTACTCTACTAGCAAAAAATCCAACTTTTTAATAGACTTGGTTTTTGAAATCTGTCTTGATAATAAATTTCCAATTTGAAGAGAAACATTAAAATTGGTTAAGACATTAAAAAATTATCAAAAAGAATATTAAAGTTGTTTTATTTTTTAATTACTAAATTTATTGCAGCCAATAAGAATAGATTTATGTAATTTAAAAAAAACAAAAACTTAGTGTGATGATCACAGGCAAAAAAATAACAGTCATTCAGCATTTCTGAGATTGAGGAGATGGCCATCAGTAAAGAAATGGCAATCACTAAAAAAAAATATATATATATATATATATACATACATACATAGAAAGGAAAATAGTTTTAACTAGTATCCTATTAGTTTTAGTAATATTTACTCCTTTTGAGTTTTCACATCAGTGTTAGCTGATGGTCTTTCACTGGAGTCTGAGTGACAGCAAGTCTCCCCAGGTCTCCAGGACTATTCTGAGTACTCTGGCAGATTGCAGCAGTGCAGTATTATTATTATTATTATTATTATTATTATTATTAATCTTACCCGTTTTTTCTTTTCTTGCTTGAGCCAAATTTTTACTTTTCTTAAAATATAACAGTATAACATACTCAAAATTCTTTTCTTCCATTTTCAATGACCATTAATATGAAATAAATTTTGATAACTTTTTTAAAAAATTCCACATAATTGTCATAATCAAATTTGAAGGAAAAAAAATTAGAATGAAGTTAAAAACTAAAATACTCCTATAAAAAAAAAAACAAAAAAAAACAAACAAACTTTAAAGATCTTTTTGGTCAACTGAATGCTTCTAACTTAATAAGAGCAAATTTCAGGCAGAATTTGTTCACAGGTATAATTTTATTTGGACAAGGCAAAAATAAAAATGGTGGAAGACAAGGAATTCTGGGAAATATTCTCTTTTTTCTTCTTCTTTGTGTCTTACAAAAGACAAAAAAAGAAGTGGTGTAAAGGGTTAATAACAATCAGCAGAGTTCAAATTCAGGCTGAACCAGTGTGTGTTCAAATTTGACACTTAGCCCTTAGGAAAGGCATAAATCTACTTTTCCCTGTACCATCAAATAGGAAGGAGTCTTGTCATTAACATGATGGTTTATGGAGAAAAGAGAGGGCATGTGAGTAGCTGGGCAAACCACTTTCCCATAACTAACTTACCTGCCAAAGTCAGTAGCAACCAAAATTAAAACTACAGCAAAATGATTTTAAAAAGCTTAATTAAGTAGGATTAATATAAATACACAAGGAGATAAATCTCAAAGAGAAAAACTTTTATTTTTATTAATAATGGAGATTCAGTCTCAATTTGTTTGTAACCAAAACTATGTCACTGCATATGTCACATTACCCAAAATCATCATAATATGGAATAAATACACTCAAAATTTGAGCATGCAAACTTAGATGTTCCCCATTGTTCTTTAAAATGAGTTTTAATAAATACATGGCCGGTATTATATATTTATATAATGTTTTACTTTAAATATATATTAAAGTTATTAGAACTAAGTTTCCATTTCAAATTGTTTTATTTTTTACTCCTTTGATAAATTTGATGATCTTACTTACTCTCCGACACTGAATTTTTAACTCCTACCACGTCAGGCAATATCTTTCAAAAATTAATTTTTACACCGCCTGGAGGTCATTTCTTTTGTTGCTAGTCCTATTAATGGATTATCACTCCAGCATAAAAATTTAAAAGAATGTTTTTTTGTTTGTTCTTTTTTAAAATATTTATTCTTTCAAGAATAAGATGAATTAATTAATTTATAAACATAACTTATTTACTTAATTTACTTATTCATAGACATAACATTTAATTTTGGACTAGAATAAAATTATTTAGAAGTATATCAAAGAGTTGACCCTGAACTTCTTTCACCTGGCAGCATCAATTTACAAAAATCAATTAAAATAAATGAGGTTATAAATTTAGAAATTTCTAAACTAAATGTCGAGTTTTTATGACTGGTAGAAAGTGGGGAAAAAATGGTAATCTGAACATTAGCTACATAAATAAGAGTAACCTCCCCTTGTTTAATTCACTTTTATGAAGCTTTATGTTTTGGTCGGCCATTTTCATTTCATCGTAATCAATACAACTGCATGTTTTAACACAAAAATATCATAAAATGTGTTCTTATTAACAATTAAGTTCATTTCACTTTGAGGAAGCTATATGTTTTGGTCGGCCATTTTCATTTCACCGTAAATCTACACTGAAAATATGAATTTGTTCGAATCAATACAACTGCATGTTTTAACACAAAAATATAAAATGTGTTCTTAATAACAATTAAGTTCATTTCAAATAATGCACAAGCATAATTAAGAACACATTTTATGATATTTTTGTGTTAAAACATGCAGTTGTATTGATTCGAACAAATTCGTATTTTTAATGTACATTTATGGTGAAATGATAATGTCCAACCAAAACATATGGCTTCCTCAAAGTGAAATAAACAAGGGGAGGTTACTATCATTTATGTAGCTAATGTTCAGATTACAAAAAAAAAACCCCTCATTTTTTAGTCAGGATTTAAATATTAGTCTAACTAATTATGTAAGTGTGCCGTATACATTTAACCCTTTCACCCCTACTGAGATATCAGTGTCACAATTGAATTTCATCTTAATCCTTAAAATGTAGTGAGTAAAGTCGGCAGAGTGGCCTATTGTCGGTATCAGCGGGACAGTGAGGGAGTCTATCTCCTTTTTGCTAAAACTAACTTACATCAACAATGCACATTTATCTAATACACATAATAATAATAATGAAATTTATTGTGTACAGTGCTCAGGTGCACCACAACTCATGAAAGTCTCATGTCTGGTACATAGAATAATGTATTAGTGTCAAGAACATGAATAGTGTACAGTAATAATATACATGTATGTATACAGTGCTCAGGTGCACCACAACTCATCAAATTCTCATGTATAGTACATAGAATAATGTACTAATGTCATGGAACATGAATAGCATACAGTAATAATATACATGTATGTGTACAGTGCTCAGGTGCACCACAACTCATCAAAGTCTCATGTCTTGTACACAGAATAATGTATTAGTGTCAGGAACATGAATAGCGTACAGTAATAATATACATGTATGTGTGCAGAGAGGGGTATCAGTTATAGTGTCATTGAATTACAAGAAGCATGGAGGCTTTGAAAGATGCAGTGTTTTGGCAGCCTACAACGGATGCAGGTAGCTTATTCCATGCCTCAGCAATTCTGAGCATGAAAGCATAGTATATATGAGGCACCTCCAAACCAAAATAATTCCTTGTTACCTAACACTTTGGTAGTGTTATGTTTTTACATACAGATAAAATACGAAATACTGAATGAAAATGCAAGACCAGGTTGTGGGAAAATTAACAAAGTTTTATTTAACACAGAGTAGAGAATGCTTCTACCCTAAAAGTGACTTAACTAGCTCACATGTGTTGGAAGACTGAATAATAATGCAAGACCAGGTTGTTGGAAATTAATAAGGTTTTATTTAACACAGGGTAGAGAAAGATTCTACCCTAAAAGGGACTTAACTAGCTCAACCGTGCTATGCATGTGCGTCGTTCCTCCATAGGAACCACAATCCAAAAGTGTCATGGTGGAAACCCCACTTCTGGGTTCCCAACAGTCCCCTACTGATCAAGGCGAGCAACTCTATTTTCGTTAGGTCCTATCCTAACAGGTAGTTGTTGGTGGAATGGCTTATTGCTGGTATCAACTGGACAACAAGGGAGTCTATCACCTTTTCACTAGCGCTAAACCAGGGAGATTGTTTTTGTGTGTGAAGTGGAGCACCACACCTACCGTCAGCTCCCCAATTTATTGCATAGATCCAAGCTGAGCTACTCATAATAGTTACTAATATCTACTTTTGTATAAATCTGGAATTGACAATTCTGGACTTTAAAAAAAAGGAGACTCTGCTGCAATGAATGGTAATGGAATTGGTGGGAATAGGATTTGGGTTTTTTAAATTTATTTTTTAAATGGTTAAAATACAGAAAAAAGTTATTCTAAAGATTAATTTTAATAAAGTTTGAAAAATTGATCCAAATTCCAAAATAATTCCATTCTGAAATTAATTAGACGGAGATTTTTTTTTTTTTAATTATTGTAAGATAAAGATTAAAAATCAGAAAATTGTACACAGCTATTTTTAAAAATTTATTTTGTCTTTTTCCAGGAGAGATATTTTTATTTTGATAGAATTTAATAAAAACTGAACTGGTTCAAGGAATTCTTCCCACATTCCCAGGATTCATAGACATGTTGAAGGAATTTGAAAATAAAATTCTTATATTGTAGTTTGCAAACTATTTAAGCCTAAACACCCACTTTAAAAATGAGGTCTTTTAATGGGACATTTTCGAATCTTCAGTCAGCAAAAAAGAAAAAAGGGGGGGGGGGATAGTTAAAATAAATTATTCCAGTTTCCTGTTTTACTGTTTTGTCGCCAATGGTACACAAACATAGTGGCATTTTTTTTGTTTTTTGGATAGCTCAATGTAAGGTATTTTTCTATTGGCTGGTCATTGATCAATTCAATATTAATGTATAAAAACATCACTAGGAGGTCCCAATGTGGTGTAGAATTATGTAACGGTTGTCTTGCAAAATATCGCCGACACTATGCCTGATGCCACTCTCCACATACATATGCACACACGCGCACACATGCATGCATATTACTACTGTGAACTGTTCATGTTCCTGACACTACATTATTCTGTGTACTTGACATGAGACTTTGATGAGTTGTGGTGCACCTGAGCACTGTACACAATAAATTTCATTATTATTATTATTTCATTATTATATAATTAAAAATGAGAGCTTTGTTTTCATGTTATTATACTGAAACAATTGCTGATCAAATTATGTTTTGTTTTGAGTTTTTATATATGAATATATTTTCAATTTTTATATATGAATATATTGTTTGAACATACCCTGTATTTTGCAAATTTTCTAAAAACAATTTGCCCACTCTTCAAGGATTTAAAAAATATTATCTGCCCGTGAAAGGGGTTAAAAAAGCAGAAAGAAACTAAAAATAAAGTCAATGATTTTTGGGGTTTTGGTTTTTATTTCTCTGTACTTGTTACATAATTCGTGGGTAGCCTACCAAGTATGTCTGTAAGTGTAGTATGATTTAAATAACAGTAGGGTAAATGGAAAGTTACCATTAACCATTGAAAAACTGATTGACAGGCAGTTCACGTTTCTCTGATCTAGACGTCGATTTCTGATTGGCTAAAGGAAAAGTGTGTTAAAGGGAACTGGCTTAGTCAGATTTTGGCTGTTAGCTGAAGGAAGCAGACCGAGGCTGTTTGCTCTCAAGATGCCATCTTCTCACCATGCAGTTTGGGCTAATTAAGACGTCTTGTAAAACAATCAAGTCTTGCTACATTATTACCAACAATGAAATAAGCACAGACAACCCAACCCGCAGAAAGAAGGAATCAACCCAGAAGAAGAGGATGGCAGCAATTCAAACAGACCGACCTAAGAACACGTAAAAACACCCATCTCCTCTCTCTCCATTCATATACCTGAGTCAAACGAGTATATAACACACTCAATTGCTGAAGAATTGCTATTTATAAAAAAATAAAAATTTTTTTTAAAGTCAAATGTAGAAAAAGTCAAACATAGAAAAAAATAAAATAAATAAAAAGACAATCTTCACTTTACTTTTGAAAGACTGTATAGCTCAAATAGTTTATCCATTTTATATTTGCTAAATGCTTGGATTGTTTACATATCTTAAGCAAATTTTAATATCTACCAATTCTAATCTGACAACCCTTTAAGTTCAAAGGAGGTCAGTTTTTTTTAAAGATTCACTTCAGGATAAGTCTACAGCCCAAACATTTGAGAAAACCATTCAATTCTTACTAAACAGTCATAGAACTATTAACCATTTCAATACCGCATTTTCCAATTTCTTTGTTCTTCCCAGTGCTGCATTTTCATACAAACAAACAAAATGTCTTTAAAATCTTTAAACATTTATGATAATAATACAAATATTATGAACTGGTGTTAGAACAAAAACAATGTAGAATGAAATTTAATTATAATCTTACACTGTTAGAAATTCAACTATAGTCATATATTTACATGGCACTAGGAATTTGACTATAATCGGGCACGACAGTGAAAGGGTTAAAATCCAATAATTATTGATTCTGTAATGAATATCTTTGAAAGAAAAAAAAGAAAAAGAAAAAAAAAAGCATTTTATTTGTTTGTTTTTATTTAAAAACTCCACCAAAATCCAGAATAATCAAAATGACTCCAAGGAATCGGTAATTCCAGTTATTTTTTTTCTTTTTCTATATAATTCGGTACCAATCATCAGTTTGTCTTCTAGGCAGGTTTAATGGAAGCAAAGAGTAATGAGATAAGAGTAAGAAATAAAAGAAAAGAAAAAAATCTTGAAATAATCAAGGGAGGTAACTAGATTAATCTTCAATGACAAGTCAATCGGATTGAGAGAATTTTTCCTCTAAATCAGTTTGTTGTAAATTTTCTGACACAATTTTCTTTTTCTTTTTCTTTTTTTTTTCTTTAAATTTCTGGCAGTTTTTGTTCTCTTTCTGTTTAATTCCTCAATAAGTTTTATTTAAAAGAAATAAAAGACAAATTAAATTACATTTACTAAAAAAAAAAAAAACCAAAAAACAAACCTAACCAAAAAAGAACAACACAAAAAAATAAAAATGGCCTAGAAATATTTTTTTTTCTCTTTAACTCTTTGCCTACCAAATTTCCCCCGAAGGCTGTACTAAAATTTCTTGGTATTTTTTACCTGTATGATGAGATATTTCAAAGTTCACTATCTATTCACCTCAGAACTCATTCTATTCAAATAAAATCCTTTTATTATTATTATTGTAATCCGAGTCCTTCTGCTCAATTATGATGAACTAAACATCAGTTTTTATACTTTACTTTACTTGTTATGCGTAGGATCACAGAATTGGAAGAACCGCTATGAGCGAGTTAAAGTAGGCAAAGAGTTAAAAAAAAAAAAATTTTGAAAATAGGATTCAGAAAATGTTTTTTTTTTTTACAAAATTAGAAAGTGAATGTAAAACTTTCCTAATTAATAATTTTTAAAAATATTTAATTTCTTTTTTTTCTTTCTTTTAAATCTTTGCAGTTAGATGGTAATAAGTAGATTATTATAAAAACAATAGAATTAATTATTATTAAAAAAAAAAAAAAAAAAATGAAGAGAGAAGAAAAAAAAAACAGAAAGTAATATTAATTAAGAGAAAAGGGTGCAATGCTAGGACTTAGCCTCTCCGTATTTGTGTTCAATCATAAAATAACAAACATTACTTTCTTCATCTGGATTGCCATCGTAGTAGTATGTCTCCTGCTAGTGACCGTTTCCAGTATGTTGTCAGGCATCGCCGTAATATCTACTAAATTGTCACTATGTATAACAGAGCGTTGTTCTCTAGCGGCAAGACTTCTTATTGGTTCAGACGCAGGGGACTCACTTCGACTTGTGGTGTCTGTGAAGACACTGTCTGCATCCGAGCCTATCACATCCAGTACGGCTCCTTCAGATGAAGATTTGGTCACAGAAGTACCAGAAGTCTTTGCTTTGAGAGGTTGGTGCTGATGTTCTTGTAGATGAGGCCGATTCTCGCTCCTGAGGCCTCCACCACCTCCTCCTCCTCCATCACCATCGCCTCCTCCTCCTCCTCCACCCCCACTGCTGCTACTGCCCTCGTTAATGTTGCCTGTATTGTTTTTATGATTTCTCTTATTGCCGCTACCTCTGCTACAAGGACCTCTTCCTCCTCCTCCTCCTCCTCCTCCAGCTCGTCCATTGGTGCTACCACTTGGAGGCCCAAGAAACCAGTCTGAGCGCTGCCGTAACCGTTCCATTTGCCGACGTTTAACAGAGTTGTAACGACTCAAGCACCTTGTCTTATAATCCACTCTTATATCATTTAAGTTATCCTCCAAAGATTTCGGACGCTGTAAATAGAAAAAAAATTAAACATTTTTAAAAATTGAATCATGAGAACAATTAAAAAAGATAAAAAATAATTAAAAAAAAAAACAACAAAAAACATCTTTATTATTACTAGCAAAAAAACAAACACCTTCCGGGCAGTGTAAAAATTAATTTTTGAAAGATATTGACTGAGAGGGGTGGGAGTTAAAAATTCAATGTCAGAGGGTTTGTATCATGTGTAAGTAAAATCATGAAATTTATTAAAAGGAGTAAAAATTAAAACAATTTGAAATGGAAACTTAGTTCTGTCCCCCCTCAAATAAAATGTTGCGAGCATCTATTGATTATTAATCAAACAAGCAAAATATATGCACCTCTGGTTGCAAGTCTTTAAGTTTTAATGTAATAGAATATTTTATTAAATTAGAAAGGCTAATGAAACTAAATAAGAATGCAGATAAAAAAAAATTGAAACAGAGGGGGGCATAATGGAAAAATAGAACAACTGAAACTTACTCTTCCATCACTTCTGTCTTTCATTGCTATATTTTCCTAAGTTAACTATTTAGTTAAAATAGGAAGTAAAGAATAAAATTACAGTTATTTCTTCCATTTAATGGATTTTTTTAAAGATTCATCACTGAGATTTTTGCTCATAATAATTATGATAAAACCAAACAATTAGAAATCAATAATACTAAGCTTTTTTAAAAATTTTTTTATTAAAATCCAATTTTTAATATCAATATGCAAATTAGCCTTCCCGTTCACACTGTAAACTGCTATTTTGTTGTATATATAAATACAATTGCATGTTATTGGTATGTAGATCAGGCCCAGGACCTTACAAGCTAACATTGTTGATCGCAGGGGGCCATCATCCCAGGCAACACCTACTCCCTTGACTTAAAGGGGCAGGCTTGGGTTTATTGCCCAGTGCCGAGGCACTCCCTTTGAGGAGGAATGCCGACAGGATCAACACGTTTTGCATCCGCCACCTATGAGTCACAGTTTGTGGGTAACCCATATACGTGGTGTACATGGTAAATATCTAGTATGTAGATATGGTCAACAGTATTAATAATGTAAAACAATCTTATTAATAATTGAAGTTTAAATAAAAATAAAATCATGGAGAATGTGACGTAAATAACTAAGGGAATTGTGACTTGAGTAGTGATATAGTTTTGGTTATAGACAAACACACCATCTCCATTATAATAAGATAATTATTTTGAATATTTTACACATAAATTTTACACAAAATCATATTTATTTATCTATTTGTAAACCTTTAGGTAATTTTTTACTAAAAAAAAAAAAAAAAAAAAAAAAATGGCAAATTGATTGCAAATTTCACAAGTAATTTTTTCCATTGAAGTAATACAATTTTTTAATTAATTTCATTGTTAATACTAGTACAATATAAAAAACACCCTCAGGGTGATGTAAAAATAGATTTTTGAAACATATTGCCTGAGGGGTGGGAGTAAAAAATTCAATGTCAGCGAGTTTGTACCCTAAGTAAGTAAAATCATCAAATTCATTAAAGGATTAAAAAATAAAACAATTTGAAATGTAAACTTTAAATATGTATTAAAATAAAAACAAACTATATATAGATATATAATACCAGTCATGTATTTATTAAAACTTGTTTTAAAAAACAATGAGGACTGTCTAATGTTGCATGTTCAAATTGTGAGTGTATTTATTCTATGTTATAATGATTTTGGGTAATGTGACGTGAGCAGTGACGTAATTTTTGTTACAGACAAAAACCGGAAGTGAATCTCCATTATTAATAGATAGTTTATTTATTTAAATGATATATAGTTTATCTATCACAATGGAAAGGATTCAAACGTTGAATTATAAGGAACAGCTTTTATTTATTTTATTAATATTAATTGTTTTTTATTCTATGTATTGACGATTTTGGTAATTGTGATGTAAACAGTGACATAGTTTTGGTTACAGACAAATAGAGACTGAATCTCCATTATTAATAGAAGACTAGCAGGACCTGTTGAAATTCCATGTAATGAAAATATCAAGAACTATTTAAGCAAGAAAGGATGATATGCAATTTTATTACATATAAATCCTATTGTTGTCTTTGCCATGAATAATACAAAAATATACAATAACAATTTATCTATATATCAATACTCTTGTTCCTTAATCTTCTGACCATTATCGTCTTGTAACACCCCCTTGTTAAAAATGAGACTATCCAAATTGTCCAAGATGAAGTGAAAAAAAATGTAAATTTTGATTATTTAGTGTTGATTATTTCTTTTGAGTGTCGTCACCTCAGCTAAATAATGGACCCTCCCGTTTTTTATAAAGAAAGAAAGGGAAGAAAAAGGACATGCCAGACAAAAAAAATATAATAAGAAAGAGAGGGAGTAGGGTAAGGATAGAGAGAGGTGAGCGTATGGAAGTGATAACGCTAATCTGTTTCAATTGAACATAATGAAAAGATGAAAAATATGAATAGTAGAGATGCTGATAGGTACGCGTCTTGCGTCACTGATGCAGAAAAATCATATCCATGTGTCCCAGTGTTTTTTTTTCTTCCTCCACCATTTCAATATTTTCTTGGGAACGAATTACACTGTATTGGGTACAAGATAGAGGTTAGACAGCTTTAGTTGTTCATAGATTAAAACTGCAATTTATTAAGAAACTTTAGTTGGGACCCATCAAATTTCCCTAGGACTCATTCAAATCAAATCCGCGCGTCCCAGGATGCATTAAATTAAAAAGCTATCAGCATCACTGGAAAAGTATTGAAAAAACCCAAAAAAACCAAAACAAACTGTCTTATTACTTTCTAGACCAGAGTTTTTCAACGGGTGTGCCACAGCACACTAGTGTACTGTGAAGCTTCCGTGGGTTTGCCGTGAGTGTTGAGGACAGTTGATCGTCCTCTTATACTTTTATTCTATTACTTTAATATTTTTTGTTTTAATTGATTAAAAATATACATTTAGAAATAAAATGATGTTTTCTGTTACACTTGTAGCACATTTTCACTATTCCTTTTCTTTTAAAATCTAAATGGTAAAATAATTATATGTTTATATACTGATGGTGTACCTCAATCAATTTATTGTCCAACTCACTGTGCTAGGAGATGAAAAAGGTTGAACAATTCTGTTCTAGTCCTACCAAATTCATACTACAACTAGCAGCTTTTAAAGCAAAGAGGGTTGCTTTTTGGCTAAGTGATTTGCATATTTCACATTGTTCCCCTGTAACACAACTCTGTAGAAGTCACCTTTGAATGCTGATTTTTAAGGCACCAAGTCTTTCGCTTGAAAAATTGGCACACAGCTGTACAAAGCTTATTAATAAATATCACAAAGCAAAAAAGTTTATTTCTTTATAAATAAAACACTAAGTTTAGACCAACACCATAAAGCCAGCAGGTTTATCGAAATCCAAAATCTGATAACTTCTTAGCATTTCCTTGTGAAACTTTATCAGATATCTTTATTTCCGTGGTACGAACGAGAATTGTTTAGAGAATTTCAACAAAAGCCTTGGTGGTTATTTCCTAGTTGAGTAACATGATATTACAGGGTGACCCAGAAAAAACAGAACCCAAATTATTTTTCCCCCCTTAAATTAACCCTAAACCACTACCCTACCCTAGTTAAAATTAACAGTTTTATTACAAAATTTGTGGGTTCTGTTTTTTCAGGATCACCCTGTAATATCATGTTACTCAACTAGGGTTTTGGGTTGGGGTTTAGGGTTAGTTAAATGGGAAAATAAATAATTTGGGTTCTGTTTTTTCTGGGTCACCCTGTAATATGTTACTCAACTAGGAAATAACCGCCTTGGTTAACAAAATCCTTTGTATTAGTATTATTTGGATTATTCGGACTATTGTCCTCATCTTTATTGTTATCTGTATATTTTGGCCGATGTGCCCGCCAAATAATACAAATAATCAAGCCTCATCTCAAAAATTCAGAGAAAATTCCTTTGTGTTGGTATTTTATGGGTATGACATTTTACTACATACACTAGCAAAGATGCAATTCTGGACATTATATCAGATACACTTTGACCCAGTGTGGTAATACCTGCTTGGACCCACACTACGGGTCAGCTAGATCTTTTTTATTTTTTTATTTTTTTTAATGGCATATCAACCTCGGTGGGTCATTTAATGCCAACAAAGTTGTGAAATAAATTCATTCTTAATGCATAATACAATTTTGTTTATCAACTCATGTTTTTCTATTCAACCCATAGATGGGACCCTAACAGGTACTACCACTCCGGGTCAGAGTGGACCAGGGAGCAATGGTGATGAATGGGGTGCTCCACATTCCCCAAACCTCCAAAACTGGAACCTCACCATCAGATAGAGTTTGTCATTCCCAGGACATGAAAACCCTCAGCCACTGCCTTCTAGCACCCATATGATAAAAAAGGGGTTGGGGCTTGCCATAAGGGCAATAGGGTTGGGGCAATCATATAGTTGCTAGGGCTTGACATGACCAGCCGATTGATCGGAGGGGGCCTCTCCGACCGCCCGTCTAGCCCAAGATAGGGCCAAAGTGGAGTGTTGCATATCTTGGACTGCTCATCCACCTGGACTCCATCCTCAAGCATCATGGGTTGCCACCCACGACCAACAGGTGGCACCATTGGGGGGTTCTTACCCCACTGCAGAGGTGCAGTCAGTGTATTCTTAAGCCCTGCCAACAGGGCTGTTTAGAACATGAAGAAAATTAAAAGAAATATGACAACACTGCTTTACGCCATATGAAAAAAAAATAATGGAAGCTATTGCTAAATAGTTCAATATTTAAAAAGTATAATAATCTTGATTTAACTTTCTCATTGTTTTTTTTCTCTTTCTTTCCTTCTATTCACCTTTTCCTTATGATTGAAACAGATTAGCGTTATCACTTTCATGTGCTCACATCTCTCTATCTTTCCCTTACTCTTTCCTTATTTCTTTCTTATATTTTTCTGTGTAGCATGTCTTTTATCTTCCCTTTCTTTCTTTATGATAAAAACGGAATGGTCCATTACTTAGCTGAGGCAACAACACTCATAAGAAATAAGAATTCGGCAGATAAGCAACACCAGATAACCAGGATTTACATTTTTTGCATTTTGTCTTGCATGATTTGGACGGTCTCATTTTTTAACCAGAGCATGTTGCAAGAAGGTAACGGTTGGAAGATTAAGGAACAAGTGTATTAATTATAGAAATTAATGAATTTTTTTTTATTTGGTGGGGCGGGGTGGGGGTTGTTAGAAAGTTTAAAGAAACTTGAAAAACAATGCATTAAGTATGTTGAAGTAAGAGAAGAATTTATGGAATATTGTGTTATGTTTCATTTGTCAAGGTCAAAAAATAAATTCAGACTTGGGGGGGGGGGAACGGTTTATTAATAAGAAGGGTTGAGGATTTGGATTTATTCAGATCAGTTAATTTGAACCACATATCTTTGAGGTGTACAACAGATTCTCAAAGATATGTGGTTCAAAGTTAACTGACCTGAAAAAATGTGAAAGTTTTTAAATAAAATAACTGGTGCATTCTATCTTTTATTCATTAATATATCAACACTGAACATTTCCTTAAATTCGTTTAATTCCCTGATTTTTGGTATTTTTTTTTCTTTTAGCATACTATGGTGGAATTTAGGTCCGTTAAGTTTGATTTAACCGAAATATAACTTGAAAGCCAAAATTTTGGTTGAGTATCTTTTTATATTTATATTCCATGATAATCTCTCGTAATAAATGGAGAGCCAACACTAATTTTATTTTTCTTCATTTTAATTCTCTATTGCTTTTTTAAAATTGCAACTCACTTTAGAATACACTGACTGCACCTCTGCAGAGACGTAAGACTCCCCCCTCCCAAATAGGAGCACCAGTTGGCCATGGGTGGCGACCCAT
Source organism: Doryteuthis pealeii (assembly GCA_023376005.1). Classification (NCBI taxonomy): domain Eukaryota; kingdom Metazoa; phylum Mollusca; class Cephalopoda; order Myopsida; family Loliginidae; genus Doryteuthis; species Doryteuthis pealeii. Next base: position 82,161,869 of record CM042152.1, read on the forward strand.
GATGCTTAAGGACAGAATTCTGGTGGCTGAGCAGTCCATGACATGCAACACCCCATTTTAGCCCTTACTGAGGTTAGATGGGCGTTTAGAGAGGCCCCCTCTAATAAATCAGCTGGTCACGTCAAGCCCTAGTACCTATATGATTGTCCAAACCCTATTGTGGCAAGCCCCAACCCTTTTTATTATATAGTTCCTAGAAGGTGGTGGCTGCATGTCTTCATGTCCTGGGTATGATGTTAAACTATCTGATGGTGAGGTTCCAATTCTGGAAGTCTGGGGAATGTGGAGCACCCCTTCATCACCATTGCTCTTAGGTCCACTCTGACCTGGAGTGGTAATATAGGGTCAGAGTGGACCTAATAGTCCTATCTATGGGTCATTTAATGTCGGCAAAGTTTTGAAAGATTCGTAGTAATAGTTTGGAAGAAAATTTTCATAAACTCATTTTTTTTTAAAACAAATTTTCTATTTAACCCATAGATGGGACCCTAACAGGTACTACCACTCTGGGTCAGAGTGAACAAGGGAGCAATGGTGATGAAGGGGTGCTCCAAAACTGGAACCTCACCATCAGATAGAGTTTAATGTCATACCCAGGATATGAAGACCCTCAGCCATTTGCATTTTACTTTCACACTAATGTTCTTGGGAAAGGTCTGGATCCATTTATGGGTAAATAGTAGGTCAGACTGGGTTCTTTAGCCTTGGTAGAGCAAACAGTCTAGTAGATGGAAAACTTTAATTTAAGCCAGCTTTACTCTGCTTAAAAAATTGACCTTGGGTCATATTCTATCTGTGGTGGAGGGTTTGAGTAAATACATATAAATCTTAAATTATACACAGTCTTAAAGAACATATCAAAGTTAATTTCTGTTGCATTATTTAACCTTGATTTTACACAAGATGGTTAGTTTCAAATTTGACTATTTTAGATTCAATTTTACTTTTTACAAACACTCTACTATTATACTTTAAACTACCAACATATGTTCTAGTAATTACTTTTTGGCATCTACAATATTATGTTGCCACCTCCTCTTCCTCAAAAAAAAAAAAAAATATTACCCGCATCTTGTGTAACCATTGGTGACTAAAGTTGTCTTTTATATTTTCCTGCCCAAATGAGGAATCATATATATATATATATATTATATATATATATATATATATATATATACCAACAAACAGTACTTGTAATGTAAAAGTATTTAAGTACATGTTCATAAGTGAAATTTGAGATTAAATGTTAAAAGAAAAAAAAAAAATTCAACCACTTAACAGAAACATATTTTGTTTAATTTTACTTCTAAAATTTTTATCAAAATAGAATTTACTATTTATATAATAACAATGTATATATTACTAACATCCTCATTATGTTTGTATATATGTAACCCTAACCCATCAAAACTCACACACGATTCTTATCACAGAATAAAAAGCAACTATAAGCAACCCAAGATCTGCATGCCAGCACAAAGTACAAGAGTGAGTCAATAGTTTAGTAATATTTTGGTACATGCTAGTTTGTAGAATATATATATCATGTGACCAAAACAGTTCAAACTGTGGTAGGCTGGTTGGATTTTACGGCATGTCAACCCCTGTTGGGTCATTTTATGCCAAAGAAGTTTTATTCATTCTCGATGGGTACTCAATTTTTTTTTTTACTCAATTCTTTTTTTAAAGACATTTTTTAAGAACTCATTTTGTTCTACTTAACTCATAGATGAGACCCTAACGGAAGAAGTTCAAACTGTGGTAGGTTGGTTGGATTTTACGGCATGTAAACCCCTGTTGGGTTATTTTATGCTGAAGACATTCTGCTTTATTTATTCTTGATAGGTACTCAATTCTTTTTAAACAAATTTTTTAAAACTCATTTTTTCTATTTAACCCATAGATGGAACCCTAAAAGGTATTAACTACCACTCTGGATCAGAGTAGACTTGGGAGTAATGGCTATGAATAGGTACTCCAGACTTCCAGAACTGGAACTTCACCATCAGATAGAGTTTAACATCATACCCAGGACACAAAGACCCTCAGCCACCGCCTTCTAGCATACATATTATAAAAAGGGTTGGGTGGTTGCCATAAGGGCAATAGGGTTGGGACAATCATATAAGTACTAGGGCTTGTCATGATCAGCCGATTGATCGGAGGGGCTTCTCCAACCACTCGTCTAGCCTAGGTAAAGGCCAAAGTAGAGTGTTGTAAGCCACCAGGGTCCCACCCTTAAGCTCCAATGGGTGGCATCATTGGGGAGAATTTACCCTTCTGCAGACGTGCAGTAGTTGGTGTATTTTAAAATCCCAGCTGACAGGGCTGCCATGGAAGGTATCCACTGTGGTTGGTAGTATTGTGGTAGATAGTGTGCTAACACATTCATTACTTCACTCCATGGGTGATTGGAAAGTTGCACAGATGAATGTTCAATGTAGTCTAATTTTGGAACTCATCCCAAGGAAAGGCTAGGGGAGTAAACCCCGAAAACAAATCCGGAACCGGAGTCCCTAAGGTGGTGTGAAGCTGAACTCCAGTGTTACCCAGCAACTTATGTGACACTACCACTGCCAAACTGCATTGGCTTCTTACCTTTCCTTTGAATTACAGCAGCAGTGTGGAGAGGGGGGATTTGCTGCCTGGGCAACAGCTCATCCTCCATATGAACCCACCCAGGCTATGTAGTTAAAAAAAAAATTTTTTTTAATTTAGTCACTACTTCATCTCTCATAGAAGGAAGGATGCCAACAACAATTTGGGAACTTATGATCTCCAAGTTCCAACTGGGTCAACATCATCATCATCATCATCATCATGTCGCACATGCAGCACGGGTATCCATGACAATCTCTCGCCAACCTTCCCTATCATTCATTGCACCTGGGAGGTCCTCTGCAAAGCAACCAGCATCTTCACATAGCTGGTCAATGTAGGTCCTTGCTGGGCGCCCCACACTTGCATGTCCATGTGTTGGCTTCCACTGGAAAATGTCACTTATGAGCTCATCCTTGCTTCTCCAGCAGTGTCCTGCATGTCTTGTCCGTCTCACTCTGATAGTTTGTGAGGTGGGGGGGGGAGGCAAGTGACCATACAGCTGCTTCCTTGTGGGGTGCTGTTTCCACGACTTGTTCAAGACTGCACGCAGCATTCTTGTGCAGCTCCCATCTAGCTTATTCTCAAGACACTTCGTTAGGGTCCAGGTGGTGCAGCCATATAGCAGGACTGATACAACCACAGCCTGGAAGAACTGTCGCTTCAGCTTGTCAGGGAGATCGGACCTCCATATGACTGATAATTTGTTTGTGGCCAACCATGCCTCTTGCTATTCGTGTATTAACATCGCTCTCTGTGGATGAGATATTACCACCTAGGTACGTGAATTGTTCTACTGGCTTAAGAGGCTTGCCGTTGAGTGTGGAGATGTTTCCTTTCTTTTTGAAACTCATGAACTCTGGTAAAACAGAGTTCACATAGAGGCCGATATTCTTGGCTGCCTCCTCCAAGCTATGTAGCAGTGACTCAGCCTGTGCCAGTGTATCTGCAAGAAGTGCAAGGTCATCAGCATAGTCTGCATTTGTGACTTTGTGAAGAAGCAGTTGATAACTGGGCCATAACATCACAGAATCAACCAAAAAGATTTGATGTCCAAAAAGGTGAAGGCACGGTTGATCACAGTACAGTAACCAGAAGATTCAAGAAATTTTACTTGGGTTGCAAGGACTGTTCGGAGGTCAACTTCCTAATGAATCTGTTATTTGTACACCCCTGTCTGGTGTAAATGGGATCATCCCATTCACCATAAATGTTGAGTGATATGATATTTACCACATACCCCACGTGTACAGGTTAGGCACAAGGCCCTATTAATGTGGGACCACCCACAAACCGAAGCTCCTGGGTGACGGGTGCCAAAAATGTGTTGTTCATGTAGACATTTCCCCTTAAGATGTGCGCCTCAGGCACTGGGCTATAAACCCAGCCCTGCCCATTTAAATTGAGAAGGCAGGTGTTGCCTGGGGGGATGGCCTTCTGGGATCAACGATGTTAGCTTGTAAGGTCCAGGGCCAAAACCACTGGACCCCCAGTGTTGTCCGGCCGTTGAGTGACATGATCAGTGAGAAGGAGAATAAAACAGTTCAACTAGAGACCAGACGTCAGATTATTTTTTTCCTAACTGGAAAAGGAAAAGAAAATGGACACTAAACGAGAAACACAAGAACCTTGACAATCAGGCAAGGTCAGGTAGGTCTGATGGGATTCTCAAAGCCATAGAGGAAACTCTCCAAGCGCTACTCACCAGAGTAGCGCTTGGAGAGTATCAGGCGAGCTCAGCATCTTACGATGTGGTTTGTCACCTTAACGACCTTGGCAAAAGCACCAAAAAAGCTGCCAAATTGGGCTTCGTATTATCAAAATATTGCAAAACTTTTGACTCATTCAAATAAAAGTTACATTAATAAATAACAAATCAGAAAATAAAGCAATTCAAAAGAGAGAAAGAAAATTCTCAGTAATACCAACAAATCGGAAATTTCTGAGAATTTTCATTTCCCTGATTTGACATCCCAATTTGTGATAGTCCTAAATTGTCATAAATTTCAATTTTCTTAATACATTTTTAAAATTTCTATTTCAGCTGTTTTTTGTCCAACCTTCAACATTAAACTATTTGATTCTACAAACAGATACACCCTCTAACTATTAATATAGATAAATACAATTAAGACATTATACAATATTACCAAATCTGAATTTAATTCCTCCGATATATTAACTCTTAAAGTCTTATACCACCTCATTCCACCCAGCTGGAAGTCTCATTCATTTTCCCTGAATGATAGCCTTTGTTTAAATGTAATATTAAACATATTTAGAAATCTTTGATATAAGGGAAATAACAGGTAACTTTAGATACAAAAGTCATTTTTAACCATTTTTTAAATATATTCTTATAGGAATGCTCTGGACTTACAAAATTCTCAACAGGATGTTAAGAATTAAATAGACAAGAGTTCTTTCAGATAAAACCAGAATTACCTCCCTTACTATCATTTAAAAAAAATAATATCAAAGAGTTATCTTCTCCTAGTTTAGATGTAACAATGAATTTTTAGAGGAAGATTTAACATTTTGGAAGATTTTGTCACTTGTTTAAGGACCAATAAAATGAAAATAAAAAAATCTAATTAATAAACGATTGATTTATTAAAAACAGCCCCCCCCCCACACACACAGAACAAAAGACTGAGAGTGTAGAGATTACTTGCCTTGCTAAAATCTGGAGACGGTATGGTAGACACCTCTGGAGCTGATGCTGTTGTATCATTGGCTACGAGCTGTGATTCATCGCACGATCGTGACTCTCGATTGGATGCTGGCCAATTAGGTCCTACAGATTCTGACCGGCCATTTCCACCCTCTGATCGTGCTGACCTTCTTTCTCCGACATTTTCATCAGATTGATAATGCACTTGCGGCTGCGAAGAACCATAAAATTCCTCCTCAGTAATTGCTGAAAGACAAAACAAAAGAAAAAAAAGAGTTAAGTTTAATATAAAATCAAAATCATTCAACTTAATGTCTAAAAGTTTATATTATTATGTTTGTTAATTGATTTTAACAACATGTCACCCCAGTGGCATAATGTACACTTTTCCCGCCCCTGGTTCATCAGGACAATCTGCCTCATCCCCAACTTCAGAAAAAAATTTTTTTTTCAATTAAAAAAAAAAAACAAAAAAAAAAACAAAACAAACTCTACAATATTACAAGATTAATTCCTAAACCCACTCCCTTCAATTTTTCTGAATTTTTTTCCAGGTATGGACTATGTAAAAGTTAGACAATCTCCAAAATTTAAGCTTCCAATTCCCAAAATTGATAGGGTTATTTCCTATAAATCCAACATAAAAAAGGGAAACCACTCTAGACTGATAAATTATTTATTTATTTATTGATCTACTGGAACAAAGAAGACGGGGTTAGGTTTAGGGTTTAGCATTAGGGATAGTTTAATGGGAAAATAGATAAATAAATTATCAGTTCAAGAGTGTTCCCCTTTGTTTCTGTTAGACTTTAGGAAATAACCATTGAGTTATGTTGATTTTTAGCTCTCCAGATTTGGTGGAGTTTAAGAAAAATGGCGACTTTTTGTAATCTATTTTGTCTGTAAAGATAGTCTAGAGCTTCCCTACTACTATTGGTTTATAAAAGCATTTTTGCCCAGGAATCCAAACATGCTATCAAAAAAAGTCTTAAAGTCACCAATTTTAAGCTATTAAGCATATTCATATCCCGATATGCATCATCTAAATGAGAAAAATAAGTTCTATTATTATTTCACATATATTGACATGTTATTTTACCAAGTAAATAAGGTTTGGTTTTGGTCCGACCGAAGCGACAACACAGTTAAAATTTTGCAATTCAAAAATCAATATCTGGACAAAATTTCAGAAAAATTGAAAGGTGGTGACCTGGCCTGGAGGATTTGACATGAAATTAACCCCACAAGCAAATTTTTTTTAAAACCAAATTGCTGCCGCCAATTAGTGCCACTCATGGCAAGAGCCATTCTAGCCATTGACACACTAAGTCAATGTGTCAACCCATCTAGATTATTTTAATGCCTAGAGGTTAGGGAATCATGTCATTATACCATTATATATTTGAATTTTTTGGAAAATTGTTTCTTTTTTTTTTTTTTTGCACATGGCCCTATTGAATACAAATCATTTTTTAAACATCTATTTAATCCATAGATGGGACTCTAACAGATACTAACACTCCAGGTGTGAGTAGACCTGGGAGTAATGATAATAAATAAATAATATACACTTCACAGAACTGGAGACTCAGATGCACTTTAGTGTCATACATAGGATAACCCTAGGATAGGGGGGTCTTACTCCTTTGTAGGGGACAACATATTCTCACTCTTTTTTAAATAGAAGCATCAATATCATCATGGATATCTGTTACTACAGCAAACCCAATCGACTCAAGGTTTGTCTAGTATTTGTCTAAAATAAGGAAATCAAGAAATTTAATTGATTGAAAAAAATTGCTTCAAATAGACAAATTATAGATGGATGTTTGAGTGTGCCTCAATATTGATTATAAGAGAAACATCTTTTTGTTGATGTTACCTGGGGAAGGGGGGGGTCTCACTCTTTTCAGTCAATAACAGATAAAGTACAGGGAGAAGTTGACTCATGCCTCCTCTTCCCTAGGATATCCATGTGAAGTGCCTAGAAGCAGTCTAGACTGAAACTCAAACTTAATTTAGAAATTTTACTTTGTGTACAAATAACCAGTAAGCACATACACATACACACTCATTCATACACACAGTGATACAAACACACAGTGAGTCAGTCACATACACACACAATCATACAACACAGTCGTGCACACACACAACACACACACACGCACGCACACAAATCATGCACATAGTCACACAATCATGCACACAGTGTACCAAACCCACATCATGCACACATGCACACACACACACACACAATCATGCACACATTCACACACCACACATTCACACACACAATCATGCACACATTCATGCACACATTCACATACACACACAACACAATCATGCACATATTCACAACATACAATCATGCACATATTCACATACACACACACACATCTATGCACATACTCACTTCACAGAGTCACATATATGCACATACACAATCATGCATACAGTGATACACACACACACACAATCCTGAATACATTCACATACAATCACTCACACACACACACTTTTAATGTTTGATAATCATTTCTTTTTATTGAACTTGTTGCTATGACAACCACCATAAGATTCAATCAAATAAATTCCCAATCCTGTTATAAAACACCCCTCCCCACTCACCAAAACAAAAAACAATTCTCTCTCTGTACAATTAAGATGATATTTATATTCCTGTATGGGGGAGTGATTGATAAGTTTGTCATTTAAACTACAACAACACAAACTACAAAATGTTTTGGCTAAATTTACAAATTCAACTTTTTGAAGAATTCACAGGAAATTTCAAGTTCAGAACTTTTCTCTGCAAATCAACAACTGAAACTTATAAATTGTAATTGGTGCAAAAAAAAGTTAAACCTGTACTAAGCCACAAATTTTACAATCATCCTTTGGAATATTTAGATTACCAAGAGGTTAGGGAATTGTATTCATTACATTTATATTTACATTTTTTTGTCTTTGTTATTTCTTAAAAGAGTTTTGTTTTTTTGCACACAGTTATAATGACATCAAGTATTTCTATCTAGTCTATTAATAATGGAGATTTCGCTTCCGTTTTTTGTCTTAACAAAAATTATGTCACTTTGCTTACGTCACATTACCCAAAAATTGTCATAACACATGCACACACATACATGCATATTACTACTGTGAACTGTTCATGTTCCTGACACTAATACATTATTCTGTGTACTTGACATGAGACTTTGATGAGTTGTGGTGCACCTGAGCACTGTACACAATAAATTTCATTATTATTATAAATACACTCAAAATTTGAACATGCAGCATTAGACAGTCCTCATTGTTTTTTTAAAACAAGTTTTTAATAAATACATGACTGGAATTATTATATCTATATATAGTTTGTTTTATTTTAATATATATTTAAAGTTTACATTTTCAAATTTTGTTTTATTTTGTAAATCCTTTTAATGAATTTGATGATTTTACTTACTTAGGGTACAAACTCCGCTGACATTGATTTTTTTACTCCTACCCCTCAGGTAATATGTTTCAAAACTATTTTACATCGCCGAAGGGTGTTTTTTTTTATTTTTGGTACTAGTACAAATAATTTACCACAGTTATACGGTTTTAAAGTATTCCTATCTAATACTAATAATTATATAGTTTCAAGTAATTATTTCAATTTAATAATATTTTTCTTTTTCTTTGTAAGGGATACAGTCAGCAGGCAGGCTGATAGAGAAAGATTTTACAAAAGTTCCCTAATGTCACCCGGTGACATCAATCCGTAAATTAATGACTCCAATATCACCTCAGATGAAGAAACGCCAAGCAGATCAACTGAAAACCTGACTCACGTCAACGCAAGATACTGAAGCACTGATTCTGGCCCCAGCCCTTTATGGAGTTTGCTCCGATGGAATCAATAATGGTTTGGTTGGTTTGGTTTACGGCAATACTCAACCGTCGGTGGTCAATTTAATGTCGAAAAGTTGTGAATAAATTCATTCTTCAATGCATATACCAATTTTTGGTTTACACTCATGTTTTTTCTATTTACCCATCTAACAGGTACAACCACTCCGGGTCAGAGTGGACCGGGAGCAATCGTGATCGTAGAGGTGGCTCCTACATTCCCAAACCGTCCAAAACTGGAACCTCACCATCCAGATTAGAAAGTTTAATGTCATTCCCAGGACTGGTCAGATCCTCAAGCACCCGACTTTCTAGCACCATATGATAAAAAGGATGTGGGGGTTGCCATAAGGGCAATAGGGTTGGGGGCAATCATATACAGGCTAGGCCTTGGCAGGCCAGCCAATTGATCGGAATGGGGGGGTGTCCTCTCCGACGCCGTCTAGCCTAAGAAAGCCTATAGTGGAATATTGCAAGTCATAGACTGCCTCATCCCCTGGGTTCCCATTCATTAAGCCATCAAAACAGGTCGCCACCCACAGCCAACAGGTGCTATTGGGGGAGTCTTACGTTGGCAATCAGGACACCTCTTTTAAGTTGCACATTTTTCAAGAAATTTAATACAGTCAATGGGTCGGTTTCCATGTCCCAGCATAACCTTCTTTATGACTTGCTGCCATCAGAATAAATTTCTTTTACCGAGAGTCATGCATTTCCACTCTAAATAGCCTGCACCTTTTTGACTTGGGGTTGTAGTGACAAACCATGTTTAACGCCATTTGTAAACTTTAAAAAAAAATTAAAACATGCTTCTCTCTACAACATCACACTATTCTTTCTATAAATACAAACCATGGTTTGCACTTTATAGCCACCAAAAAATTTGATGACGACCTCTGTTCAAGTCAGGCAGCATATTTAAGAGCTAAAACATGCTTCTCTGTACAACTTCACACATTCTTCTGTAATTACACAAAGTTTGCACTTCTCCACCAAAAAAATTTTTTTTTTTTTTAAAACCCAAAAAAACTGGAACTCTGATTTGTCGCCATTTTGAAATAGTTTTCCAAAAGACAAATATTCTTGTTTGGTTTGTTTATGGCATATCAACCTCAGTGTCATTTTAATGCTGAACAAAAGTTTTGAAATAAATTAATATTCTTAATCGCATAAATACATTTTGTTTCTTTTAACCTAATAGATGGGACCCTAACAGGTATTACGCACTCCGGGTCAGAGTGTGAGATTAAATGAAATTTTTGTTATAAACCAATTACAACAAGCAGAGTTTTATATTTATGGGTGGAAAAAATTCTAAAAGATTTAGTTTACTTTTTTCAAAAAAAATTCCTCTTATTTTTTGAATATCGGTCGTATGTAGATAAAAAAGGATTTAATAAGTATTAACATAAGCAATTGAATTTTGTTATATATTTTCGAGGTGATAAACTATTAGACCATTTTGTTTTAAAAAGAGGAATGCATCGAGCAAATAAATCATTTAATAAGGGAATTGCATGTGAAAATATCTTGGATTTTATGAATGTGTATTGTTCTCTTTCACAAATGTTGGGTAGAAGATTAAGGCTGAATTCTTAAACATGACCATTGATATGTACAGTGGGGGGGGGGGGGAGAAGGAGAAAAAGAAGAGAGTGAAACAGGGATGGAGAAGAGATAGAATGCTGGGTGAGATAGGGTGGGGAAGTTGTGTATGGAGAGAAGAGGGAGAAGAGAGAAAGAAAAAAGAAGAAAGAGAGAAAGAAAGAGAAGAAGAGAAGAAAGAGAAAGAAAGAAGAAAGAGAAAGAAAGAAAGAGAGAGAAAGAGAAAGAAAGAAAGAGAGAGAAAGAGAAAGAAAGAAAGAGAGAGAAAGAGAAAGAAAGAGAGAGAAAGAGAAAGAAAAAGAGAGAGAAAGAGAAAGAAAGAGAAAGAGAAAGAAAAAGAGAGAGAAAGAGAGAGAAAGAGAAAGAGAGAGAAAGAGAAAGAGCGAGAAAGAGAAAGAAAGAGAAGAAAAAAGAGAGAAAGAAAGAGAGAGAAAGAAAGAGAAAGAAAGAGAAGAAAAGAGAGTAAGAAAGAAGAGAAAGAAAAGAAAAAGAGAAAAGAAAGAGAAAAAGAGAGAAAGAAAGAGAAAGAAAGAAAGAGAAAGAGAAAAGAAAAAAGAGAGAAAGAAAAGAGAGAAAGGAGAAAAAAAAGAGAAAGAAAAAGAGAGAAGAGAGAGAGAAAGAGAACAGAAAGAAAGAAGAGAAGAAAGAAAAAGAAAGAGAAAGAGAGAGAAAGAGAAAGAAAAAGAAGAAAAGAAGAGAAAGAAAAGGAGAAGAAAAGAAGAGAAAGAAAGAGAAAGAAGAGAGAAGAAAGAGAGAAAAAAAGAGAAGAGAGAAAGAAAGAGAGAGAAAAGAGAGAGAAAGAGAAAGAAAGAGAAAGAAAGAAAAGAGAAAGAGAGAGAAAGAAAGAGAGAGAGAAGAGAGAGAAAGAGAGAAAGAGAAAGAAAAAGAGAGAAAGAAAAGAGAGAAAGAAAAGAGAGAAAGAGAAAGAGAAAGAAAGAGAGAAGAAAGAGAGAGAAAGAGAAAGAGAGAGAAGAAAGAGAGAGAAAGAGAAAGAAAGAGAAAGAAAAGAAGAGAAAGAAAGGAGAGAAAGAGAAAGAAAAAGAGAGAAAGAAAGAGAGAGAAAGAGAAGAAAGAGAAAGAAAAAGAGAGAAAGAGAAAGAAAAAGAGAGAAAGAGAAAGAAAAAGGAAAAAGAAAGAGAGAGAAAGAGAGAGAAGAAGAAAGAGAAAGAAAGAAAGAGAAAGAAAAAGAGAGAAAGAAAGAAGAGAGAGAGAAAGAGAGAGAAGAAAGAGAGAGAAAGAAAGAGAGAGAAAAAAAAGAGAAAAGAAGAGAGAAAGAAAGAGAGAAGAAGAAAGAAAAAGAGAGAAGGAAGAGAGAGAGAAAGAGAGGAAAGAGAGAGAAAGAGAAAGAAAAAGAGAGAAAGAAAAGAGAGAAAGAAAAGAGAAAGAAAGAGAGAAAGAAAGAGAAAGAAAAGAGGAAACGAGAGAAGAGAAAAAAGAGAAGAGAAAGAAAGAGAAAGAAAAAAGAGAGAAAGAAAGAGAGAAAGAAAAAGAGAGAAAGAGAAAGACAGAGAAAGAGAAAGAGAGATAGAAAAAAGAAAGAAAAGAAAGAGAAAGAAAAAAGAAAGAAAAGAAAGAAAGAAAAAGAAGAAGAAAGAGAGAATGCGGCGAAATGAAGAAAGGAAGTGAGAGGGAAGAGAGAGGGGGAGAGTGCCGATGCTCAAAGAGGGGGGAGGGGCAGCCCAGACAGAGGAGTGAAGCGGAAGAAGGAGTAAGGTAGGAAGAAAGGGGTGTAACTCGAAGAGGGGAGCAGGCAGAAAGGGAGACAGTTTTAGAGAGAGACAAAGAAAGAGAAGTGTGACGACAGATCGGAGTAGGGAGTAGGCAGGGAGAGGGGGAATGAAGCTGAGAGGAGAGCAGCCTCGAGAGAGAAAATAATATTGAAAGCGATGGGGAAGGAAACTGACAGGGAGATAAGGGGGGTTGCTCAGAGAGGGAAAGTGAGACGATGAGATGGGGGAATTCAGCCCAGGGAAGGGAGTCAACAGAGGGGAGCAGCCAGATAAAGGAGTAAGGAATAGAAAAATGAGGGATGAGCCCAGAAGGCAGAAAGAGGGGAGCCAAGCAGAGAAGGGAGTAAGCCCGGGGGAAGGGGAGCAGTCAGAGAAATGGAGTA
>CM042152.1:82174855-82209855 GCA_023376005.1 Doryteuthis pealeii
ATAGCTCAAAAGTTTATCCATTTTATATTTGCTAAATGCTTGGATTGTTTACATATCTTTAAGCAAATTTTAATATCTACCAATTCTAATCTGACAACCCTTTAAGTTCAAAGGAGGTCAGTTTTTTTTAAAGATTCACTTCAGGATAAGTCTACAGCCCAAACATTTGAGAAAACCATTCAATTCTTACTAAACAGTCATAGAACTATTAACCATTTCAATACCGCATTTTCCAATTTCTTTGTTCTTCCCAGTGCTGCATTTTCATACAAACAAACAAAATGTCTTTAAAATCTTTAAACATTTATGATAATAATACAAATATTATGAACTGGTGTTAGAACAAAAACAATGTAGAATGAAATTTAATTATAATCTTACACTGTTAGAAATTCAACTATAGTCATATATTTACATGGCACTAGGAATTTGACTATAATCGGGCACGACAGTGAAAGGGTTAAAATCCAATAATTATTGATTCTGTAATGAATATCTTTTTAATATGTATATATGTATTTAAGAAAGAAAAAAAAGAAAAAGAAAAAAAAAAGCATTTTATTTGTTTGTTTTTATTTAAAAACTCCACCAAAATCCAGAATAATCAAAATGACTCCAAGGAATCGGTAATTCCAGTTATTTTTTTTCTTTTTCTATATAATTCGGTACCAATCATCAGTTTGTCTTCTAGGCAGGTTTAATGGAAGCAAAGAGTAATGAGATAAGAGTAAGAAATAAAAGAAAAGAAAAAAAATCTTGAAATAATCAAGGGAGTAACTAGATTAATCTTCAATGACAAGTCAATCGGATTGAGAGAATTTTTCCTCTAAATCAGTTTGTTGTAAATTTTCTGACACAATTTTCTTTTCTTTTTCTTTTTTTTTTCTTTAAATTTCTGGCAGTTTTTGTTCTCTTCTGTTTAATTCCTCAATAAGTTTTATTTAAAAGAAATAAAAGACAAATTAAATTACATTTTACTAAAAAAAAAAAAACCCAAAAAACAAACCTAACCAAAAAAGAACAACACAAAAAAAATAAAAATGGCCTAGAAATATTTTTTTTTCTCTTTAACTCTTTGCCTACCAAATTTCCCCCGAAGGCTGTACTAAAATTTCTTGGTATTTTTTACCTGTATGATGAGATATTTCAAAGTTCACTATCTATTCACCTCAGAACTCATTCTATTCAAATAAAATCCTTTTATTATTATTATTGTAATCCGAGTCCTTCTGCTCAATTATAATGAACTAAACATCAGTTTTTATACTTTATGTGTTATACGTAGGATCACAGTATTGGAAGAATCGCTGTGAGCGGTTTAAGTAGGCAAAGAGTTAAAAAAAAAAAAAATTTTGAAACAGGATTCAGAAAATTTTTTTTTTTTTTTTACAAAATTAGAAAGTGAATGTAAAACTTTCCTAATTAATAATTTTTAAAAATATTTAATTTCTTTTTCTTTTTTCTTTTAAATCTTTGCAGTTAGATGGTAAATAAGTAGATTATTATAAAAACAATAGAATTAATTATTATTAAAAAAAAAAAAAAAAAAAAAAAATGAAGAGAGAAGAAAAAAAAAACAGAAAGTAATATTAATTAAGAGAAAAGGGTGCAATGCTAGGACTTAGCCTCTCCGTATTTGTGTTCAATCATAAATAACAAACATTACTTTCTTCGTCTGGATTGCCATCAGTAGTAGTATGTCTCCTGCTAGTGACCGTTTCCAGTATGTTGTCAGGCATCGCCGTAATATCTACTAAATTGTCACATGTATAACAGAGCGTTGTTCTCTAGCGGCAAGACTTCTTATTGGTTCAGACGCAGGGGACTCACTTCGACTTGTGGTGTCTGTGAAGACACTGTCTTGCATCCGAGCCTATCACATCCAGTACGGCTCCTTCAGATGAAGATTTGGTCACAGAAGTACCAGAAGTCTTTGCTTTTGAGAGGTTGGTGCTGATGTTCTTGTAGATGAGGCCGATTCTCGCTCCTGAGGCCTCCACCACCTCCTCCATCCCATCGCCGCCTCCTCCTCCTCCACCCCACTGCTGCTACTCCTCGTTAATGTTGCCTGTATTGTTTTTATGATTTCTCTTATTGCCGCTACCTCTGCTACAAGGACCTCTTCCTCCTCCTCCTCCAGCTCGTCCATTGGTGCTACCACTTGGAGGCCAAGAAACCAGTCTGAGCGCTGCCGTAACCGTTCCATTTGCCGACGTTTAACAGAGTTGTAACGACTCAAGCACCTTGTCTTATAATCCACTCTTATATCATTTAAGATCCTCCAAAGATTTCGGACGCTGTAAATAGAAAAAAATTAAAATTTTTTAAAAATTGAATCATGAGAACAATTAAAAAAGATAAAAATGATTTAAAAAAAAAAAACAACAAAAAACATCTTTATTATTACTAGCAAAAAAAAAACTAACAAACACCTTCCGGGCAGTGTAAAAATTAATTTTTGAAAGATATTGGCTGAGAGGGGTGGGAGTTAAAAATTCAATGTCAGAGGGTTTGTATCATGTGTAAGTAAAATCATGAAATTTATTAAAGGAGTAAAAATTAAAACAATTTGAAATAGAAACTTAGTTCTGTCCCCACTCAAATAAAATGTTGCGAGCATCTATTGATTATTAATCAAACAAGCAAAATATATGCACCTCTGGTTGCAAGTCTTTAAGTTTTAATGTAATAGAATATTTTATTAAATTAGAAAGGCTAATGAAACTAAATAAGAATGCAGATAAAAAAAATTGAAACAGAGGGGGCATAATGGAAAAATAGAACAACTGAAACTTACTCTTCCATCACTTCTGTCTTTCATTGCTATATTTTCCTAAGTTAACTATTTAGTTAAAATAGGAAGTAAAGAATAAAATTACAGTTATTTCTTCCATTTAATGGATTTTTTAAAGATTCATCACTGAGATTTTTGCTCATAATAATTATGATAAAACCAAACAATTAGAAATCAATAATACTAAGCTTTTTTTGTTTTTTTTAAAAATCCAATTTTTAATATCAATATGCAAAATTAGCCTTCCCGTTCACACTGTAAACTGCTATTTTGTTGTATATATAAATACAATTGCATGTTATTAGTATGTAGATCAGGCCCAGGACCTTACAAGCTAACATTGTTGATCACAGGGGGCCATCATCCCAGGCAACACCTGCTCCCTTGACTTAAAGGGGCAGGCTTGGGTTTATTGCCCTGTGCCAGAGGCACTCCCTTTGAGGAGGAATGCCGATGGGATCAACACGTTTTGCATCCGCCACCTATAAGTCACGGCTTGTGCCTAATCAGTACACGTGGGGTACATGGTAAATATCTAGTATGTAGATATGGTCAACAGTATTAATAATATAAAGCAATCTTATTAATAATTGAGGTTTAAATAAAAATAAAATCATAGCGAATGTAATGTAAATAACTAAGGGAACTATGACTTGAGTAGTGATATAGTTTTGGTTACAGACAGACAAACACACAATCTCCATTATAATAAGATAATTATTTTTAATATTTTACACATAAATTTTACACAAAATCATAAGTATATTTATTTGTAAACCTTTAGGTAACTTTTTACTGGAAAAAAAAAGAAAGAAAAAAAAAAGGCAAAAGTAAAAATTAATTTTTAAAATTGATTGCAAATTTCACAAGTAATTTTTTCCATTGAAGTAATACAATTTTTTAATTAATTTCATTGTTAATACTAGTACAAAATAAAAAAACACCCTCCGGGCGATGTAAAAATAGATTTTTGAAACATATTGCCTGAGGGGTGGGAGTAAAAAATTCAATGTCAGCGAGTTTGTACCCTAAGTAAGTAAAATCATCAAATTCATTAAAGGATTAAAAAATAAAACAATTTGAAATGTAAACTTTAAATATGTATTAAAATAAAACAAACTATATATAGATATATAATACCAGTCATGTATTTATTAAAACTTGTTTTAAAAAACAATGAGGACTGTCTAATGTTGCATGTTCAAATTTTGAGTGTATTTATTCTATGTTATAATGATTTTGGGTAATGTGACGTGAGCAGTGACATAATTTTTGTTACAGACAAAAACCGAAAGCGAATCTCCATTATTAATAGATAGTTTATTTATTTAAATGATATATAGTTTATCTATCACAATGGAAAGGATTCAAACGTTGAATTATAAGGAACAGCTTTTATTTATTTTATTAATATTAATTGTTCTTTATTCTATGTATTGACGATTTTGGTAATTGTGATGTAAACAGTGACGTAGTTTTGGTTACAGACAAATAGAGACTGAATCTCCATTATTAATAGAAGACTAGCAGGACCTGTTGAAATTCCATGTAATGAAAATATCAAGAACTATTTAAGCAAGAAAGGATGATATGCAATTTTATTACATATAAATCCTATTGTTGTCAATACTCTTGTTCTTTAATCTTCTGACCATTATCGTCTTGTAACACCCCCTGGTTAAAAATGAGACTATCCAAATTGTCCAAGATGAAGTGAAAAAAAATTTAAATCTTGATTATTTGGTGTTGATTATTTCTTTTGAGTGTCGTCACCTCAGCTAAATAATGGACCCTCCCGTTTTTTTATAAAGAAAGAAAGGGAAGAAAAAGGACATGCCAGACAAAAAAATATAATAAGAAAGAGAGGGAGTAGGGGAAAGATAGAGAGAGGTGAGCGTGTAGAAGCGATAACGCTAATCTGTTTCAATTGAACATAATGAAAAGATGAAAAATATGAATAGTAGAGATGCTGATAGGTATGCGTCTTGCATCACTGATGCAGAAAAATCATATCCATGTGTCCCAGTGTTTTTTTTTCTTCCTCCACCATTTCAATATTTTCTTGGGAACGAATTACACTGTATGGGGTACAAGATAGAGGTTAGACAGCTTTAGTTGTTCATAGATTAAAACTGCAATTTATTAAGAAACTTTAGTTGGGACCCATCAAATTTTCCTAGGACTCATTCAAATCAAATCCGTGCGTCCCAGGATGCATTAAATTAAAAAGCTATCAGCATCACTGGAAAAGTATTGAAAAAAAACAAAAAAACTGTCTTATTACTTTCTAGACCAGAGTTTTCAATGGGTGTGCCACAGCACACTAGTGAACTGTGAAGCTTCCGTGGGTTTGCCGTGAGTGTTGAGGACGGTTGATCATCCTCTTATATTTTCATTCTATTACTTTAATATTTTTTGTTTTAATTGATTAAAAATTTACCTTTAGAAATAAAATTACATTGTTTTCTGTTACACTTGTAGCACATTTTCACTATTCCTTTTCTTTTAAAATTTAAATGGTAAAATAATTATATGTTTATATACTGATGGTGTACCTCGATCAATTTATTGTCCAACTCACTGTGCTGTGAGATGAAAAAGGTTGAAAAATTCTGTTCTAGACCTACCGAATTCATACTACAACTAGCAGCTTTTAAAGCAAAGAGGGTTGCTTTTTGGCTAAGTGATTTACATATTTCACATTGTTCCCCTGTAACACAACTCTGTAGAAGTCACCTTTGAATGCTGATTTTTAAGGCACCAAGTCTTTCGCTTGAAAAATTGGCACACAGCTGTACAAAGCTTATTAATAAATATCACAAAGCAAAAAAGTTTATTTCTTTATAAATAAAACACTAAGTTTAGACCAACACCATAAAGCCAGCAGGTTTATCGAAATCCAAAATCTGATAACTTCTTATCATTTCCTTGTGAAACTTTATCAGATATCTTTATTTCCGTGGTACGAACGAGAATTGTTTAGAGAATTTCAACAAAAGCCTTGGTGGTTATTTCCTAGTTGAGTAACATGATATTACAGGGTGACCCAGAAAAAACAGAACCCAAATTATTTTTCCCCCCTTAAATTAACCCTAAAACACTACCCTACCCTAGTTAAAATTAACAGTTTTATTACAAAATTTGTGGGTTCTGTTTTTTCAGGATCACCCTGTAATATCATGTTACTCAACTAGGGGGGGTTAGGGTTTTGGGTTGGGGTTTAGGGTTAGTTTAATGGGAAAATAAATAATTTTGGTTCTGTTTTTTCTGGGTCACCCTGTAATATGTTACTCAACTAGGAAATAACCACCTTGGTTAACAAAATCCTTTGTATTAGTATTATTTGGATTATTCGGACTATTGTCCTCATCTTTATTGTTATCTGTATGTTTTGGCCGATGTGGCCTCCAAATAATACAAATAATCAAGCCTCATCTCAAAAATTCAGAGAAAATTCCTTTGTGCTGGTATTTTATGGGTATGACAATTTTACTACATACACTAGCAAAGATGCAATTCTGGACATTATATCAGATACACTTTGACCCAGTGTGGTAATACCTGCTTGGTCCCACACTACGGGTCAGCTAGATCTTTTTTATTTTTTTTAATGGCATATCAACCTCGGTGGGTCATTTAATGCCAACAAAGCTGTGAAATAAATTCATTCTTAATGCATAATACAATTTTGTTTATCAACTCGTGTTTTTCTATTCAACCCATTGATGGGACCCTAACAGGTACTACCACTCCGGGTCAGAGTAGACCAGGGACCAATGGTAATGAAGGGGTGCTCCACATTCCCCAAACCTCCAAAACTGGAACCTCACCATCAGATAGAGTTTAACGTCATTCCCAGGACATGTAGACTCTCAGTCACCGCCTTCTAGCACCCATATGATAAAGAGGGGTTGGGGCTTGCTATGAGGGCAATTGGGTTGGGAAAATCATATAGGTGCTAGGGCTAGGATGTCTAGATTTTGAGACAGTGCAAATTCTCAATACCCTTTGATGAGCAGTTTTTAGTGAAACACAGAATTTTGCAAGTGCATCACCCTTCATACTTATCAGATGTAGCGCTGTGCAACTGTTTTTCTTTTCTAATCTGAACATTTATATCAAAGCAAAGATTTTAGAATATGATTTAGTTTGTTTTGTTTTACAGCATATCAACCCCAGTGGGTTATTTAATGCTGATAAAGTTTTGAAATAAATTCATTCTTAATGGATACTCAATTTTTTTTATAAATACAGTTTTCTATTTAACCCATAGATAGGACCCTAACATGTAATACCACTCCGAGTCCGAGTGGGCCTGGGAGTAATGGTGATGAAGGGGTGCTCCACATTTCCCACACCTCCAGAACTAGATCCTCACCATCAGATAGAGTTTGTCATTCCCAGGACATGAAAACCCTCAGCCACCGCCTTCTAGCACCCATATGATAAAAAGGGTTGGGGCTTGCCATAAGGGCAATAGGGTTGGGGCAATCATATAGTTGCTAGGGCTTGACATGACCAGCCGATTGATCGGAGGGGGCCTCTCCAGCCGCCTGTCTCGCCTAAGTAAGGGTCTAAGTGGAGTGTTGCATGTCATGGACTGCTCATCCACCAGGATTCCATCCTCAAGCATCATGGGTTGCCACCCACGGCCAACAGGTGGCCCCATTGGGGGGTTCTTACCCCACTGCAGAGGTGCAGTCAGTGTATTCTTAAGCCCCACCAACGGGGCTCTTTAGAACATGAAGAAAATTAAAAGAAATATGACAACGCTGCTTTACGCCATATGAAAAAAAAAAAAATGGAAGTAATGTCTAATGAAGATCCATACAATTAAATTTTAAATTTCCAAATGTTTTCAGCCCTTTTTTCTGTGTCTATACCCATTAGGGTAGGTCGATTTTCGAACAGTAATATCTCCCATGCGGCAAAAGTTGCCAGTTAATATAAAGAATTACCACACAAAATATTTTTCTTCAAAACTTTGCCTTCATTTGAGGAAATAAATTTTAATCTTTTAAAATGTTATCACTGTTACAGCTTAATTATTAGGTAAAAATCAGCATATTGGGGGGTGTCGGTGGTGATGGGGGGTATATTTTCAATTTGAATTCTAGTTATAATATTTTATTAGTTTTGTTTAAAATGACAACCGTTTCTGTTTTAAATATTGAAATTGCTAAATTTTCTAACCAATTTCTGGGCTAAATGTTGGAAAATGAGGAATGCTAGTGCATTTGAGTAGACGATCTTTGATGCTATTTCCTCAACCAATGGTGCAAGTAAGAGATTTAGTTTTTGGTATCAGTATTCATTATACCAATACACAACTTTCGCTGTTTGAGAGAATTTGATATTAAAAAAAAAAGTGAAAAATCAACATCCCAAGGAATACTGGAAAGTTTTCAATACAACCAGAAAGAAAATTACCTTTTGTTTCCTTTTTCTAATTATAAAAACTAGCAGGACCTGTGGATATACCACAGTATGATAACATAATTATTACAACGTTTGATATGTTTACTTAAGAGCTATTGCTAAATAGTTCAATATTTAAAAAGTATGATAATCTTGATTTAACTCTCTCATTGTTTTTTTTTTCTTTCTTTCCTTCTATTCACCTTTTCCTTATGATTGAAACAGATTAGCATTGTCACTTTCACGTACTCACATCTCTCTATCTTTCCCTTACTCCTTCCTATATTTTTCTGTGTAGCATGTCTTTTATCTTCCCTTTCTTTCTTTATGATAAAAACGGAATGGTCCATTACTTAGCTGAGGCAACAACACTTATAAGAAATAAGAATTCGGCAGATAAGCAACACCAGATAACCAGGATTTACATTTTTTGCATTTTGTCTTGCATGATTTGGACGGTCTCATTTTTTAACCAGAGCATGTTGCAAGAAGGTAATGGTTGGAAGATTAAGGAACAAGTGTATTAATTATAGAAATTAATGAATTTTTTTTATTTGGTGGGGCGGGGTGGGGGTTGTTAGAAAGCTTAAAGAAACTTGAAAAACAATGCATTAAGTATGTTGAAGTAAGAGAAGAATTTATGGAATATTGTGTATGTTTCATTTGTCAAGGTCAAAAATAAATTCAGACATTTGGGGGGGGGGATATGGAAAAAACTGTTTATTAATAAGAAGGGTTGAGGATTTGGATTTATTCAGATCAGTTAATTTGAACCACATATCTTTGAGGTGTACAACAGATTCTCAAAGATACGTGGTTCAAAGTTAACTGACCTGAAAAAATGTGAAAGTTTTTAAATAAAATAACTGGTGCATTATATCTTTTATTCATTAATATATCAACACTGAACATTTCCTTAAATTTGGTTAATTCCCTGATTTTTGGTATTTTGTTTTCTTTTGGCAGAGTGACATACTATGGTGGAATTTAGGTCCGTTAAGTTTGATTTAACCGAAATATAACTTGAAAGCCAAAATTTTGGTTGAGTATCTTTTTATATTTATATTCCATGATAATCTCTCGTAATAAATGGAGAGCCACCACTAATTTTATTTTTCTTCATTTTAATTCTCTATTGCTTTTTTAAAATTGCAACTCACTTTAGAATACACTGACTGCACCTCTGCAGAGGCGTAAGACCCCCCCCCCAAATAGGACCACCAGTTGGTCGTGGGTGGCGACCCATGATGCTTAAGGACAGAATTCTGGTGCTGAGCAGTCCATGACATGCAACACCCCATTTTAGCCCTTACTGAGGTTAGATGGGCGTTTAGAGAGGCCCCCTCTAATAAATCAGCTGGTCACGTCAAGCCCTAGTACCTATATGATTGTCCCAACCCTATTGTGGCAAGCCCCAACCCTTTTTATTATATGGGTGCTAGAAGGTGGTGGCTGAGGGTCTTCATGTCCTGAGTATGATGTTAAACTATCTGATGGTGAGGTTCCAATTCTGGAAGTCTGGGGAATATGGAACACCCCTTCATCACCATTGCTCTTAGGTCCACTCTGACCCGGAGTGGTAATATAGGGTCAGAGTGGACCTAGGAGTCCTATCTATGGGTCATTTAATGCCAGCAAAGTTTTGAACAATTTGTAGTGATAGTTTGGAAGAAAATTTTCTTAAACTCAATTTTTTAAAAACAAATTTTCTATTTAACCCATAGATGGGACCCTAACAGGTACTACCACTCCGGGTCAGAGTGAACAAGGGAGCAATGGTGATGAAGGGGTGCTCCAAAACTGGAACCTCACCATCAGATAGAGTTTAATGTCATACCCAGGATATGAAGACCCTCAGCCATTTGCATTTTACTTTCACACTAATGTTCTTGGGAAAGGTCTGGATCCATTTATGGGTAAATAGTAGGTCAGACTGGGTTCTTTAGGCTTGGTAGAGCAAACAGTCTAGTAGATGGAAAACTTTAATTTAAGCCAGCTTTACTCTGCTTAAAAAATTGACCTTGGGTCATATTCTATCTGTGGTGGAGGGTTTGAGTAAATACATATAAATCTTAAATTATACACAGTCTTAAAAGAACATATCAAGTTAATTTCTGTTGCATTATTTAACCTCTTGATTTTACACAAGATGGTTAGTTTCAAATTTGACTATTTTAGATTCAATTTTACTTTTACAAAACACTCTACTATTATACTTTTAAACTACCAACATATGTTCTAGTAATTACTTTTTGGCATCTACGATATTATGTTGCCACCTCCTCCTCCTCAAAAAAAAAAAATATTACCCCGCATCTTGTGTAACCATTGGTGACTAAAGTTGTCTTTTATATTTTCCTGCCCAAATGAGGAATCATATATATATATATATATATATATATACCAACAAACAGTATTTGTAATGTAAAAGTATTTAAGTACATGTTCATAAGTGAAATTTGAGATTAAATGTTAAAAGAAAAAAAAAAAATTCAACCACTTAACAGAAACATATTTTGTTTAATTTTACTTCTAAAATTTTTTATCAAAATAGAATTTACTATTTATATAATAACAATGTATATATTACTAACATCCTCATTATGTTTGTATATATGTAACCCTAACCCATCAAAACTCACACACGATTCTTATCACAGAATAAAAAGCAACTATAAGCAACCCAAGATCTGCATGCCAGCACAAAGTACAAGAGTGAGTCAATAGTTTAGTAATATTTTGGTACATGCTAGTTTGTAGAATATATATCATGTGACCAAAACAGTTCAAACTGTGGTAGGCTGGTTGGATTTTACGGCATGTAAACCCCTGTTGGGTCATTTTATGCCAAAGAAGTTTTATTCATTCTTGATACTCAATTAGGTACTCAATTAAAAAAACACAAACAAACTCAATTCTTTTTTTTTAAAACACATTTTTTAAGAGCTCACTTTGTTCTACTTATCCCATAGATGAGACCCTAACGGAAGAAGTTCAAACTGTGGTAGGCTGGTTGGATTTTACGGCATGTAAACCTCCGTTGGGTTATTTTATGCTGAAGACATTCTGCTTTATTTATTCTTGATAGGTACTCAATTCTTTTTAAACACATTTTTTAAAACTCATTTTTTCTATTTAACCCATAGATGGAACCCTAAAAGGTATTAACTACCACTCTGGATCAGAGTGGACTTGGGATTAATGGCTATGAAGAGGTACTCCACACTCCCCAGACCTCCAGAACTGGAACTTCACCACCAGATAGAGTTTAACATCATACCCAGGACACAAAGACCCTCAGCCACCGCCTTCTAGCATACATATTATAAAAAGGGTTGGGTGGTTGCCATAAGGGCAATAGGGTTGGGACAATATTATAAGTACTGGGGCTTGTCATGATCAGCTGATTGATCAGAGGGGCTTCTCCAACCACTCGTCTAGCTTAGGTAAAGGCCAAAGTAGAGTGTTGCAGGCCATCAGGGTCTCACCCTTAAGCGCCAATGGGTGACACCATGGGGGGGGGGGTATTGCCCTTCCGTGCAGTTGGTGTATTTTAAAGCCCCAGACGACAGGGCTGCCATGGAAGATATCCACTATTGTTGGTAGTATTGTGGTAGATAGTGTGCTAACACATTCATTACTTCACTCCATGGGTGATTGGAAAGTTGCACAGATGAATTTTGGAACTCATCCCAAGGAAAGGCTAGGGGAGTAAACCCCGAAAGCAAATCCGGAGCTGGAGTCCCTAAGGTGGTGTGAAGCTGAACTCCAGTGTTACCCAGCAACTCATGTGACACTACCGCTGCCAAACTGCATTGGCTTCTTATCTTTCTTTTGGATCACAGTGGCAGTGTGGAGAGGGGGATTTGCTGCCTGGGCAACAGCTCATCCTCCATATCAACTCGCCCAGGCTACGTAGTTTAAAAAAAAAAAATTTAGTCACAACTGCATCGTCTCTCATAGACGGAAGGATGCCAACAACCATTTGGGAACTTATGCTCTCCAAGTTCCAACTGGGCCATAACGTCACAGAATCAACCAAAAAGATTTGATGTCCAAAAAGGTGTAGGCACGGTTGATCACAGTATAGTAACCAGAAGGTTCAAGAAATTTTACTTGGGTTGCAAGGACTGTTCGGAGGTCAACTTCCTAATGAATCTGTTATTTGTACACCCCTGTCTGGTGTAAATGGGATCATCCCATTCACCATAAATCTTGAGTGATATGATATTTACCACATACCCCACGTGTACAGGTTAGGCACAAGGCCCTATTAATGTGGGACCATCCACAAACCGAAGCCCATGGGTGGCAGGTACCAAAAATGTGTTGTTCCCGTCAGCATTTCCCCTTAAAAGGTGCGCCTGAGGCACTGGGCTATAAACCCAGCCTTGCCCATTTAAATTGAGAGGGCAGGTGTTGCCTGGGGGGATGGCCCTCTGGGATCAATGATGTTAGCTTGTAATGTCCAGGGCCAAAACCACTGGACCCCCAGTGTTGGCCGGCCGTTGAGTGACATGATCAGTGAGAAGGAGAATAAAACAGTTCAACTAGAGACCAGACGTCAGATTATTTTTTCTTAACTGGAAAAGGAAAAGAAAATGGACACTAAACGAGAAACACAAGAACCTTGACAATCAGGCAAGGTCAGGTAGGTCTGAAGGGATTCTCAAAGCCATAGAGGAAAATCTGGTGAGTAGCGCTTGGAGAGTATCAGGTGACCTCAGCATCTTACGATGTGGTTTGTCACCTTAACGACCTTGGCAAAAGCACCAAAAAAGCTGCCAAATTGGGCTTCGTATTA
Organism: Doryteuthis pealeii; assembly: GCA_023376005.1. NCBI lineage: Eukaryota > Metazoa > Mollusca > Cephalopoda > Myopsida > Loliginidae > Doryteuthis > Doryteuthis pealeii. Next base: position 82,187,872 of record CM042152.1, read on the forward strand.
CCAAAATATTGCAAAACTTTTGACTCATTCAAGTAAAAATTACATTAATAAATAAGAAGTCAGAAAATAAAGCGATTTAAAGTAATGTGGGGGAGGGGGGAGAAAATTCTTAGTAATATCAACAAATTGGAAATTTCTGAGAATTTTCATTTCCCTGATTTAACATCCCAATTTGTGATAGTCCTAAATTGTCATAAATTTCAATTTTCTTAATACATTTTTTTTATTTCTATTTCAGCTGTTTTTTGTCCAATCTTCAACATTAAACTATTTGATTCTACAAACAGATACACCCTCTAACTATTAATATAGATAAATACAATTAAGACATTATACAATATTACCAAATCTGAATTTAATTCCTCGTATATATTAACTCTTAAAGTCTTATACCACCTCATTCCACCCAGCTGGAAGTCTCATTCATTTTCCCTGAATGATAGCCTTTGTTTAAATTTAATATTAAACATATTTAGAAGTCTTTGATATAAGGGAAATAACAGGTAACTTTAGATACAAAAGTCATTTTTAACCATTTTTTAAATATATTCTTATAGGAATGCTCTGGACTTACAAAATTCTCAACAGGATGTTAAGAATTAAATAGACAAGAGTTCTTTCAGATAAAACCAGAATTACCTCCCTTACTATCATTAAAAAAAAATAATATCAAAGAGTTATCTTCTCCTAGTTTAGATGTAACAATGAATTTTTAGAGGAAGATTTAACATTTTGGAAGATTTTGTCACTTGTTTAAAGACCAATAAAATAAAAAATAAAAAAAAAACCTAATTAATAAACGATTAATTTATTAAAAACAGCCCCCCCTCCCGAACAAAAGACTGAGAGTGTAGAGATTACTTGCCTTGCTAAAATCTGGAGACGGTATGGTAGACACCTCTGGAGCTGATGCTGTTGTATCATTGGCTACGAGCTGTGATTCATCGCACGATCGTGACTCTCGATTGGATGCTGGCCAATTAGGTCCTACAGATTCTGACCGGCCATTTCCACCCTCTGATCGTGCTGACCTTCTTTCTCCGACATTTTCATCAGATTGATAATGCACTTGCGGCTGCGAAGAACCATAAAATTCCTCCTCAGTAATTGCTGAAAGACAAAACAAAAGAAACAAAAAAGAGTTAAGTTTAATATAAAATCAAAATCATTCAACTTAATGTCTAAAAGTTTATATTATTATGTTTGTTAATTGATTTTAACAACATGTCATCCCAGTGGCATAATGTACACTTTTCCCGCCCCTGGTTCATGGACAATCTGCCTCATCCCCAACTTCAGAAAAAAAAAAATTTTTTAAATTAAAAAAAACAAAAAAACAAAAAAACAAAAACAAACCCTACAATATTACAAGATTAATTCCTAAATCAATACCAAGGTAATTCCATGTGAAATCATCCAGAAAAAAGTAAAATTGTCACCCACCCCCTTCAATTTTTCTGAATGTTTTTCCAGGTGTGGACTATGTAAAAGTTAGACAATCTCCAAAATTTAAGCTTCCAATTCCCAAAATTGATAGGGTTATTTCCTATAAATCCAACATAAAAAAGGGAAACCACTCTAGACTGATAAATTATTTATTTATTTATTGATCTACTGGAACAAAGAAGACGGGGTTAGGTTTAGGGTTTAGCATTAGGGATAGTTTAATGGGAAAATAGATAAATAAATTATCAGTCAAGAGTGGTTCCCCTTTGTTTCTGTTAGACTTATAGGAAATAACCATTGAGTTATGTTGATTTTTAGCTCTCCAGATTTGGTGGAGTTTAAGAAAAATGGCGACTTTTTGTAATCTATTTTTGTCTGTAAAATAAGTTCTAGAGCTTCCCTACTACTATTGGTTTATAAAAGCATTTTTGCCCAAGGAATCCAAACATGCTATCAAAAAAGTCTTAAAGTCAACCAATTTTAAGCTATTAAGCAATATCAATATCCCGATATGGCATGCATCTATGAGCAAAAAAATTTCTATTATTATTTCACATATATTGAACATTATTTGTACCAAAAATAGGGTTTGGTTTTTGGTCCGAACCGAAGCGACAACATCAGTTAAAATTTTGCAATTCAAAAATCAATATCTGGACAAAATTTCAGAAAAATTGAAAGGTGTGACCTGGCCTGGAGGATTTGACATGAAATTACCCACAAGCAAATTTTTTTAAACCAAATTGCTGCCGCCAATTAGTGCCACTCATGGCAAGAGCCATTCTAGCCATTGACACACTAAGTCAATGTGTCAACCCATCTAGGTTTATTTTATGCCTAAGGGTTAGGGAATCATGTTCATTATACCAATATATTTGAATATTTTGGAAAATTGCTTCTTTTTGTTTTGCACATTGCCCTATTGAATACAAATCATTTTTTAAACATCTTTTTAATCCATAGATGGGACTAACAGGTCTGAGTAGACCTGGGAGTAATGGTAATAAATAAATAATATACACTTCCCAGAACTGGAGACTCAGATGCACTTTAGTGTCATACACAGGATAACCCTAGGAGAGGGGGTCTTACTCCTTTGTAGGGGACAACATATTCTCACTCTTTTCTAAATAGAAGCATCAATATCATCATGGATATCTGTTACTACAGCAAACCCAATGGACTCAAGGTTTGTCTAGTATTTGTCTAAAATAGGGAAATCAAGAAATTTAATTGATTGAAAAAATTTGCTTCAAATAGACAAATTATAGATGGATGTTTGAGTGTGCCTCAATATTGATTATAAGAGAAACATCTTTTTGTTGATGTTACCTGGGGAAGGGGGGGTCTCACTCTTTTCAGTCAATAACAGATAAAGTACAGGGAGAAGTTGACTCATGCCTCCTCTCCCCTAGGATATCCATGTGAAATGACCAGAAGCAGTCTAGACTGAAACTCAAACTTAATTTAGAAATTTTACTTTGTGTACAAATAACCAGTAAGCACATACACACTTAATCACTCATTCACACACAGTGAGTCAGTCACATATGCACACAATCATGCACACAGTCAGTCACACACACACATACACATAATCATGCACACAGTCACACAATCATGCACACAGTCACATACACACACACACAATCATGGACACACACAATCATGGACACACACATACACACAGTCACATACACACACACATAACACAAATCATGCAGTCACACATACACACACACACACAATCATGCACACAGTCACAATACACACACACAAATCATGCTCACAGTCACATACACATGCACACAGTCACATACACACACACACACAATCATGCACACAGTCATATACACAACATACACAATCATGCACCACAGTCACATACACACACACACACAATCATGCACACAGTCATATACACACATACACAATCATGCACACAGTCACTACACAGAGTCACATATATGCACATACACACAGTGACACACACACACAATCACAAATACAGTCACATACATAATCATTCACATACAATCACACACACACACACACTTTTAATGTTTGATAATCATTTCTTTTTATTGAACTTGTTGCTATGACAACCACCATAAGATTCAATCAAATAAATTCCCAATCCTGTAATAAGACACCACTCCCCACTCCCCAAAAACAAAAAACAATTCTCTCTCTTGTACAATTAAGATGATATTTATATTCTGTATGGGGGAGTGATTGATAAGTTTGTCATTTAAACTACAACAACACAAACTACAAAATGTTTTGGCTAAATTTACAAATTCAACTTTTTGAAGAATTCCACAAGAAATTTCAAGTTCAGAACTTTTCTCTGCAATCAAAAACTGAAACTTATAAATTGGTAATTGGTGCAAAAAAACAGTTAAACATGTACTAAAAGCCACAAATTTATCAATCATCCTTTGGAAATATTAGATTACCAAGAGGTTAGGGAATTGTATTCATTACACATTTATATTTACATTTTTGTGTCTTTGTTATTTCTTAAAGAGTTTTTTTTTGTACACAGTTATATGACATCAAGTATTTCTATCTAATCTATTAATAATGGAGATTCGCTTCCGGTTTTTGTCCGTCACTGCTTACGTCACATTACCCAAAATCAACATAACAGAATAATATACACTCAAAAATTTGAACATGCAACATTAGACAGTCCTCATTGTTTTTTTTAAAACAAGTTTTAATAAATACATGACTGGTAATTATATATCTATATATATAGTTTGTTTTATTTTAATACATATTTAAAGTTTAACATTTCAAATTGTTTTATTTTAATCCTTTAATGAATTTGAATGTTTACTTACTTGGGGTAAACAAACTCGCTGACATTTGAATTATTTTTACTCCCACCCCTCAGGTAAACTCATGTTTTCTATTTAACCCATAGATGGGACCCAAACAGGTACTACCACTCCGGGTCAGAGTGGACCAGGGAGCAATGGTGACGAAGGGGTGCCCCACATTCCCCAGACCTCCAAAACTGGAATCTCACCATCAGATAGAGTTTAATGTCATTCCAAGGACATGTAGATCCTCAGCCACCGCGCTTCTAGCCCCCATATGATAAGAAGGATTGGGGGTTGCCATAAGGGCAATAGGGTTGGGGCAATCATATACGTGCTAGGCCTTGGCATGGCCAGCCAATTGATTGGAAGGGGCCTCTCCAACCGCCCGTCTAGCCCAAGAAAAGCCTATAGTGGAATATTGCAAGTCATAGACTGCTCATCCACCTGGGTTCTATCCTTAAGCATCACAGGTCGCCACCCACAGCCAACAGGTGGCCCTATTGGGGGAGTCTTACGTTGGCAATAGGAAGCACTCTTTTAAGTTGCACATTTTTCAAGAAATTTAATAGTCATGGGTCGTTCCATGTCCCAGCATAACCTTCTTTACTGACTTGCTGCATTCAGAATAAATTTCTTTACCCGAGAGTCAATGCATTTCCACTCTATAGCCTGACTTTTTGACTTGGGGTTGTAGTGACAAACCCATGTTTAACCCATTTGTAAACTTTAAAAAAAAATTAAAACATGCTTCTCTCTACACATCACACATTCTTCTATAAATTACACATGGTTTGCACTTTTTAGCCACCAAAAATTTGATGACAGACCTCTGTTCAAGTCAGGAGCACTATTTAACTAAAACATGCTTCTCTGTACACTTCACACATTCTTCTGTAATTACACAAAGTTTGCACTTCTCAACCACAAAAAAAAAATTTTTTTTTTTTTAAAAACCAAAAAAAACTGGAACTCTGATTTGTCGCCATTTTGAATAGTTTCCAAAGAAATATTCTTGTTTGGTTTGTTTATGGCATATCAACCTCAGTGGGTCATTTAATGCTGACAAAGTTTTGAAATAAATTAATTCTTAATGCATAATACAATTTTGTTTCTATTTAACCTATAGATAGGACCCTAACAGGTATTACCACTCCAGGCCAGAGTGTGAGATTAAATGAATTTTTGCTATAAACCAATTACAAACAATGCAGAGTTTATATTTATGGGTGGAAAAAAAATTCTAAAAGATTTAGTTTACTTTTTTCAAAAAAAATTCCTCTTATTTTTTGAATATCCGTCGTATGTAGATAAAAAAGGATTTAATAAGTATTAACATAAGCAATTGAATTTTGTTATATATTTTCGAGGTGATAAACTATTAGACCATTTTGTTTTAAAAAGAGGAATGCATCGAGCAAATAAATCATTTAATAAGGGAATTGCATGTGAAAATATCTTGGATTTTATGAATGTGTATTGTTCTCTTTCACAAATGTTGGGTAGAAGATTATGGCTGAATTCTTAACAAGACCATTGATATCTACAGTTGGGGGGGGGGAGAAGGAGAAAACAGGGATGGAGAAGAGATAGGGTGGAGAAGAGATAGGGTGGGGAAGTGTGTATGCAGAGAGAGAGAGAAAGAGAAAGAGAGAAAGAAAGAAAGAGAAAGAGAGAGAAAGAGAGAGAAAGAAAGAGGAGAAGAGAGAAAGAAAGAGAAAAGAAGAGAAAGAAAGAGAAAGAAAGAGGAAAGAGAGAGAAGAAAGAAAAAGAGAAGAGAAGAAAGAGAGAGAAAGAAAAAGAGAGAGAGAAAAGAGAGAGAAAGAGAAAGAAAAAGAGAAAAAAAGAGAGAAAAGAGAGAAAGAGAAGAAAGAGAGAGAAAAAAGAGAAAAGAAAGAAAAAGAGAGAAAGAGAGAGAAAAAGAGAGAAAAAAGAGAAAGAAAAAGAGAGAAAGAAGAAAAAGAAAAGAGAGAAAGAAAAAGAGAGAAAGAGAGAAAGAGAAAAGAGAGAAAGAGAGAAAGAGAGAAAGAGAAAGAGAAGAAAGAGAGAGAAAGAGAGAGAAAGAGAGAGAAGAGAAGAAGAGAGAAAGAGAGAGAAAGAGAGAGAAAGAGAGAGAAAGAGAGAGAAAGAGAGAGAGAAAGAAAAGAAAAAGAGAGAAGAAAGAGAGAGAGAAGAAAAGAGGAAAGAGGAGAGAAAGAGAAAGAGAGAGAAAGAGAGAAAGAGAAAAGAGAGAAAGAGAGAAAGAGAGAAAGAGAAAGAAAAGAAAGAGAAAAGAGAAAGAAAAAGAGAGAAAGAGAAGAGAGAAAAGAGAGAAGAAAGAGAAAGAGAAAAAGAGAAAGAGAGAGAAAGAAAAGAGAGAAAGAGAAAGAAAAAGAGAGAAAGAGAGAGAAGAGAGAGAAGAAGAGAAAGAGAAAGAAAAAGAGAGAGAGAGAAAGAGAAAGAAAAAGAGAGAAAAGAGAAAAAAGAAAAAAGAGAGAAAGAGAAGAAAAAGAGAGAAAGAGAGAAAGAGAAAGAAAAAGAGAGAAAAGAAAAGAGAGAGAGAAGAGAGAGAGAGAAAAGAGAAGAGAGAGAAGAGAAAGAAAAAGAGAGAAAGAGAAAGAAAAAGAGAGAGAGAAAGAGAGAAAGAAAAGAGAAGAAAAAGAGAGAGAGAAAGAGAAATAGATAAAGAAAGAGAGAATGGGCGAAATGAAAAGAGGAGTTAGGGATGTGAAATGCAGAGAAGAAAGTGAGAGGGGAGAGAGTGCCGACTGCTCAAAGAGGGGTGGGGAGGGGGCAGCCCAGACTGAGGAGTGAAGCGGAAAAGGAGTAAGGTAGGAAGAAAGGGGGGTAACTCGAAGAGGGGAGCAAGGCAGAAAGGGAGACAGTTTAGAGAGAGGAGCAAAAGAAAGAGAAGTGTGGACGACAGATCGGAGTGGGGAGTAAGGCAGGGAGAGGGGAATAAAGCTGAGAATGAGAGCAGCCCGGAGAGAGGAATAATATTGAGCGATGGGGAGGAACAGCCCGGGGAGGAAACTGACAGGGAGATAGAGGGGGGCTGCTCAGAGAGGGGAGTGAGACGATGAGATGAGGGATCAGCCCAGGGAAGGGAATCAGAAAGAGGGGAGCAGCCAGATAAAGGAGTAAGGATAGAAAATGAGGGATGAGCCCAAAGAGGCAGAAAGAGGGGAGCAAGCAGAGAAGGGAGTAAGCCGGGGGAAAGGGGGAGCAGTCAGAGAAGGGAGTAAGACGGGAAAAAAAGGGGATCAGCAAGAGAAGGGAGTAAGACGGAAAAAAAAGAGGAGCGGGCAGAGAAGGGAGTTAGACTGGGAAAAGGGGGAGCAGCCAGAGAAGGGAGTAAGACGGGGAAAATTGGGGATCAGCCAAGAGAGTCAGAAAGAGGGGAGAGCTAGATATAAGAGTAAGACAGGAAAATGGGGGATCAGACCAAAGAAGGGAGTAAGACGGGGGAGCAGCCAGAGAAGGAGATAAAACTGTGAGAGAGGAGCAGCCAGGAGAGAGAGGAGGGAGCACGGAGAGAGGGGGAGTAAAGCAGAGAAGACAGCGGACCAACGGCAAAGTAAAAGAGAAAAGACTAAGCAAAAAGAGCCCCCCCCAAAAAAAAAAAGAAAAAAAAAAAAAACACCCCAAGGGGGGAGGCGAGAGGGGAGATCATGTGTTTAATGTTCGCATTGGGAGTGAGATAAATAAAACTAAAAGGAATCAGGTATCATTTTGGGTTGAAAAACCGACGAAGAAAAGGAAGAACGAGCAAACAATAGGAGGGGAGAGAAGAAACTACAATGTAACCTTATTTTTATAGAGGATCAAATAGTTGAAGGGGGAGGAGAGAAAGAGGAGAGAGGGGGAGGAGGAGAGGGAGAAAGAGGGGGAGGGGGAGCAAAAAAAAATCCCGTGAAGAGGAATGAGGTTACAAACTACTGAAATAGTCAATGTGTGGGTGATGCAAGAAGAACAAGATATGAGGGGGTAGAGAGAGGGGAGTATCAGGAGAACACAGTAAGTAATATCAGGGAAGGTAAGTAAAAAAAGTCTAACAAAAGGGATCTACCAACTTACCCCTACCAGTAAAAAGACATTAAGAAGCAACAACAACAGATAACAGCTGTAGCCATTTTTTTTTGGCCTTTATTTTTCTTTCTTTTTTTTTTGGTGTTGGGGGGTGTTACCCCCTATACCCCCGCCCTCAATCTCTGAGGTTTTTTTGGCAAGTCGTCTTATTAGCAATTTCTTTTTACAGACTTAACTAACCACCCCAATTACAAGTGGCTTGCCTGGCCGACTCGTAAGAGTTGAGTAGGGTAAGAAGTTATGTAGAGAAACAAGGGGGGGGGGAAATAGTTGCTTCTTTTCTTTCCCACGCATGGAAGAAGACACACCCAAAAAATATTAGAACATTTGTCACAGCGAGGGGCATTTCGTACACTTCACTAAGAAATCTAGTATTTCTCGCTTTTTTCTCACGACCGCATTTTGTTCAGCTCGGATAGAGTAAGGCGCGAAATCTTAATCGAAATGCCTCCTGAGTAGGTGAGCTTTTTACTAGACAAAAAACCCCCATGTCCTTGAACAATAAATGCTCCCCCAGTTCGTATTATAGAAATTCTAATAATAACCAGATTCTCTCAATGTTTACAATAATTCCTGATTTACAGACTTCTTCCTGATTTAAGACATCGGCAATATCTTCTTTCTATTAATAATGGAGATTCGGTCTATTTGTCTGTAACCGAAATTACGTCACTGCTTACGTCACAGTCATTTCAGTAATTAAGTAAGTTTATCATGAGTATTTAATTTATAGTCAATATCATTAATACATAGAATAAATTTTATTTTATTAACAATGTCTATATGAAAATCAGAGTTAGATTTGCCATAAAATTTTTTTTTTTAATTTGATATATTTCATAATATTAAAACTAAAATACTTACGCCCGGGTTGTGTATATTTTTGCTAGTACATATAATAAGCCTAATTTCTCAGAAATGCTTGCTTTCATTTCGGACAATTCCTTTCTTTATGGTTTCTTTCCTATAAGAATGCTGCAAGTATTTTTTATAGTAAATCATTTATCACATAGCCTCACATTCTATCAATAATACTTGACCATTTCCCATGCATTTCTATAGTAAAATCATTTATCACATAGCCTCACATTCTATCAATAATACTTGACCATTTCCCATGCATTTCTATAGTAAAATCATTTATCACATAGCCTCACATTATCAATAATACTTGACCATTTCCCATGCATTTCTATAGTAAAACCATAGTTACACGTTTTGTGAATTATTCTTGCATTAGTTTGTTTTATGGCATATCAACCTCGTGGGTCATTTAATGCCGACAAAGTTGTGAAATAAATTCATTCTTAATGCATAATACAATTTTGTTTATCAACTCATGTTTTTCTATTCAACCCATAGATGGGACCCTAGCAGGTACTACCACTCCGGGTCAGAGTGGACCGGGGAGCAATGGTGATGAAGGGTGCTCCACATTCCCCAAACCTCCAGAAATGGAACCTCACCATCAGTTAGAGTTTAACGTCATTCTCAGGACATGTAGACCCTCAGCCAGCCGCCTTCTAGCACCTATATGATAAGGATTGGGGCTTGCCATAAGGGCAATAGGGTTGGGGCAATCATATATGTGCTAGGTCTTGATGTAGCCAGCCGACCGCCCGTCTAGCCCAAGATAGGGCCAATGTGGAGTATTGCAAGTCATGAACTGCTCATCTACCTGGGTTCTATCCTTAAGCATCACGGGTCGCCACCCACGGCCAACAGGTGGCCCTATTGGGGAGTCTTACCCCTCTGCAAAGGTGCAGTCGGTGCATTCTAACGCCCCAGCTGACAGGGCGGTATTCTTGCATTAATTCCTGGGCATTTTTCAATGCATTTCTATAGTAAAATCATTAGCAATATACATGTAATACATTATATAAGAACTAGTAGGATATATACCACAGTATGATATTTTAATTATTACGTTTGATATATGTTTACTTAAGAGCTATTACATTTGTTCAATATGTAAAAAGTATTGTAATCTTGATTTAACTCTCACTTTTTCTTTTTTCCTTTTCCTTTTTCACTTTTTCCTCCTTTCCATCATGTTCGATTGAAACAGATTGGTGTTATCGCTTTTGCACATTTACCCCCTCTCTATCTTCCCCCTACTCTTTCTTCCCCCTACCCTTTCTTTCTTTATTATATTTTTTTCTGTGTATCATGTCCTTTTTCTTTTCTTTCTTTATAATAAAAAACAGAATGGTCCATTAATTAGATGAGGTGACGACACTCATAAGAAATAAGAATTAGGCAGACACGCAACACCAATTTTTGCATTTCATCTTGGACTATCTCATTTTTAACCAGAGGGTGTTGCAAGATGATAACGGTCGGAAAATTAAAGAACAAGCATATTAATATATAAGAATATTGTATAAAATGACATTAAACACATACACACATATCATATTTTTGTAAGTAAAACATGTTTTGATTCCTAATTACTATTTATATCTACCCCCCCCCCTATTGCAAAACAAATTCTATGTCAACAGTTTGTGTCAATGACCTGTGAGACGAATAGTTAACCTAATACAGGAATGGGGGGGGGGTAATCAAAACAGCATGACTATCTTCAGGAATGGTATTACCCAGGAATTTTGGAAAGCATTTTACGGGGGGGGGGGGGGTGCAAGAAAAAAGAAGAAAAAAAAAAAAAGAAAGGAAAATGGGATTCAGAAACATTGTTCTTTTTTTCTTCTTTTCTATGAAACAGAAGAGCGAATTGTTGCGAGCGATTTTAATATGAGGGATAATTTCCCCTCAAATGCATTCCTCTATGAGGAAACCATTTCCTCACCCATAGAATGCATTCTTGAGGGGGGGGGGGGGAAGAAATCACCACCCTGAACGAATTTACATGAGGAAACAATCTACCCAACACCTAATGCATTTCTAGAAGAAAAACATTTTCCTAATGCATTCCTATATCTATTTTAGTATTTGCTGTGTTGATGTATATATATATATATATATATATATATATATATATATTTATTATAATGGAGATTGTGTGTTTTTCTGTCTGTAACCGAAACTATATTCCTGCTCAAGTCACAATTCTCTTAGTTATTGACATCATATTCTCCATGATTTTATTTTTATCTAAACCTCAATTATTAATAAAATTGTCTTACATTATTAATACTGTTAACTATGTATACATACTGACAACATGCAATTGTATTTATATATACAACAAAATAGCGGTTTACAGTGTGAACGGGAAAGCTAATTTGCATATTAATATTAAAAAATCGAATTTAATAAATATGTGCTTAGTATTATTGATTTCTAACTGTTTGGTTTTATTTTAATGAATATAAGCAAAAATCTCTTCAATGAATCTTAAATGAAATCCATTAACAAGATAAAATAACTGTCATTTAATTCTTTACTTCCTCTTTTAACTAAATACTTAAATTAGAAAAAATAACAATGAAAGACAAGAGTGATGGAAGAGTAAATTTCAGTTGTTCCATTTTTTATTATACTCCCTCTGTTTCAAATCTTTTAATATACTCCCTCTGTTTCAAATCTTTTTATCTGTATTCTTATTTAGTTTCATTAGCCTTTCTAATTTAATACAATATTTTATTACATTAAAACTTAAATACTTGCACCCGGAGGGTGCATATATTTGCTAGTATATATATATATATATATATATATATATATATATATATAAAATCTCATTTATAAATAAAAAGGTTTTATGTACACAGTTTGAACAAAAGTATGTAGCCTGACACACAATTGGCATTTTGTTTGTTTTATAGCATATCAACCCAGGTGGGTTATTCAATGCAGGCAAAGTTTTGAAAGAAAATTTTTTTAAACTCTTTTTTTTTTTTTTGTTAACAAATTTTCTATTTACCCATAGATGGGACCCTAACAGGTACTACCACTCCGGGTCAGAGTGGACCAGGGAGCAATAGTGATAAAGGGGTGCTCCACATTCCCCAGACCCCCAGGAACTTGAACCTCACCATTAGAGTTTAATGTCATACCCAGAACAATAAGACCCTCAGCCACCGCCTTCTAGCACCCATATGATAAAAAGGGTTAGGGCTTGCCATAAAGGCAATAGGGTTGGGACAATCATATAGGTGCTAGGGCTTGACATAACCAGCCAATTGATTGGAGGAGCCTCTCTGACCGCCCTTTTAGCCTAAGGGCCAAAATGGTGTGTTGCATGTCATGGATTGCTCATCCACCATCATTTTGTCCTTAAGCGTCATGGGTTGCCACTGACAGCCAACAGGTGGCCCCCCCAATTGGGGGTGGGGTGTCTTACCCCTCTGCAGAGGTGCAGTCAGTGTATTCTAAAGCGCCAGTCGACAGGGTTGCATAATTCAAAGAATTTCGATCTGAAATTTTCAGTGTATAATGTTTGATTTAGTTGGTGGTTGAATTTTATGGCATGTCAACCCTTGTTGGGTTATTTTATGCTGAAGACATTTTGGTTTGGTATTCAAATCCGTTTCTAAACACATTTTTTAAAACTCCTTTTTTTTAAATCTATTTAATCCATAGACGGAACCCTAACAGGTACTACCACTAAAAATTCTGCATTTGAATTTCTGTTTCTAACACCAATCTCTGGCACTGGTGGGAAGTACTTATGTCTGCCATGAAGCAAAATACACCAGCAACAAAGTTATCAGGCAAGAGAATGCTGCATAGATATTTAATGGTCACATGACTTCATTCCAATGGTTATCTTGAATAACCAAAATCAATAGCAGTCTTACCTTAACAACTCCTCACCTGGCCACACATAGACATTTACATTTCTTTTGTTTGTTGGTTGGTTTGATTTTATGGCATGTCAACCCTCGTTGGGATATTTTAGGCTGAAAATGTTTTGTTTTATTTATTCTTGACGGCAGGCCCCGACACTAACTTTTTTCATGACCATCCCGAACAAAAATTATCAACCGTCCCGAATGGGGTTTGGACTGTACCGAAATCAAAATATTTTTGTTTAATTCATTAGCATCATCTATACTTGTCAGTCATCAGTAGCATAATAACATGTAATAAAACATAAGAAAAGCTGAAGCAGTGATAATTCTGGATATTTGGACAAAAAATCCATTTCCTAGTGTGTTTTGTACTAAAAAAAATACTTTTTTTTTTACTTTAAGTTACCCTGAGAAGGGTTAGTAGTACATAATTCGGTCCTTTTAAACTATCTCCCTCCACCATTATTCATTACATGGCTTTGAGAATAGACCTGCGGTGCCGTAGCCTCATTTTGAGGTCAGCATTCGGGCAATCACTGGACGCCCATTATTGGAATGTAGTACTAACTTTTAGGAAAATTTTTTACTGTCCCCGGCAAACTGTCCCGGATGACGTATTGATCGTCCGGATGTCATTTTTATCGTCCCCGGGACGGCATTAATGTCAAGCCCTGCTTGACGGTATTAAAACTCAATTTTGAAAAGATTTTTTTTCAAACTCATTTTTTTTATTTAACTGTGGACCTGGGAGTAATGGCAACAAAGGGGTACTCCACACTCACCACAGCTCCAAAATTGGAACTTCAATATTAGATACATATCTTTTGTCTTCTTTGACTGAAAACATGGCAGATAAAAACAAAAGCTACAATAGTTTGGTTTATGGCATAACAATCTCAGTGGGTTATTTAATGCTGATAACTTTTGAAATAAATTCATTCTTAATGGATACTCAGTTCTTTTTTTATAAACACATTTTTCTATTTAACCCATGGGACCCTAACAGTAAAGTAAGGGTCTAAGTGGAGTGTTGCATGTCATGGACCCACCATTCCAGATCAGAGTGGACATGGGAGTAATGGCAATAAAGAGGTACTCCACACTTTCCAGATCTCAAGAACTGGAACCTCATCATCAAATGCAGTATAGTATCTGTATGACCTGTTTAAGGGTCAATAAATAATCACTCAACACGGAGCTAAAATGTAGAGAACAGAATGTATTCAGCAATATATCAATGTACAATTGAGAAGGTTTCCTTGTTACAGCATACACGAAGACATGTATCTGCTACTTCTCCCTTGAGTAACTTTGCTCTGTTAAATATACCCTTTGGGTAAGTCTATGTTCGTATCATAGGTGAGTCACCTACAACAGTATTATAATCAAGTGAGGAGAAACACTGGAGAAGTCCATTGATCGTTAATAAAAAAAAAAATTTAATTAAAAAAAAATCAACCGAGTGACAGCTCAGAAAACTCCTAAATTGCGTCATTCGTAATTCATAGTACCCCTATATTTGAAGGTTGTAATGAAATGGTTAAGATTTCTCTCCCTCCCCCTGTTCTCTATTACTTACTTTCAGAGCACTCTCATATTCTATTATAAATGTATAAACTATGATCAACATTAAGTCATAAGTGGATTACAAAAGATTCCTGGGCAATACCACGTAATCTTTCTAGTCTATAATAAATTAAAAAAAACAAAAACAAAAAAAAACATTTGAAATACTTTCTTAGCAAAACCTTAGGGAGCAAACTTTTGTTTTCAAGCCGAGTTTGTTTTTTATTTTTTTGTTTTCCACTCTTCTCAGATAACAAAGATTCTCTAAGGAAAAAGAAAGACAAGGTAAATTTGTCAGACTTACAAGATCACGCTTCTTAGAAAAAAGGTGGGTTTCATCCCCTCCCCACAAGAAGAAAAAAAAAAAAAAAAAAAAAAAAAAAGAAAAAAAAAAGAAAAGAAAAAGAAAAGAAAAAAAAAAAAAAAACCTTAGATTACAATCTACAACACTAAAAGAATCAAATGAAATTTTTGATAGGATAGCAGCAAAAAATAGCTGCAAGGCAACAGATATCCCACTAACTGGTAGAGTCAAGTTCATATATTTATCACTAAGGGAAATCTTCAATGTAGAAAGTTAATAATAGTGATATTAGCAGTCTTTAGAATATAATCTGATTTAAGCATCAGAGAAGAGCCAATCAAAAAAAAGGAGAGAACAGGCAGGGTTTGAACCCACCTACAAGATTCCAAAATGGTATGCCACTTGGAAACTCAGATCATTTCACTGGAGGGAAGAGAAAAAAAAAAAAAAAAACAGTCTGAAGTTTGTTTTATTTTTTAATTTTTTTTTTTAAACATGACAATCAGGAGTCTTACAGTTTTAATCAAAAGTCTCACAATTCTGTTTATGTATTTTTAAGCTACATTTCCCCCCCCCCACCCACTCTCCTAGTTTATTGGAATTGTAAGTAAGAAATAGGGAAAGAAATATTAACTCTTTCATGTTTTTAGTGAACTTATTAACATAAGCGTATCTGAAGCTTGCTTGTACATCAAATTTTAGTTCTCAATACAAAATTTAAAAAAACAAATTAAGTTATGGATTACAAAGAATACAGTAGTACCTTTTGTCTTAATTTTTTAGATGAGGCTTGATAATTCTTATTATTTGTATTTTTCAGAATGTTGTCCTCATCTTTACAGTTTTTTTTATTTTTTATTTTTTTTTTACCAACCCCTCCGCACAAGCAGGATGCGACACAAGGTCAATTTCTTAAGCGGAGTTTAACAGGTTTGAATTCAGAGTTTTCCTTCTCCTAGACTGGTTACCTAGCCATGGTTAGAGTCCAGTCTGCCCTGCTATTTACCCATAGCTGGAGGGAGAATTGGATTCATACCTTTCCCAAGGGTATTAGCGCCATGTGAAGTGCCAACAGCTTCGTCCAGGAATTGAACTCGGGATGACGAGTCCACTTCATGCGACTAACCATTAGTCCAAGCGCCCCCCATTTTTACAGTTTTACACACAAGGTTTCAGTTGATGTGCCTTCTTCGGATGTTTCTTGTCTAGTTTGACACATGCACAATAGATATAGGGGGTTAAACTTATACCTGTCATGATTAGCGGAATGAGAACAGTCTAACCTAGTGAATTGAATAAAAGGTTCAGTTTGAAGTTCTGTGAAGTCTCCTGAGTTTGAAAAGAAACATGTGAAGAAGGCTGGAAGCATATTGGCCGAAACGTCTATATAACAATAAAGGTGAGAACAAACAACAGTATAAATTTAAAAAAAAAAAATCCAAATATCACAGTAGTAACTAGACATACAAGAGCTTGAGTTTTCCAAGTTACGAGCCATCACTCAGTCAATGTTTTGCTTATGTTGTTAACAGCTAATATATGAGGTACAAGTGAGATTCAGATAATATGTTAATAAGCTCATTAAAAACATTTAAGTTTAAAAAATTATGCAAAAATAAAATATCATTTATTAAAAGAAATAGACACCTATATGATTGTCCGAACTATTGCCCTTATGGCAAACCCCAACCCTTTTTAGCTAGAAGGTGGTGGCCGAGGGTCTTCATGTCCTGGAAATGACATTAAGCTATCTGATGGTGAGGTTCCAGTTCTGTAGGTCAGGGGAATGTGGAGCACCCATTCATCACCATTGCTCCTAGGTCCACTCTGACCCAAAGTGGTAGTACCAGGACGTGACGACCCTCAGCCACCGCCTTCTAGCACCCATATGATAAAAGGGTCAGGACAATCAAATTGGTGCTAGGGCTTGACGTGACCAGGGCCTCTATGAATGCTTGTCTAGCCTAAGTAAGGGCCAGAGTGCGGTATTGCATGTCATGGACTGCTCCTCCACGAGGATTCCATCCTTAAGCATCACGTGTCGCCACCCACGGTCAACAGGTGGTCCTATTTGAGGTGGGGGAGTTCCAATAGTCAAGTTATGATCTTCCAAAATTTTCTCTCCCTTTATATATATATATATATATATATATATAATATATATATATATATATGATAGATAGATAGATAGATAGATAGATAGATAGAGGAGATAGGTATCCAAAACTTGGTAGTGAGGGATGATTCTATATGTGATTTCTAAGATACACTGTATTATTATTGTATGATCCAGTATATATATATCTTATTAATAAAATTGTTTTTCATTATTAATACTGCTGGCCATATCTACGTACTAATAACATGCAATTGTATTTATATGTACAACAAAAAGCTGTTTACTGTGTGAACGGGAAGGCTAATTTGCATATTGATATTTAAAATTTGATTTTAATAAATATGTGCTTGGTATTGTTGATTTCTAATTATTTGATTTTATCTTAATGAATATGAGCAAAAATCTCTGAGATAAACCTTAAAAGAAATCAATTAACAAAAAGAAATAACTGTAATTTTATTCTTTACTTCCTAATCTAACTAGTTAACTAAACTAAATAGTTAAATTAGAAAAGTTTAGCAAGGAAAGACGGAGGTGATGGAAGAGGAAGCTGCAGCTGTTTTATTTTTCGATTATACCTCTCTCTGTTTCAAATCATTTTATCTGCATTCTTATTTAGTTTATTTAGACTTTCTAATTTAATATGATATTTTATGACATTAATACTTGCACCCGGAGGGTGCATATATTTGCTAGTATATATAATCATCTTCTACATACCAATCAGTTGGATTCTTTTAGCTTTATATATTATTATTATTATTATTATTATAAGAGTAACTCATTGTAGTGTAATTGTTAACGAGCATGTCTTGCAAATAAATTGGTACTGAGTAGCAAGTTTAGTAGTCACTAGGTGCCCCATACTAGCAGTTTTGTGCTAAATCTAATCTCTGCTTAATTTTTTTTTTATTGTGAGTTTAATTCTCACTGGATGCTCCATACTTTTGGCCTTGTGCCAAACTAAGCTAAGTTTAGTAAATGATTACATCCCCCCCCTTTTTTTATTATCATATTTTTGGCACAATACTCTGGTAATGTTCAGTAAATGTTAAACAAGCTAAAAGATAAAACTGTTGGCTTTATTTCCTAAAAGGCATGAGTTCAATCCCTGCTGAGATAGTACGTGTGGGTATATAATCTCAGTGAAAAAAGCAGAGAAATAATCCTCATGAGGGGATCTCTATCAATGAGGCACTCGTGGTGTGTAACAGTTACTCTCATAGAAAATGGTTAGTTGGTTGGTTGGATTTTACAGCATGTCAACCCCTGTTGGGTTATTTTATGCTGAAAATGTTTTTGCTTTATTTATTCTTGTTAGGTATTCATTTTTTATTTAAACCCATTAATAATACGAGTCCTTCAAGACCTGTGGGTCCGGTGGTTTTGACCAATGGACTATTAATAAAATCAACAATGTGATCCCAAGGGGGCAGGTTCCCCCAAGCAATACCTGCTGCCTTGATTTAAAGGTTTATTGCTCAGTGCCTGAAGCACCCTCCTTGCACAGATAACAATAAAGATGAGGACAATAGTCCGCATAATCCAAATTCTCATATTGTTTTAGATATGATATTTTTATTTTGGTGAGTTAACATAAAAATGCATGAAGATGGCCTGGTTTAGCTCAGTCAGTAGAGCGTCTGGCTGGGAACCCCAAGGTTCCGGATTTGATACCAGCCCTCAAACAACTCAGTGCACGAGTAGCTCATCTTTGATCTGCCAAAGGGATCCACACATTTTTGGTGACTACCATCCCATGAGCTTCAGTTTGTTGGTGGCTCCACATTAATAGGACCTTTTTGTCTGACCCAAATAGGTGTGATGTGTGATAAATACCACATTAATAATATGGGCTGTTTTGAGGCAAAACGATCTTAGACCTTAATAGAGAAATTGTTAATAAATAAGATATTAATTAAGGTTAAATAATGATTATTTGATAACAATTGAGAAAATAACTAAGGGAATTGTGACGTTGGTGGTGACGTAGTTTCAGTTACAGAAAGACATATAATCTCCATTATAATAAGGTGTATCTGCATGTGTGTGCATTAGGGTAGGTTGACTTTAGCTTTTTTTAAAAATATCAAATTTTCTCAAACAGCGAGAGTTGTGTGTTGGTATAATGAATACTGATACCAAAAATTAGATCTCTTACTTGCACCATTATTTGAGGAAATAGCATCAAAGAGTCTAGTAAAATGCATTAAAATTCCTCATTTTCACAAAATTTAGCCTAGAAATTGATTAGAAAATTTAGCAATTTCTATATCTAAAACAGAAAAAATTATCATTTCAAACAAAATGAATAAAATATTATAACTAGAATTTAAATAGAAAATATCCCCCCATCACCACCGACACCTTTGATATTCTGCTTTTTACCTAATAATTAAGCTGTAACAGTGATAACATTTTAAAAGATTGAAATCTATTTCTTCAAGGGAAGGCAAAGTTTTGAAGAAAAATATTGTGTGGTAATTTTTTATGTTAATTTGCAACGTTTGCTACATGGGAGATGTTACAGTTCCAAAATTGACCTACTCTAGTGTGCGTGTTTATCTCCATCCAAAGCAAATAACAGTACATAAAAACAGCCAATCAAGACTACCGCCCAATGATCACATGACAATAGATAATCACATGGTGAAGCAATATCCCATAATAGTCAAGCACCCATTGATGAGCTATTAACAAGATTATTAGTATTTCATATTATTCTATAGCAATATGATATTCTTTAAAAAGAGAAAAAAGGCTAATAAATATGGGCGGGGCGGTTATAATGTAAGCTCCCAGAGAGAGAGAGAGAGAGAGAGAGTCAATTGATATATATATATATATATATATATATATATATATATATATATATATATTGGGGTGTTACATTTAATTGTCTTGCTAAATAGGATTGTACTAAACAATAAGGGTGTGCTCTCCGAGTGCCATACAACAACCAAAGATGATAAATTTGTCCTAAATATTAAACACCCTCAATAATATAATTACGTAGATTATATGGGAAACTAGTTGTTCTGTCTCTCATTATTAAACATTTTTAGCAGTTATGAAAAAGTAGTGCACCCTCCCACATTTCGGTTAGGAAATAAAACTGGAAATATTGTGGGATAATAGGAAACTAACAGAAATAAGAGCTAAAGGGTGAGCAATATTTCACTAGGACATATCCTGCATCTCTCATGGTTAAATATATAGAGGTTCTTCACGGAACAAATGAACATGCTACTATTAAACACACTCGCGTACCCGGATTTTAACAGCATGTTAAACCCACTATAACACGTCAACTTTTATAATTCTTCTATAATGCTCCCTTTCTAATAATGTATCAACAATTTCTTCAAATAAGAAATTTTCTCCTGACGATGATCGAAGGTCGAAACTAGTTGAGAATAAACAACATACAAGAAATATTCCTGATTGTCTTAATAATTTTTGTTCACACACATTATATATATATATATATATATATATATATATAAAAGAAAATTTGAAAAAACAAGTATTCCGAAATTGGGATGAATTTAATAATCGATGTTTAAAACATTTCGGTTACATTGAACCTTCATCAGGATGTCTCTTGGGGTGAAGAAAATGATGGATGTTTTTATATGTGACAGGAGATGAAAATCTTTTTAGTTATGTAACTGTATTTGATCAGCGTTTTATTTTTGAAAGGCAAGTTGCGATCTACTCACGCGAAGGTGTCATGACGCGTGACGCCACTCGAAGAAATGCAAAAGACGAGAAAAAGTATTAATGGACTGATTATTTTTAAGAGAACATTTAATTTCCATATTTACTCCCATATATATATAGTTATCCACAGGCACGTGTTTCAAGGTTTACCTCTCATCAGTGTGGCTACACGTTAACAGCTATCCCTGGCCGGGTTTGAGACCTGAATGAATTTTCGTTTGCCAAGTCTCCTATCTGTGCGGCCAGTGACAGCTGTCAAATATAGGAGAATATTTAATTGATACATTTCTAAGTGGAAATGAATTCACTAGAGTCCTCGAACTTTGTAAACAAAGTATATTTTGGCAGCATTTTTCCTTTTAAACATGTTTTGTTAAACTCCACGGACAATTCTGGTCGGACGAGTTTTTGTTCGATCCTTTCTAACTGTCTGGCCATAATTTTTAATATCCGAGTGGAATTGGTGTATGAATCCACCAAAAGTTTTTTCACAAGTGCTTTCTGCACGACTTTGTGCTATCATCAGGTGTGGAACTGGTGGGATGTTTCCAGTGTCTCATTTTTAAAACAAGCAGTAGCAGTAGGAATTAGTAGTAGGAAGGGCTCACAGATTTCATTTAAACAAACAGTAGCAGTAGGAATTAGTAGGAAGGGGGGGGGGGTCTCACAAGTTTATAAGTTTATTACATTAAAACTTAAATACTTATGCCCAGAGGGCATATATTGCTAGTTATGCTAATGAGAACGCAATACTGATTTAAGTGACAAAAGATTCTTCAATCCTACAATTGTAATTTTCACTCTTCTTAGATTGTTTTCTTTTTTTTTCTTTTCTTTTTTTTCTTTTTTACAGGGATTAATGAGCTTATTGAGTTTAACTGATAAGCTGATATTTCATCCTGACAAAATCCATTCAAATGGTTCGTTATTCATAATAAAGACATCATCTATAATCAGATCTATCTCATAAAAATATTAAGTAAATGGTTATTAACCAGCTTGGAATTTTCACATGCGTCAAATCTATTAATTGGTTTGGTGGATTGGTTGTTTTTTTATGGCATGTCAACCCTTGTTGGGTTATTTTATGCTGAAGATGATTTTGTTTGTTTGTTTTGTGGCATATCAACCTTGGTGGGTCATTTAATACCGCCAAAGTTTTGAAATAAATTA
>CM042152.1:82212355-82247355 GCA_023376005.1 Doryteuthis pealeii
TAATCTGTGATAAAAATAAATTTTTTATCACCTTCCTTATACCAACAAATGCCCTGAAGATGATCTAATTAATAGATTGAAACACTGCAGCATCGGCCAATAAACTTACCACTCAACTTATTTAAACCCGTTTTTTTTTTTCTCAATTTTCTTAATATACTACATACATTCACTTCCATCTCTTCACACACATATACATATATATATATATTATATATATTATATATATACATATAAAATCAATGGTAATATGGTTTTACACTCATAACTTGAAGTTTCATGGTAATCCAATCATCAGATGAGTTCAATGGTTGAGATCTTAAAAACCAGTCGTGAAATGGTTGAGATTTTAAAAACCAGTAATTTTTTAGAAAACTTTTTTTTGAACTCATCTGATGATTGGATTACCATGAAACTTCAAGTTATGAGTGTAAAACCATAATATTACCATTGATTATACATCTGCTCTGCTTTATTAGCATTGAGCACCTTTCATGCCAATACTTTTCTCATTTTTTCATTCCCTATTCATTTTACATTATATATATATATATATATATATATATATATACACACATGTACATCCATGTGTGCGTGTGTGTGTGTGTGCATGCTTAGTCATGCAAAACAATACTCTGAAAATGAGAGATAATAGCCAATTTATCATAATTATCCATAATTATCTTATAACAGCCTTACTCCATCAATACATCTACATGCAGAAAATGTAAATAAAACAAAAAATAACAAATTCTAAGAAATAGTAGGAGCTAACCCTAACCCCAGATTCTCAAGTCCATTTTTTTAAAAAAAAACTTCCTTTATATAGATAATGTAATTAGCCTCGTCCATCCCAATTCAAATCTCCTGATCATTTTTGCCCATTAGAGGATCTTCTCACCCAGTAGCACAACTTACAGGACTTACATGCTAAAGGTTTACAGTTTATTGTTAGGGTGACTTAATGAGACTGTGACATTCCAAAGCCTACCATAAAGATCTTTCTTTGTTGCAGGCCTTCATTAGAATTAGTAAAACAGGAGCTGCTAAAAGTGTGTGTGTGGGGGATACATTAAAACCATCATGGAGTCCATGCAAAAAGACAGCAAAGGTTTTTTGGGCGATAAAGAGGGTAAGCCTGGGTATTTTAGCTGCTGGGATGCAAGCTGGTTTGGTTTGGTTTGTTTTGTTTTGTGTTATGGCATATCAACCTCAGAGGGTCATTTAATGCCGATAAAGTTTTGAAATGTATTCATTCTTTAAATGGATACTCAATTTTTTTTATAAACACATTTTTCTATTTAACCCATAGATGGGACCCCAACAGGTACTACCACTCCGGGTCAGAGTCGACCAGGGAGCAATGGTGATGAAGGAGTGCTCCACATTCCCCAGACCTGGAACCTCACCATCAGATAGACATGACATCAGGACATGAAGGCCCTCAGTCACTGCCTTCTAGCACCCATATGATAAAAAGGGTAATAGGGTTGGAGCAATCATATAGGTGCTAGGGCTGGACATGACCAGCCGATTGATCGAGGAGGCCTCTCCGACCGCCCGTCTAGCCCAAGTAAGGGCCAAAATGGAGTGTTGCATGTCATGGACTGCTCAGCCACCTGGGTTCCATCTTTAAGCATCACGGGTCGCCACCCACGACCAGCAGGTGGCCCCATTGGGGGGTTCTTACCCCTCTGCAGAGGTGCAGTCGGTGTATCTTAATGCCCCAGCCGACAGGGCAGCCTGTGGATATACCACGGTATATGTTTAATATATATATACTTAAGAGCTATTGCGAAATACTTCAATATGTAAAAAGTATAATAATCTTGATTTATCTCTCATTCTTTTTTTTTTCCTCTTTTCATTGAAACAAATTAGCATTATTGATTCTTTGCTATCTCTCCTATATCTTCCTCCTAGTTTTTTTCTTTCTTTTTTCATGTTTTTTTCCTGATGTGTAGCATGTCCTTTTTCTTCCCTTTCTTTACAAAAATGGAATGGTCCATTATTTTAGCTGAGGTGACCACACCCATACCAACTCTACAATTATAAAGCTTCTCCTTGATCGAGTAGGGGTGTTAAAGTGTGACATACTTAGGTAGGTACTAGTGTATTAATATACAAATCATTTTATGAATTATATGGACCGACAAAATGTTGTGTTAACAACATCAAGTCTGCTAAATGACTTGGTAAACGCTCATAAGGTCATTAAACCATCTTAACAACAGCAATCTTGAGCATCTTTTTGATTTCCATGTTTCTAACACACATGGACATGCCTACAAAGTCAGAAAACAGCATAACTCACATGACTTTCAGAAACAGTTTTTCATGCTCAAAGTTGCTGAGGCATGGAATAAACTGCCTGCATTCGTTGTAAGCTGCCAAAATACTTCATCTTTCAAAGCCTCCATGCTTACTGTAATTCGACAAAACTATACCTGACATTCGCCTTCCATACACATATGCACACACATGCACATTATTACTGTACACTGTTCATGTTCCTGACACTAATACATTATTCTAAGTACTAGACATGAAACTTTGATGAGCTGTGGTGCACCTGAGCACTGTACGCATACATGTATATTATTAGTGTACGCTGTTCAAGTTCCTGACACTAATACATTATTCTATGTACTAGACATGAGCCTTTGAGGAGTTGTGGTGCACCTGAGCACTGTACGCAATAAATGTTATTATTTTAAGTGAAATTGTCCAGACAAAATTTGGAATGTTGGTTACTTAAAATCAGAGCTAAGTCAAAGTCACAAAAATAATGAAAATAAAATGAATAAATAAAAATTTAAATTATAAATATGATAAGAAAAATATTTGAGAAAAAAAAAATTTCTAGGACAACGGACCCCATTAAAATTGTTACAAAGAGAGAGCATTGTATTATGTCACAAATTTATTTCGATGCATAACAGGTTGTAATTTGAATAAAAGAACAAGAAATATTCAGACAACAAAGAAATGACATCTTACAGCCAATAAACTTAAAATGACCATTTAAATATCAAAGCATAGACAACAAATAACTTTTAATTTTTTTTTTACATGGCCTCATAACAGAAATAGATTTATTTTAATTTTCAAGAAATTAATAAAATTGACTTATTTCTTTCATAAAACAAATCCCACAACATACCTCTTGTGGGATTTGTACAAATGTACTATTTGTCAATTTTCTTGCATTTTGTGTTTTCATTATTTTTTTTTTAAATTAAAAAGATGTATCTAAAATTTACCCCCCTCCACCAAAAAAAAAATGCAAATTTAAAAACAGAGTGAAGCCAGATAAAAAAAAAAATACAACTCAATTTTCATGAAACTATAAAAGTCAGAGACAATACAAAAAAAAAATAGACAATATTGATAAAATAACGATTTTTAAATAACCATCTTAAAATATTGTAATACAACTGAATCAGACTTTACAAAAAAGACAAACATTCCTTTTTTGTGAAGAACAAAAAGAAAAGAGAAAAAAAAGAAAAAAGTACTTTATATAACAAACAATAAATAAATTAAAAATCATTCATAAAACAAGAAACAAAAAGTTGCAGCCAATAACAGTAATTAGAGTTTTCTTTTTAAATCTAAGAGAAGCCATTATTATCCAGAAATAAAACTTGAAATATAAAAAAATAAAACAGAACTTGTTCGTTTTCATTAATTGCTATCTTGATTTCTTAGGAAAGATTAATTTAAAAAAAAAAAAAATATTCAAGCTCAACCCTCAACAACAAAAAAACAACAACAAAAAAAAAAGTATACATTATCTTAAAGGTATGTTGAGTTTTATTCATTTTCAAATAAGAAATAAAGCAAGAATCAAACTTGCTATTCAGTTGTAATGGATTTGCAAGACTAGGTTACTAACCATTACACTACCACCACACCACGAGAGGACAATACATAAGCACAATCAGGGCTGATGCTAGGGTCTCATCCGTCCCACAAATCAATGACATGGAACTCCTACTCCACTACATGTCAATTTTCATGTATGAAGGCCTGTTTAGCTCAGTAGAGCATCGGCCTTGAAACCATAAGGTTCTGGATTCAATACCAGCCCTCGCCAACTCGGCGCACAAGTAGCACAGCTTGGATCTGTGCAGTAAAGTAGGGAGCTAATGGTAGGTGTGACACTCCACCTCAGATGCAAAAACAATCTTCCTAGTCTACTGCCAGTGAAAAAGGGATAAACTCTTGTGTTGTCTGACTGATACCGACAATAGGCCACTCTGAATACTTTACTTATTCATATAAAATATATGACCCCCCCCCCCAAAAAAAAAAATAAAAACTCCATGTCAATTTTCATAAAGTAGTTTCCATAGAAAATTGTTATGTTTTTACATACAGATCAAATTCGGAAGATTGAAATGATAATGCAAGACCAGGTTGTTGGAAAATTAACAAGGTTTTTATTTAACACAGGGTAGAGAATGCTTCTACCCTAAAAGTGACTTAACTAGCTCACATGTGTTGGAAGACTGAATGATAATTGTTTTGAAAGAGGGGGTCAAAAAGATTTGAAAATAAATACTACTCTAATTCTCTCCCAACTGTAAGGACAACTTCAAATAATCTCAGTCCTCAGCTTTCAATCTTCTCTTCTAAAAGAACACCATTTTCTCCTCACTCGCTTTGGTTATTTTAAGTACACACAAAAACCAAACATCTGGGCGCATGTCAAACCTCGCATCCGTCCAGTACCTAGATTGCATTTGTTTTTGCATGCGGGCGGACGCGGGTTCGATTCCGGCAGGCAAGACAAAGTCTTACTCTTTTTCGTTCTCCGCCACAATAATGCAAGACCAGGTTGTTGGAAAATTAACAAGGTTTTATTTAACACAGGGTAGAGAATGCTTCTACCCTAAAAGTGACTTAACAAGTTCAACCCTACTGACGCACCTGGTAATCTGTGTCGACGCACAACTAAACCCAATCCAAAAGTAACATGGTGGAGTTCCTGTCAGTACCCTACTGATCAAAGGGGGGCAACTCCATTTTTGTTAGGTCTTCCAAACAAAAATATATGAAACCTGTCCTTCCAGAGTCCCCAAGTATGCTTGGGCCCACCCTGATCATGGGGTGGGGTGGTAGTACGCACCCAACCCGGAGCACAAACACATATCATTACCATTGTTACCACATTTTGTGGGAGATATTCCCCCCCCTATTCATGTCATCTTTTATGTGCATGAATCTGTTCAGTGATGATTGAATGGCGCCATGTGCAGGTTTAACGAGTTGGAGAGTGCATAGGTCACCTGTCTGCACACTGGACGGCAGAAAGAGCTTATCTTAACATGCTGGCCCTGTCATCCGCAATGCACAGGGGTTGAGCAATAAAGAATTAAAATGAAGAGAACCATCCTCTGATAAGCGGTAATTATCACACACAAACATAAACACAGAGACGCGAACTTCAATCAATGGAAGATTTAGTCGGTGCAATTTGGAAAACTGGGACCATTTCCTGTTTGGGTGAGCGTAATTATTCAGTTAAAATTTCTTTTTGGAAAACCAGAGTTCAGTTACCACAAGATCGTATGTTAGATAACCTGTGAACCTGTTAGGTTTCTGTTGTAACAGTAGTCCATAATGATTCTGAAGCTTCTATTTAGGAAGGAGTGAAGGTTTGGTTTGTTTTGTTTTACGGCATATCAACCTCAGTGGGTCATTTAATGCCAATAAAGTTTGGAAATAAATCAATTCTTAATGGATAATACAAATTTTTATAAATACATTTTTCTATTTAACCCATAGATGAGATCCTAAAAGGTACTACCACTCCGGGTCAGAGTGGACCAGGGAGCAATGGTGATGAAGGGGTGCTCCACATTCCCCAAACCTCCAAAACTGGAACCTCACCATCAGATAGAGTTTAACGTCATTCCCAGGACATGTAGACCCGCAGCCACCGCCTTCTAGTACCCATATGATAAAAAGGGGTTGGGGGTTGCCATAAGGGCAATAGGTTTGGGAAAATCATATAGGTGCTAGGGCTTGACGTGACCAGCCGATTGATTGGAGGGGGCCTCTCCGACTGCCCGTCTAGCCCAAGATAGGGCCAAAGTGGAGTATTGCATATCATGAACTGCTCATCCACCTGGGCTCTATTCTTAAGCATCATGGGTCGCCACCCACGGCCAACAGGTGGCCCCATTGGGGGAGGAGTGAAGGATTCTAATTAGTATTTTATAGTTAACAGCCATCCCTGATGATCTCGATGCTTCTGTCTATTTCTAGTGCAACACCATACAATTAAAACAGATATTATTGCAGAATATTTATTACCAAACTCTATAGCACTGAAACTAATTTAAAATATCTTAAAAAAAAAAAAATAAATTTAAAAAAAAAAAAAGAATACGAAGGAATCTCAAAATAAGTAAACTTCCACATAAAATTCTATATAAAAAAAGTCGCCGGGGTGGCCTAAAGTCGGTATATAAGCCAATCAGCAAGGGAGTCTATCCCCTTTTCACTAGTGCTAGACCAAGGAGATTGTTTTTTGCGTCTGAGGTGGAGCGCCACACCTACCATCAGCTCCTTACTTTACCGCACAGATCCCTGTGCTACTCATACGCTGAGTTGGCGAGGGCCGGTATCGAACTAGGAACGATGTGGTTTCTAGCCAAACGCTCTACCAACTGAGTTAACCCGGCTCTGTATTCTATATAGTAAGTATTTTTTGCAGACCAATTCTTTTTCTTGGTTTCAATGTTTGTTTTTCTTTTGTTTTATGGCATATCAACCTTGGTGGGTCATTTAATGCAAACAAAGTTTTGAAATAAATTCATTCTTAATGGATACTCAATTTTTTTTATAAACATTTTTTTTAAATCCATAGATGGGACCCTAACAGGTACTACCACGTTGGGTCAGAGTGGACCTGGGAGCACTGGTGATGAAGGAGTGTTCCACATTCCCAAGACCTCTAGAACTGGAACCTCACCATCAGATAGAGTTTAACGTCATTCCCACGATAATGACCCTCAGCTACCGCCTTCTAGTATATATATGATGAAAAGGGTTGGAGCTTGCCATAAGGACAATGGGATTGGGACAATCATATAGGTGCTAGGGCTTGACGTGACCAGCCGTTTGATTGGAGGGGGTCTCTCTGACCGCCCATCTAGCCTAAGTAAGAACCAAAGTGGAGTGTTGCATGTCATAGAATGCTTATCCACCAGGATTCTGTCCTTAAGCATCACAAGTTGGCACCCAAGTGGCCCGATTGGGGGTGTCTTACCCCTCTGCAGAGGTGCAGTCTGAGAGGGCTGGTTTCAATATTGTAAGTTGGGTTACAAATAATATTTAATATTTTATCTGTATAATGTTCCACTAGAATTAAAAGTCAAAATGTTTATTTTTTTTATAAATGATATTTTTCTTTGGTGTAATAAATTTGAAAACCTAAACGTTTTTAGTGACCCTTTAACATAAGCGTATCTGAAGCTTGCCCATACCTCAAATTTTAACTCTCAACACAAAACAAAAAAATCAACTGAGTGACAACTTGTAACTCGGAAAACACATAAGTTGGGCGACTCGTAAGTCAAGGTAATACTGGATTTTTCTTTAGCGTAATAAATTTGGAAACTTAAATGTTTTTAGTGAATTTATTATCATTAGTGTATCTGTAAATTAACTTTTTCAAACAAAGTAAGATGAACAAGACATGTAGGAGAAGCAAGAACAAACTCATAAGTGACGTTCTCCTGTGGACATCAACACATGGACACACCTGTATGGGCTGACCAGTAAAAACCTACATCAACCAGCTCTGTGTGGGTTCTGGATATTGTGCGGAAGTTCTGCCAGGATCGATAACAATTAGGGACAGTTGGCAAGAGTCATAGGAATCGAGGCTGTTAACGCAATGTGGTGATGATTATATTCATTTAGGAATGTACTTATTTATGGGCCATAGTGTATATTAAAAGATTTACTGAAATGTGATTTTAAGTGTGTGTGTGTGTGTGTGTGTGTGTGTGTGTGTGTGTGTGTGTGTGTGTGTGAATGTGGATTTTCTCCCCCCCCCCCATTTATAATTTATTTACACCAAAGTAACCTGGTTATACAACTGAAAATTGGATTAATTTTTCAAGAAGATAAAGCCATAGAATAGGGACCATCAAAACACACACTCTTTTTCACTTAAAAACGAATTAAAATAAATAAAATCGATTTAAGGTTAAATTTTAGTTTTAGTTGAAAAATAGTAACATAATGAGTATCAGTAAAAAAAAAAAATTAAAAAAAATTTTTTAAAAATTACATTTGTAAATTTTAATACATTTTCAACATCAAATTTGTCTCAAATTTATGAAACCAGACGCTTTGTGTGTAGTAACTTACATACTTACAAAACATGTTATTAAGTTTCTTTAAGAAATCAATAACAAAAAAAACATTAAATACACTATGTACAGAAAAATTATTCACATGTTTATTTCATTTTAATGTAATATACTTTTTATTTTGTTAAAAACAAACAGAAAAAAAAAGCCCGCTAGAAAAATTACTCTTGTTTTTGTTGAGATTATATTCCCGTGAAATATTTTAGAACTATGGTAGCCATTATTATTATTATTATTTTTTTTTTTTTTACAGTAATAATTCATTAACTCTGATTGACAAACAAGAAATTACCAAAAATCATGAAATTATCAGATTTTAATAAAAAATTTTCAGTGTTGACTTATTAATCTATGAATTTTATAATGGATAAGTTATTTTATTAAAAAAATTGCAGTTACCCACCTAGGAATTGCACAGTGGTAATGTGGGAAGCTGACGGTAAGTGTGGCACTCCACCTCAGTAAAAACAATCTCCCTGATTCTAGCATTAGCAAAAAGCAGATAGACTCCCTCGCTACTATGTCAACTTTACTTTTTACTTAAACCCACCACAGATTTGTATCTAAGTATGGAAAAAAAAAAAAAAGAAAGCATATCTTCTAAAAAATGACTCCTGGTTTTGATATTCCTGTGAAATATATTAGAACAATTGTAGCCGAGACATTATTACCGTATTTGACGGCATATAGGACACACTTTTTTTCCCAAAAAATTTTGGCTCAAAAAATTGCCCTGCGTCTTATACATCGTAGGTGAAGTTTGAGACCTCCCATAGGCCAGGGCTAATCTTCTCTATGATGCTCACTAACCCAGCTTACGCTCAGTAATTTTACCTACCCTATACTGCCAAATTGCTTTTATACAGCTATGTTTCTGCTTGTGTAATGCACAGCTAGACTGTTTTCAACAATATATGCTTAAATACACTAAAAACTTTTTTTTCCCCTGAATCTGACCTGCAGAAATGGGGTTGTGTTTTATATGCCGTCAAATACGGTAATTGTTTTTCTTTTATTTAACATTAAAATTTAATTTTCTTTTTTGACAGTAAAAATTTACTAACCTTGATTGGCAAACAAAAAAATTAACAAAAATCATTTTGGAGGGGGAAAAAAAAAAAAGAAGACTTTTGAGAAATAATTTAGTTATGATGCAATTATAAAATAAATAAAATAATTTTGATATTTTGCATTTAAACTTAAGAGTTTTATCACTTTATTCAGCTAGATGTTTTTAAAATACATTTTTATAAGCGGATGTGAAAAAGAGTCGGATTTACTGTAATTATTTGCATTAATTCTATTAATCACTTAATTGGAACTCATCATAAGTCAGAAAAAAAATGGGACAAACTAATTGGCTAAAAGGCAATTTGCTGTCTATCAGGGGGGGGGGGGGGTTTAGCTATGTAGCGCCCCTCCGCCATTGCCTATAAACAGTGTTCAAGTCCAGGTAAAGGCCAGCTTGCTTGCTTGCGTGTGTGTTATATATATATATATATATATATATATATATATATAATATATAAGTCGTCGGGGCAGCCTAATGACGGTATCGGCCAGACAGCGAGGGAGTCTATCCCCTTTTCACTAGCACTAGACCAAGGAGATTATTTTTAGTATCTGAGGTGGAGCGCCACACCTACCATCAGCTCCTCACTTTACCGCAAAGATCCCTGTGCTACTCATTCGCTGAGTTGGCGGGGGCCAGTATCGAACCAAGAACCTTGTGATTCCTAGCCGAACACTCTACCGACTGAGCTAAACCGGCCCCATATATATATATATATATATATATAATCAATTGTAATATTATGGATTTGGACTCATAACTTAAAGTTTCATGGTTATGCAATCATCAGATGAGTCAAATGGTTGAGATTTTAAAAACCAGTAGTTTTTTACTGGTTTTTAAAATCTCAACCATTTTTTAAAATTATAAACATGCTCTGCTTTATTAGCATTGAGCACCTTTTCATGCCAATACTTTTCTCATTTATTCTCTATTCATTATATTTTATATATATATATATATATATATATATAGATTTGTCACTCGGACACTCAAC
The DNA here is from genome assembly GCA_023376005.1 of Doryteuthis pealeii. Lineage (NCBI taxonomy): Eukaryota > Metazoa > Mollusca > Cephalopoda > Myopsida > Loliginidae > Doryteuthis > Doryteuthis pealeii. The sequence goes on from CM042152.1 coordinate 82,222,818, forward strand.
AAAAAGACCAAACATCTAAATTAGCTGACTATTATTAGCAAATATAAGTGCTGATTTTGTGGAGAAAAAGTTGAGACAGTGAAGTGTTTTTATCCATTGAATTATTTTTTACAGCGAGTTAAAACAGTATTTTGCTGCAAACAGCTGAAAATACATAATTCTTTTCCGAGGCTAAATCTTACATGTTACTTTCTTTTTTTTGTTTGTAAAATCAAAGTGGTTAATCTTTATCAATATTCTTGAAATTTTACTCTTAATTAGAAGACACTTGAAACTACAACCAGGAATCGAAACTACAACAAACCAAAGTCAACGAAGGTTTCTTTAAAAAGTATGAGAAAAACTATATCACTAATAAAAGACAGCCTCAGAATTATTTTCATATTTTTTGTAAAATACATCTATAAGATGCTTGAGGGGTCATCAGCGCTGTTATATCCTGGGATCATTGGAAATTTCTGGTCTTTCAACAACGTATTTCCTCACCCAGGGGACCAATCGGGGTTGATCAAATCCCGACCCTTCCCTCTCGGCACATGACCTCACTTCTTGATGACCATAGTTTTATTATACTGGTCACCTGACCTCCAGCCAATGGCAATAGAGTTCTGCTTATTTATATTACATTCATTTTATTACTCGAGTTTGGTCTTACTACCAGGAAGAACGGTTGTTGTAAGTTTTTTTTTTTTCCTTTTTTTTTTTCTTTTCCCTTCTCTTCCTCAACTTTTTTTTTTTAAATTTTAATACCCCCCCCCCTCTTTGTTGAATTTAAAAAATTAAACCAAAGTCAACAAAAGTTTCTTAAAAAAAGTATAAGAAAAAAAAGAGTACTATATCACTAATAAAAGACGGCCGCAGAATTATTTTCATATATAATGTGTGAAATTTATAACTAATGTGATTAAATAACAATAACCTCAAATAAAGAAAAATTGGTGAATAGAAATAGATATATGCTAAGAATTGGGCTAAGATACTGATGATGGCTGAAAACTTGTTGTCACTTAGTCCCCCAACAATAACCAACAGGCAACTAGATGAGCAGACTAATTATTAGTGAGTTTAGTTTTCTTTAGATGCTCCAGATTACTGGTTGGTTGGTTGGATTTTATATGTCAGCCCATTTTGTTCTATTTAACCCATAACAGGTACTACCACTCCGGGTCAGGGTGGACCTGAGAGTAATGGTGATGAAGGGGTACTCCATATTCTCCTGAATTGGAACTTCACCATCAGATAGAGTTTAACATCATACTCAGGACACCAAGACCCTCAGCCATCGCCTTTTAGCACATATGTGATAAAAAGGGTTGGGGCTTGCCATAAAGGTAATAAGGTTGGGACAATCATATAGGTGCTAGGACTTGATATGACCAGCTGATTGATTGGAGGGAGCCTTTTATACCCAGGACACCAAGACCCTCAGTCATCGCCTTTTTAGCACATATGTGATATAAAAAGGGTTGGGGCTTGCCATAAAGGTAATAAGGTTGGGACAATCATATAGGTGCTAGGACTTGATATGACCAGTGATTGATTGGAGGGAGCCTTTTATACCAGGACACCAAGACCCTCAGTCATCGCCTTTTAGCACATATGTGATAAAAAGGTTGGGCTTGCCATAAAGTAATAAGGTTGGGACAATCATATAGGTGCTAGGACTTGATATGACCAGCTGATTGATTGGAGGGAGCCTTTATACCCAGGACACCAAGACCCTCAGCCATCGCCTTTTAGCACATATGTGATAAAAAGGGTTGGGCTTGCCATAAAGGTAATAAGGTTGGGACAATCATATAGGTGCTAGGACTTGATATGACCAGCTGATTGATTGGAGGGAGCCTTTTATACCCAGGACACCAAGACCCTCAGTCATCGCCTTTTAGCACATATGTGATAAAAAGGGTTGGGGCTTGCCATAAAGGTAATAAGGTTGGGACAATCATATAGGTGCTAGGACTTGATATGACCAGCTGATTGATTGGAGGGAGCCTTTTATACCCAGGACACCAAGACCCTCAGTCATCGCCTTTTAGCACATATGTGATAAAAGGGTTGGGGCTTGCCATAAAAGGTAATAAGGTTGGGACAATCATATAGGTGCTAGGACTTGATATGACCAGCTGATTGATTGGAGGGAGCCTTTTATACCCAGGACACCAAGACCCTCAGTCATCGCCTTTTAGCACATATGTGATAAAAAGGGTTAGGACAATCATATAGGCGCTAGAGCTTGTCTAGCCTAAGTAAGGACCAAATCATATTACTGTCCTTGTGCCAAACTTAGCTATGCTTAATAAATGACAACAAAGGAGAATTTTAAATCAGGCCAAATAGAATTTAAGAGAATTACCTCCCCTAACAGAATTTAAAAAAATAAAAATAAAATTAATTGCTTTTTATCGCTACTCAGTCTGGTCATTATTTCTATAACAGCAAAGAAGATTTTGTATTAAGGGACAACAATAAAGAATACCCCCCCTCTTGAGTAACCCCCCCCCCGAACCCCTTGTCTTGGAGAAACGCCTGCTTATCTGTACCAGCTGCTTTAACCAATTTAGATAGGAGAGTAATTGGTATCAAAGACGACCCCCCCACACACACACTCTTCTCACCCCCCACCCCCCAATAACTTTGTTGCTCATCTGTTGGTTCCACGCTTGTTATTGCTTTTACACATTCACCCTAATTTATCGTCATAGGGAATGGAATCAGCGACCAGAGTTCAAATCTTGGACAAAGCAGTGTATCACTTGGCGCTAATGCCCCTGGGGAAAAGGCATGAACCCTCCAGTTCTTCTTCCCCCTAAAAATGAGGGAATTGTAGGGAAGACAACCAGTCTAGGAGGAAGAGGAAAAGCGAATTCAAACCAGCAGTACTTTGCGTAAAAATTGACCTGTGGTTGCTTTCTTTGTTTAATAGCATATCAACCTTTGTGGGTTATTTTAATGCCAAAGATATCCACAGATATGAAGACAAAGAAGAAAAGTGATTTGGTTTGTTTAACTGTCATATCAACCTTTTGTGGTTATTTATGCCAAGCCAGCCTTGTAGAAGAACAGTAGTGGTACTATTTAAGCCATAGCTGGGGTTCATACTTTTCTCAATAGTATTAGTCTGAAGATGAAAGTAATAAGGAAGAGAGAGACCAGAGAGAAAGAGAAGAAGAGAGAGAGAGAGAGAGAGAGAGAGAGAGAGAGAGAAGAGAGAGAGAGAGAGAAGAGAGAGAGAGAGAGAGAGAGAGAGAGAGAGAAGAGAGAAAGAGAGAGAGAGACCAGAGAGAGAGAGAGAAGAGAGAAAGAGAGAGAGAGAGACCAGAGAGAAGAGAGAGAGAGAGAGAAAGAGAAAGAAGAAGAGAAGAGAGAGAGAGACCAGAGAGAAGAGAAAGAGAGAAGACCAGAGAGAAGAGAAAGAGAGAGAGACCAGAGAGAGAGAGACCAGAGAGAGAGACCAGAGAGAGAGAAGAGAGAAGAGAGACCAGAGAGAAAGAGACCAGAGAGAAAGAGAAAGAGAGAGAGACCAGAGAGAGAGAGAGAGAGACCAGAGAGAGAGACCAGAGAGAGAGAGACCAGAGAGAAGAGAGAGACCAGAGAGAAAGAGAGAGAGAAGAGACCAGAGAGACCAGGAGAGAAAGAGAGACCAGAGAGAAAGAGAGAGAGACCAGAAGAGAAAGAGACCAGAGAGAAAGAAGAGAGAGAGACCAGAGAGAAAGAGAGAGAGAGACCAGAGAGAAAGAGAGAGAGAGACAGAGAGAAAGAGAGAGAGACCAGAGAGAGAGACCAGAGAGAAAGAGAGAGAGAGACCAGAAAGAGAGAGAGAGAGAGAGAGAGACCAGAAAAGAGAGAGAGAAGAGAGAGAGAGAGAGAGAGAGAGAGAGAGAGACCAGAAAAGAGAGAGACCAGAAAGAGAGAGAGAGAGAGAGACCAGAAGAGAAGAAGAGAGAGAGAGACAGAAGAGAGAGAGAGAGAGAGAAAGAGAGAGAGAGAGAGACCAGAAAGAGAGAGAGAGAGAGAGACCAGAAAGAGAGAGAGAGAGACCAGAAAGAGAGAGAGAGAGAGAGACCAGAAAGAGAGAGAGAGACCAGAAAGAGAGAGAGAGACCAGAAAGAGAGAGAGAGAGAGAAGAGAGAGAGAGAGAGACCAGAAAGAGAGAGAGAGAGAGACAAAGACATAAGGTTAGAAAAGAAGATGACCTTGAATTTATTCTCGGGTCCATAAGGAGATAGAATTAAAAAAAAAAAAAAAAAAAAGAAAGAAATCAAGTTAGTCATGAACAATAAACAAAAAGGTGTCTATCCAACGAGTGGATCAAATAAACTTATCGTCTTACATTGTTGAATCCTGTATCATCTTTCAATTGATCAGATTGGATCACTAACAATTGTTATGTAACTGTTTGTCAATTGAATTTCATAACAATAAAAAAAAACCAAAAAAAAACATTCCTGAACAATAGATTGAAACAGGTGATTCATAGATGAGCTGAGTCATTTAGACAATTCTTTTCAATAACGAAATAATCCTTGAACCAATTGGATTTTCAATCTAATAGTGGTCCATAATGATATAGATACTTCTATTTAAAAAAAGACTGAAGGAATCTATCATCTACTAGTTACCTTTATTATATAGATAATTTAATGATTAAAAAATAAATAAATATATGCATAAGTTCTTCTGTGCAGCAACTACCATCCTCGATGGTCAATGTAGGTCCTTGGTGGCTGGCCTACACTAGCACGTCCATGTGTTGGCTTCCACAGGAGAATGTCACTAAGGAGCTTGTCCTTGCTTCTCCAGCATGTCCTGCATGCCTAGTCTGTCTCACTCAGATGGTTTGTAAGATGGGGGGCAGGTGGCCATACAGCTGCTTCCTTGTGGGGTGCTGTTTCCACGACTTGTTCAAGACTGCACGCAGCATTCTTGTGCAGCTCCCATCTATTTTATTCTCAAGGCGCTTAGGGAAGGTTGGCGAGAGATTGTCATGGATATCCGTTAATTGCGCGACATGATGATGATGCATAAGTTATCATCCGAAGCAACACAGGACAGTTTATTCAACAATCATTAGAAGAGAACCAGAACAAGAGTGACACTTTGTTGGAGCATACAGAACAGACGAGAGAGGGGAGAGGGAGAGAGAGGTGAGGGAGAGAGGGAGAGGAGGAGAGAGGGGGAGAGAGGGGGGAGAGAGAGAGTGGGGAGAGAGAGTGGGGAGAGAGAGAGGGGAGAGAGAGAGAGGGGGAGAGTGGGGAGGGGAGAGATGAGTGAGAGGGAGAGAGAGTGAGAGGGGGGAGAGAGTTGAGAGAGGAGGGAGAGAGAGAGAGAGTGAGAGAGGGGGGAGAGAGGTGAGAGAGAGGAGTGAGAGGGAGAGAGAGGGAGAGAGGGAGAGGGGGAGAGAGTGAGAGAGGGAAGAGAGGAGAGAGAGAGAGAGAAGAGGGGGGGAGAGGAAAATGAGTTCCATCTACCTTTGTTGTCAGTCAGAAAAAAAAATGATTTGTGACAAGAAGAAATAATTCTATCGACATTTCTTGTTACATCACAGACCTTTCCCAATTAGAAATCTTGAGTCACAATGTGATCCCCCCATCAGAGTAAGAGAAACTCACGCCAAAGAAATTTCTTGAGAGAAATCTAACCGCACCCAAATGAATAAATTGAATAAAACTTAAGAAAACAATGACAATTTCCATAACAATCATTAAACGAAAAACACAATGAGATTATTTTAGCATTTAAAACATTTGAACTTTCATTATTTTTTCTGCTCAGTACAGCAAATACTTGTAAAATCTGTAATCAAACACATGGTTTAGTTTATTTGTTTAATGCTATATCAACTCTCTATGGGTTATTTAAGGCCAAAATCTGATTTATCTATAAATGTATAATTGTAAGTGCTCTTTGAATATGTGATCTACCGAAGGGTTTCTAATCCAATATGTATCTACCCATTAACTACCCATTATTTTTCCCATAAAAGAATCAACTCAAATGTAACTTGAATTTCAGGAAAAGTCGAAGCCATGATAGATTTTTTTTTAAAGTTCTAGGCTCATTTTTAGGAGAAGTTAAAAAAAAATTCCATTTTTAAAAAATCCATAATTCTTTCCTTTTTAGCCCTCAGGCATCCGGTACGCTTGAAAAAATAATCCAAAACATGTCAACTTTGCAAGTGCAGACATATTTGTTAAATCTATCCCATCATTCCATTAACTCTTAACATCCTATATACCATCTCATTCCGTTCGGACAGAAGTCACATTCGTTTTCCAAATCTGCTACAAACAACGCTTTGTTTAAATTTAATATTAAACATATTTACAAGTCTTTGATTTAAGGGAAATAACAGGTAACTTTAAATGAAAAGGCCATTTTTAGCCATTCTTTTTTATAATCCTTAGAGGAAAAGGGCTCTGGACTTTGAAATTCTCAACAGTTAAAAGAAAGAATCTGAATAATTGCTCTGTTAATCCTTTCATCTTAAGATTTCCTCAGCCTTTTAATTATCCACGATAATCCTGGCTTATGGTGGATAGTTGAATAGTTTGAAATATCAGGCTGAAAGGGTTTTGTTAATCAAGATGAACAAGTCATAGAATTGCAATAAAAGATACACCAAGAAAGACTATGGAGGAGACTATGTGTATAATCATTGTAGAGTTAAAAAGACAAAAGAGAAAGAATCAAATTGTTTAATCTTTATATAACATCAAATGATAAACAATGAAAGTGTGTGTTGTTTGTTGGATAAAAGCCAATCTAAACAGGATTATTGATTAAAAGTAGAATAAACCAATATTGACTGATAATCACAATAAGTAGTTTATTAATAAAGGTGTTTAATAAACAATTAAGAAAACCTACCAATGTGTTAATCTTCTTTATCGATATAATTCACTTGTGTGGTTGGTAGATATAGACTGAGAAGTAGAAAGAAGGGAAGGCAGGAGGAAGAAGAAGAAGGGAAAGAAGAAGAAAGAACGAAAGAAGAAGTACGAAGTACGAAGAGTACGAAGAAGAGAAGAGAAGAAGAAGTACGAAGAAGAAGAAGAAGAAGAAGAGAAGAGAAGAAGAAGGAGTATGAAGAAGAAAGGGGAAGGGTAATGAAGAAGAAGAAGGGGAAGGAAGGAGAGTAGAAAAAGAGAAGAAGAGGAGGAGGAAAGAGAAGAAGAAGAAAGAAGGGAAAGAGAGCAAAGGGGGGAAAGAAAAAGAAGAAGAGAGGTGAAGGGAAAGAAGAATGCAAAAAAGAAAAATTCTTACTTTTAACAAGTTACACTCTTTGGCGTTTCCCTGGTTGAATTTAAAAATGTTATTTATTTTTTTCTCTCCAGTTCTAGGTAATAGTAGGGCAGACTGGGCTTTTTAAGTTTAATAGAGAAACCTGTTAAACTCCACTTGAAAATTAGCCATGTGTCACATATGGAGAGGTTTGGGTAAATAGATACAATTTGGGAGGGGGGAGAAACATTGTTCTACATTGTTTTAAGCTTAAAATAATAACAATACCATAATTTCTTACTAACTACCATAACCCTTCCCACATGGAGGTGCGTGGTGCAATGGTTAGAGTCGTCTTCGTCAATCTGAGTTCAAATCCTGAATGAAGCTGTTTGTATTTTGCATAGCACTAATACCCTTGGGAAAGGTATGCATCCAACTAGTCTCCCTTCAACTATGGGTAAATAGGACAGATTGGGCTCTTTAACCATGGCTATGTACCAGACTAGGAAAAGGAAAATTCTGAATTCAAACTTGTTAAATTCTGCTTAAGAAATTGACCTTGTGTCATATCCTAACCGTGTGGAGGGTTTGGTAAATATTTATACAGTCCCCACCCTAAGGACAAACAGAGGAAAGAGGTAATTCCATGTCAAATCATCCAGGCCATGTCACCCACCCCTTCAATTTTTCTTAAATTTTGTCCCGGTGTGGACTATGTTAAAGTTAGAGAATCCCCAAAATTTGAGCTTCCAATTACAAAAATTGCAGAGTTAGTCAATTTTTAGCTATCCAAATTTGAGGGGGGGGGGGTCTAGAAAAATGGTGACTTTTGTAATCTACTTTGTATGTAAAATAAAATGAGTTTTAGAGCTTCCCTACTCCTAAAAATTGGTTTATAAAAGCATTTTGCCCAAGGAATCCAAAAATCATAAAAAGTCTTAAACTTAACCAATTTAAAGTTATTGATGATTTTTGATTTTTTCATATCAATATCAATATCTGATGTGGCACTGAATCTAAGACAATATTAATATTATTTTTTTTTACATATATTGAACATTATTTGTACCAAAAAGATAGTTTGGTTTATGGAAGCACAATCCTTTGGTAGTGTTAACTTTACATAGTCCACACTGTAACAAAATTTCAGAAAATTTGAAGAGGTGGGTGACAATTTTACTTTTTTTTTTTTTTGGATAACCTGACATAGAATTAGCCAAAAGGCTGTTAAGAAGAGATGGGACAAAATAAACAAACAGACAAGAAATCAAAAGAGTGTGCCCATGCAATAAAAGCATATCATCCAGACATCATGCTAAGAAGATATTAGTTTAATTTCTTGGTCTTACCATGTTTTCTGCAGGTCAAAACCATGCTTTCTGGCCTCCTCTTTCAGAAGAAGGTTAAACCAGGGCAGGGCAGCAGTACCTACACGTGCAAGGGACAAAACATGCACTACAGAGAGGGCATGCAATTTCTTCCATTGTTCGTAGAATTTCACAGATTGTGGTATTTGGTACTGTTGAATAGCTAGTACCAACCACTAAATTTCTTTTGATAGCATTAGTCATTATAGTTATTAGTAGGAATTTTTTTTTTTAGTAGAAAATATATAGTAGTATAGCAGACTTTCATTGTCCCAGAGTCATACATAGATTCAAACATATATATATTTATTCATTATAGTGTACAATAGATTTAAGGTGCAATTGTTACCATTGGTTTCCAAGCAGCATGTTAGCCACCTTTCATCAAGACAACGCGCCTGTTAAGAAATGCAGGGAATGTCAGTTTATTTATATATGTAAATGAATTGGTATTTCCCTGCATTTCTTAACAGGTGCATTGTCTTGATGAAAAGTGGCTAACATGCTGCTTGGAAACCAATGGTAACAATTCCACCATAAATGCATTGTACACTATAATGAACAAATAAATACAACTCTTACACCCATAATCGAGCACTTTATTTTCAATTCTCCAATACTAAAAAAAGACTACCATATATATATATATATATATATATATATATATATATATATATATAAGAATTAAATTAGATACATAAATGATTAATTACTTTTTTGATTGACTTGGTAGTCATGAAGTGAATTTTTTCCTTTTATATTTGTCTGTGAAAATAGACTTTAATATTACATATGAAATTCATGTAAAACAAAACCAATTCTTTTATGTAAACTATGATGATGACTGCCACAGCTTGATGATGATGATGATGATGATGATGACAGCCACATTTTGAGAAATGATAGTCATCTTTACCACCAAAATTACAACTCAAAACATCCGGGTGAATAACCAATTCAACTTTGGAAAAATACATAAGATGATAAAGTACTAAGACATCTGTATGTCGTTTGATTATAGTGACATACATATGTATAACATGTATGCCACACTGAGTCTATATATAATATTACCAACCCCTCCGCACAAGCAGGATGTGACACAAGGTCAATTTCTTAAGCGGAGTTCAACAGGTTTGAATACAGTTTTCCTTCTCCTAGACCGGTTGCCTAACCAAGGTTAAAGAGCCCAGTCTGCCCTACCTATATTTACCCATAGCTGGAGGGAGAGTAGGATTCATACCTTTCCAAGAGTATTAGCGTTAAGTGAAATGCAATTACCACCGTCCAGGATTTGAACTCGGGGCGACGAGTCCATTTCCCATGACTTTAACCATTACACCACGTGCTTCCTCACTCTGAGTCTATATAGCTACAGCGGAGTGACAGGCATAGCAAGATAAACTGGTGACTAAGCAAGTTTATTTCAGAGTAGTTTCTCTTAGACCAGGGGTTCCCGACCAGGGGGTGCCACCACCCCTGGTGGTGCAAACATTATTCTAGAGGTTGCAAGAAGCATCCGTTCAAATTTAGATTAAATTTTTTTCTTTTATAATTAATATTATTTATAAGTGGATTGTTATATATCATGGACTGCTCAGCCACCAGGATTCCATCCTTAAGCATGACAGGTCGCACCCCCACAGCCAACAGGTGGCCCATTGGAGGGGGGTCTTACCCTCTGCAGAGGTGCAGTCAGTGTATTCTAAAGCTCCAACTGAGAGGGCTTGGATACAGTCAGCATATTCTATGCCCGTCAACAGGCTGTATAGCTAGAGAGATAAGTGAATATTTAAGAATAGATAAATAGATCAACGATTTGTATGTAAGCTTGTATGAGTTAAATCTGTTGGAAAAGTGCAGAAAATGCCCCAAGACACACACACACAGACATTGTAGCTAAGTGGGAACGAAGAAGCACAGATATTTTGTTACAGACAAGGAAAATTATTGATACCAGCAACATTCTCTCTTATTTCTTTGCTGCTAAATCCGACAGAGTTTAAATACGAACAGCGATTATAAAAGCTTATTTAGTCTTTAGGTGTTGTCGAAAACTGACTGAATCTGTCTGACTTTAACAATGTTCGTCACCACTGGAATCATTCACATTTATATAGACTTCCTAAAAACTATTCATATGTCGTTTTTTTCTCCCTCCTTTCTTTTCTTTTAGTCACAATAAAGACATTCCAAGTCTTTCTCTGCTCTCTAATGGATGTCTCTTTAGCAGAAAAGTATGTGAGAATCTGTCAAGAATATAATGAGACTGATCTTGTCAAAAAAAAAAAAATAAAAAAAAAAAAACAAACATCTTATAATAGAGATTATGTCACTTTCTGCTGTAACTGAAACTATGCCACCAACTGTCGTCATGATTTCCTTAGCTATTTACGTTATATTCTCAATGATTATGAAGTCGTCATTATTTAATCTTAATTAGCATCTTATTTAAACCCATAGATGGAACTTAACAGGTACTACCACCGACTCCAGGTACAGTAGACCCTGGGAACATGGTGATACGGTGCTACTCCACATTCCCAGACTGGAACCTCACCATCAGATAGAGTTTACATCATTACCAGGACATGAAACCGGGCCACAGAACTGCCTTCTAGCACCAATCTGAAAAGGGTTGGGGGTTGCCATACGAAGGACAATAAGGGATGGGAACAATATAATATGGGCTAGAGCTTGACATGACCAGCTGATTGATTGGTGGGGGCATCTCCTGACTGCCTGTCTAGCCTAAGTAAGGGCCAAAGGAGTGTTGCATGTCATGGACTGCTTATCCACCAGGACTGTCCTTAAGCAGTACAGTTTGCCACCCACAGCCAACAGGTGGCCCGACATTGGTGGTGGTGGGGGATCTTACCCTTCTGCAGAGGTGCAGTCGGTGTATTCTAAAAGCCCCAGCCGACAGGATTTCCTTTGTACAAAGTGTCCCATTTAGTATAATGATGAGCAAATTAGTCTCACATATCCATTATTACTGAATAGGCAAATTTGATCCTCGGGATGCTCCATAATTGTGACATTGTGTCAACATCCTACCGATGGCAAATTAGAGGCCCCTGAGCTTTAATAGTTATCATCATAGGAATGGATATGGGTGACATGAGTTCAAATCCTAGACAAGGCTCTTGCATTTCAGTGTTAAATACGCCTTGAGAAAGTAGGCATCAAACTATTCTCCCTCCAGTTATGGGTAAAATAGTAGGGCAGACTGGGCTCTATAACTTTTGTATGGCAACCAAAAGAGAAGGAAAAAACTCTGAATTCAAACTTTAAAAACTCTGCTTAAAAAAATATTGACCTTGTGTCACAGGTGTGTTCGTACAGAGGAGTTTGGTAAAATACGTATTCCGTAGAGGGATTACAGCCAGCATAATCTAAAATCCTTCCGACAGGACAGTATAGAAATATATTGCAATTGATTTTAAGATAGAAAACATTGCAAATGAGAAATAAAAAGAATAAAGGATTGTCAGTGGTTATGAAGTAAGAATATATACGCGCCGTATTTGCGGCACATAAGTGACGCACTTTCCCAAAATTTTGGCTAAAAAATTGGCCCTGCGTCATTGTACATCGTAGTGAAGCTTGGAGACCTCTCTCGTAGGCCTAAGGCTAATCTTGCTCTATGATTGCTCACTAACCTCCAGCTTACCGCTCAGTAATATTTACTACGCCTAAAACTCACATCGCAATCTTATTATGCTGGTATTGTTAAATCAAGGGTTAACATGAGTGGTAAATGGTGGCGTTTTCAAACAATATAATGCTTAAATAACTAAACTTTTTTCCTGAATCTGACCTGCTGAAATGAGCGTGTGTCTTATTCCGTCAAACTATGGTATTTGTTTTTGAATAGGTTATCAATTAAGTGGTTATATATATATATATATTATATTATATATAAATTATATATATATACTATATTTCATATTTATTTATCTAAAGCTGAGCGAATCAATGTTTGTCCCTAAAGTCTTTTTTTAATACATAATTCTTTTCCGAGGCTAAATCTACATGTTACTTCTTTTTGTTGTTTGTAAAATCAAAGTGGTTAATCTTTATCAATATTCTTGAAATTTTACTCTTAATTAGAAGACACTTGAAACTACAACCAGGAATCGAAACTACAACAAACCAAAGTCAACGAAGGTTTCTTTAACAAAGTATGAGAAAAAAAAAGAGTAACTATATCACTAATAAAGACAGCCTCAGAATATTTTCATATTTTTTGTAAAATACATCTATAGATGCTTGAGGGGAAGTCATCAGCGCTGTTATATCCCTGGGATCATTGGAAATTTCTGGTCTTTCAACAACGGATTTCTACCCAGGGGACCAATCGGGGGATCAAATCCCGACCCTTCCCTCTCGGCACATGACCTCGCTTCTTGATGACCATAGTTTTATTGTACTGGTCACCTGACCTCCAGCCAATGGCAATAGAGCTCTCCTTATTTATATTACATTCATTTTTTACTCGAGTTTGATCTTACTACAGGAAGAATGGTTGTTGTAAGTTTGTTTTTTTCTTCCTTTTTCTTCTTTCCCTTCTCTTCCTCAACTTTTAAAAAAAAATTTAATAACCCCCCCTCCTTGTTGAATTTTTAAATTAAACCAAGTCAACAAAGGTTTCTTAAAAAAGTATAAGAAAAAAAAAGAGTACTAAATCACTAATAAAAGACGGCCGCAGAATTATTTTCATATATAATGTGTGAAATTTATAACTATGTGATTAAATAACAATAACCTCAAATAAAGAAAATTGGTGAATAGGAATAGATATATGTTAGAAATTGGGCTAAGATACTGATGATGGCTGAAAACTTGGTGTCACTTAGTCCCCCAACAATAACCGACAGGCAACTAGCTAGCAGACCTTATTAGTGAGTTTATTTTCCCTAGATGCTCCAGATTACTGGTTGGTTGGTTGGATTTTATATGTCAGCCCATTTTGTTCTATTTACCCATAAATGGGACACTAACAGGTACTACCACTCCGGATCAGGGTGGACCTGAGAGCAATGGTGATGAAGGGTACTCCATATTCTCTTGAATTGGAACTTCACCATCAGATAGAGTTTAACATCATACCCAGGACATTAAGACCCTCAGCCATTGCCTTTTAGCACTATGTGATAAAAGGGTTTGGGCTTGCCATAAGAGCAATAGGGTGGGACCATCATATAGGTGCTAGGGCTTGACGTGAACCAGCTGATTGATGAGCGGGGCCTCTCCACCGCAGGACACCAAGACCCTCAGCCATCGCCTTTTAGCACCTATGTGATAAAAAGGGTTGGGCTTGCCATAAGGGCAATAGGGTTAGGACCATCATATAGGTGCTAGGGCTTGTCTAGCCTAAGTTAAGGACCAAATCATATTACTGTCCTTGTGCCAAACTTAGCTATGCTAATAAATGACAACAAAGGAGAATTTAAATCAGGCCAAATAGAATTAAGAGAATTACTCCCCTAACAGAATTAAAATAAAAATAAATAATTGCTTTTTATCGCTACTCAGTCTGGTCATTATTTCTATAACAGCAAAGAAGATCTTGTATTAAGGGACAACAATAAAGAATACCCCTCTTGAGTAACCCCCCCCCCCCCGAACCCCTGTCTTGGAGAAACGCCTGCTTATCTGTACCAGCTGCTTTAACCAATTTAGATAGGAGAGTAATTGGTATCAAAGACGACCCCCCCCCACCACACACACTCTTCTCACCCACCCCCACCCCCAAATAACTTTGTTGCTCATCTGTTGGTTCCACGCTTGTTATTGCTTTTACACATTCACCCTAATTTATCGTCATAGGAATGGAATCAGCGACCAGAGTTCAAATCTTGGACAAAGCAGTGTATCAACTTGCGCTAATGCCCCTGGGGAAAAGGCATGAACCCTCCAGTTCTTCTTCCCCCTAAAAATGAGGGAATTGTAGGGAAGACTTGGTAGACAACCAGTCTAGGAGGAAGAGGAAAAGCGAATTCAAACCAGCAGCACTTTGCGTAAAAATTGACCTGTGGTTGCTTTCTTTGTTTAATAGCATATCAACCTTTGCGGGTTATTTTAATGCAAAGATATCCACAGATATGAAGACAAAGAAGAAAAAGTGATTTGGTTTGTTTAACTGTCATATCAACCTTTGTGGGTTATTTATGCCAAGCCAGCCTTGTAGAAGAAACAGTAGTGGTCATTTAAGCCATAGCTGGGGTTCATACTTTTCTCATAGTATTAGTCTGAAGATGAAATAATAAGGGGAAGAGAGACCAGAGAGACCAGAGAGAGAGACCAGAGAGAGAGACCAGAGAGAGAGAGACCAGAGAGAAGAGACAGAGAGAAAGAGAGAGAGAAAGAGACCGAAGAGAGAGCGAAAGAGAGAGACCAGAGAGAGAGAGAAAGAGAGAGAGAGAGAAAGAGAAAGAGAGAGAGAGAGAGAACCAGAGAGAAAGAGAAAGAGAAGAGAGAGCCAGAGAGACAGAGAGAAGAGAGAAGACCAAGAGAAGAAACAGAGAGAAAGAGAGAGAGAGACAAGAGAGAAAGAGAAGAGAGAGAGAAGAGAGAGGACCAGAGAGAAAGAGAGAGAGACCAGAGAAGAAAGAAGAGAGAGAGCAGGAAAGAAGAGAGACAGAGAGAGGACCAGAGAGAAAGAGAGAGAGACCAGAAGAGAGAGAGAGAGACCAAGACATAGGTAGAAAGAAGATGACCTTGAATTTATTCTCGGGTCCATAAAGGAGATAGAATTTTAAAAAAAAAGAAAAAAGAAAGAAAGAAAGAAATCAAGTTAGTCATGAACAATAAACAAAAAGGTGTCTATCCAACCATTGGATAAATAAAAAACTTATCGTCTTACATTGTTGAATCCTGTATCATCTTTCAATTGATCAGATTGGATCACTAACAATTGTTATGTAACTGTTTGTCAATTGAATTTCATAACAATAAAAAAAACCCAAAAAACATTCCTGAACAATAGATTGAAACAGGTGATTCATAGATGAGCTGAGTCATTAGACAATTCTTTTCAATAACGAAATAATCCTTGAACCAATTGGATTTTCATCCATAAGATATGGATACTTCTATTAAAAAAGACTGAAGGAATCTATCATCTACTAGTTATCTTTATTATATAGATAATTTAATGATTAAAAAATAAATAAATATATGCATAAGTTTTCTGTGCAGCAACTACCCCTCGATGGTCAATGTAGGTCCTTGGTGGCTGGCCTACACTAAGCACGTCCATGTGTTGGCTCCACAGGAGAATGTCACTAAGGAGCTTGTCCTTGCTTCTCCAGCAGTGTCCTGCATGCCTAGTCTGTCTCACTCAGATGGTTGTAAGATGGGGGCAGGTGGCCATACAGCTGCTCCTTGTGGGGTGCTGTTCCACGACTTGTTCAAACTGCACGCAGATCATTTGTGCAGCTCCCATCTATTTATTCTCAAGGCGCTTAGGGAAGGTTGGCGAGAGATTGTCATGGATATCCGTGCTAATTGCGCGACATGATGATGCATAAGTTATCATCCCGAAGCAACACAGGACAGTTTATTCAACAATCATTAGAAGAGAACCAGAACAAGAGTGACACTTTGTTGGAGCATACAGAACAGATGAGAGGGAGAGAGGGAGAGAGAGGGAGAGAGAGGGGAGAGAGGGAGAGTGTGAGGGAGTGAGGGAGAGAGTGGGAGAGAGAGTGGGGAGAGTGGGGAGAGGGAGAGGTGGGGAGAGAGTGGGAGAGAGTGGGGAGAGAGTGGGGGAGAGAGTGGGGGAGAGGGATAGAGTGGGGGAGAGAGTGGGGGAGAGGGATAGAGTGGGGAGAGAGTGGGGGGAGGAGAGAGAGTGGGGGAGAGTGGGGGAGAGAGAGAGAGAGGAGAGAGGGGGAGAGAGGAGAGAGGGCCAGAGGGGGAGAGAGGGCAGAGGGGAGAGAGAGGGGAGAGAGAGTGAGAGAGGGGAGAGAGTGAGAGAGGGGGAGAGGAAAATGAGTTCCATCTACCTTTGTTGTCAGTCAGAAAAAAAATGATTTGTGACAAGAGAGGAATAATTCTATCGACATTTCTGTTACATCACAGACCTTCCCAATTTAAAATCTTGAGTCACAATGTGATCCCCCATCAGAGTAAGAGAAACTCACGCAAGAAATCTTGAGAGAATCTAACCGCACCCAAAATGAATAAATTGAATAAAACTAAGAAAACTAAGAAACAATGACAATTTCCATAACAATCATTAAACGAAAACACAATGAGATTATTTTAGCATTAAAAACATTGAACTTTCATTATTTTCTGCTCAGTACAGCAACTACTTGTAAAATCTGTAATCAACACATGGTTTAGTTTATTTGTTTAATGCTATATCAACTCTCTATGGGTTATTAAGGCCAAAATCTGATTTATCTATAAATGTATAATTGTAAGTGCTCTTTGAATATGTGATCTACCGAAGGGTTTCTAATCCAATATGTGATCTACCATTAACTACCCATTATTTTTCCCATTAAAGAATCAACTCAAAATGTAACTTGAATTTCAGGAAAAGTCGAATGCCATGATAGATTTTTTTTTAAAGTTCTAGGCTCATTTTTAGGAGAAGTTAAAAAAAATTCCATTTTTAAAATCCATAATTCTTTATTCTTTTAGCCCCCAGGCATCCGGTACCGCTTGAAAAAATAATCCCAAAACATGTCAACTTTGCCTCAAGTTGCAGACATATTTGTTAAATCTATCCCATCATTCCATTAACTCTTAACATCCATTATACCATCTCATTCCGTTCGGACAGAAGTCACATCGTTTTCCAAATCTGCTACAAACAATCACCTTTGTTTAAATGTAATATTAAATATTTACAAGTCTTTGATTTAAGGGAAATAACAGGTAACTTTAAATGAAAGGCCATTTTATAGCCATTCTTTTTATAAATCCTTAGAGGAAAAGGGCTCTGGACTTGGAAATTCTCAACAGTTGAAAGAAAGAATCTGAATAATTGCTCTGTTAATCCTTTCATCTTAAGATTTCCTCAGCCTCTTTAACTATCCAACGATATCCCTGGCTTATGGTGGATAGTTGAATAGTTTGAAATATCAGGCTGAAAGGGTTTTTGTTAATCAGATGAACAAGTCATAGAATTGCAATAAAAAGATACACCAAGAAAGACTATGGAGGAGACTATGTGTATAATCATTGTAGAGTTAAAAAGACAAAGAGAAAGAACAAATTGTTTAATCTTTATATAACATCAAATGATAAACAATGAAAGTGTGTGTTGTTTGTTGGATAAAAGCCAATCTAAACAGGATATTGATAAAAGTAGAATAAACCATATTGACTGATAATCACAAATAAGTAGTTTATTAATAAAGGTGTTTATAAACAATTAAGAAAACCTACAATGTGTTCTTCTTTTTATCGATAATAATTCACTTGTGTGGTTGGTAAATAGACTGAGAAGTAGAAGAAGGGAAGGCGGAGAAGAAGAAGAAGGGAAGAAGAAGAGAAAGAGAACGAGAGAAAGTACGAAGAAGAAGGAGTACGAGGAGTACGAAGAAGAAGAAGAAGAAGAAGTACGAAGAAGAAGAAGAAGAGAAGAAGAGAAGAAGAAGAAAGGAGTATGAAGAAGAAGGGGAAGGGGTATGAAGAAGAAGAAGGGGAAGGAGGAGAAGTAGAAAAGAGAAGAAGAGAGGAGGAAAGAGAGAAGAAGAAAAAAGAAGGGGAAGAGAGCAAGGGGAAAGAAAGGAGAAGAGGTAGAAGGAAGAAGAATGCAAAAAAGAAAAAATCTTACTTTTAACAAGTTACACTCTTTGGCGTTTCTGGTTGAATTTAAAAATGTTATTTATTTTTTTCTCTCCAGTTCTAGGTAAATAGTGGGCAGACTGGGCTTTTTAAGTTTAATAGAAAACCTGTTAAACTCCACTTGAAAATTAGCCATGTGTCACATATGGAGAGGTTGGGTAAATAGATACAATTTGGGAGGGGGGAGAAACATTGTTCTACATTGTTTTAAAGCTTAAAATAATACAATACCATAATTTCTTACTAACTACCTATACCCTTCCCACATGGAGGTGTGTGGTGCAATGGTTAGAGTCGTCTCGTCAATCTGAGTTCAAATCCTGAATGAAGCTGTTTGGTATTTGCATAGCACTAATACCCTTGGGAAAGGTATGCATCCAACTAGTCTCCCTTCAACTATGGGTAAATAGGACGATTGGGCTTTTAACCATGGCTATGTAACCAGACTAGGAAAAGGAAAATTCTGAATTCAACTTGTTAAATTCTGCTTAAGAAATTGACCTTGTGTCATATCCTAACCGTGTGGAGGGTTGGTAAATATTATACAGTCCCCACTCCTAAGGACAAACAGAGAAAGGGTAATTCCATGTCAATCATCCAGGCCATGTCACCCACCCCCTTCAATTTTTCTTAAATTTTGTCCTGGTGTGGACTATGTTAAAGTTAGAGAATCCCCCAAAATTTGAGCTTCCAATTACAAAAATTGGCAGAGTTATGTCAATTTTTAGCTATCCAAATTTGAGGGGGGGGGTCTAGAAAAATGGTGACTTTTTGTAATCTACTTTTGTATGTAAAATGAGTTTTAGAGCTTCCCTACTCCTAAAATTGGTTTATAAAGGCATTTTTGCCCAAGGAATCCAAAAATCAATAAAGTCTTAAACTTAAGCCAATTCTAAGTTATGATGATTTTTGATTTTTTCATATCAAGATAATATCTCGATGTGGCCTGAATCTAAGACAATATTAATTATTATTTTTTACTATAATTGAACATTATTTGTACAAAAAAGATAGTTTGGTTTATGGAAGCACAATCCTTTGGTAGTGTCTAACTTTAACATAGTCCACACCTGTACAAAATTTCAGAAAATTTGAAGAGGGTGGGTAACATTTTACTTTTTTTTTTTGGATAACCTGACATAGAATTAGCCAAAAGGCTGTTAAGAAAGAGATGGGACAAAAATAAGACAACAGACAAAGAATCAAAGAGTGTGCCATGGCAATAAAAGCATATCATCCAGACATCATGCTAAGAAGATATTAGTTTAATTTCTGGTCTTACCATGTTTCTGCAGGTCAAAACCATGCTTTCTGGCCTCCTCTTTCAGAAGAAGGTAAAACAGGCAGGGCAGCAGTACCTACACGTGCAAGGGACAAAACATGCACTACAGAGAGGGCATGCAATTTCTTCCATTGTTCGTAGAATTTCACATATTGTGGTATTGGTACTGCTTTGAATAGCTAGTACAAACCAATATTTCTTTTATAGCATTAGTCATTATAGTTATTAGTATGAATTTTTTTTTTAGTAGAAAACATAGTAGTAGTATAGCAGACTTTTCATTGTCCCGAGTCATACATAGATTCAAACATATATATATTTATTCATTATAGTGTACAATAGATTTAAGGTGCAATTGTTACCATTGGTTTCCAAGCAGTTATGTTAGCCACCTTCATCAAGTGAAATTTTTTCCTTTTATATTTGTCTGTTAGAAATGCAGGGAATGTCAGTTTATTTTATATGTAATGAAATTGATATTTCCTGCATTTCTTAACAGGTGCATTATCTTGATGAAAAGTGGCTAACATGCTGCTTGGAAACCAATGGTAACAATTGCACCTTAAATCTATTGTATACTATAATGAATAAATAAATACAACTCTTACACCCATATATCGAGCACTTTATTTCAATTCTCCAATACTAAAAAAGACTACCGATAGATATATATATATATATATATTATATATATATATAAAAATTAAATTAGATACATAAATGATAATTACTTTTTGATTGACTTGGTAGTCATGAAGTGAATTTTTTTCCTTTTATATTTGTCTGTGAAAATAGACTTTAATATTACATATGAAATTCATGTAAAACAAAACCAATTCTTTTATGTAAACTATGATGATGACTGCCACAGCTTGAAATGATGATGATGATGATGACAGCCACATTGAGAAATGATAGTCATCTTTACCACCAAAATTACAACTCAAAACATCCGGGTGAATAACCAATTCAACTTTGGAAAAATGCATAAGATGATAAAGTACTAAGACATCTGTATGTCGTTTGATTATAGTGACATACACATGTATAACATGTATGCAACACTGAGTCTATATATATATTTACCAACCCTCCGCACAAGCAGGATGTGACAAAAGGTCAATTTTTAAGCGGAGTCAACAGGTTTGAATACAGTTTTCCTTCTCCTAGACGGTTGCCTAACCAAGGTTAAGAGCCCAGTCTGCCTACTATTTACCCATAGCTGGAGGAGAGTAGGATTCATACCTTTCCCAAGAGTATTAGCGTTAAGTGAAATGCAATTACCACGTCCAGGATTTGAACTCGGGGCGACGAGTCCATTTCCCATGACTTTAACCATTACACCCACGTGCTTCCTCCACTCTGAGTCTATATAGCTATAGCGGAGTGACAGGCATAGCAAGATAACTGGTGACTAAGCAAGTTTTTTTCAGAGTAGTTTCTCTTAGACCAGGGGTTCCCGACCAGGGGTGCTCACAACCCCCTGGTGGTGCAAACATTATTCTAGAGGTTAACACACTCTTTTTCACTTAAAAACGAATTAAAATAAATAAAATCGATTTAAGGTTAAATTTTAGTTTTAGTTGAAAAATAGTAACATAATGAGTATCAGTAAAAAAAAAAATTTAAAAAAATTTTTTAAAAAAATTACATTTGTAAATTTTAATACATTTTCAACATCAAATTTGTCTCAAATTTATGAAACCAGACGCTTTGTGTGTAGTAACTTACATACTTACAAAACATGTTATTAAGTTTCTTTTAGAAATCAATAACAAAAAAAACATTAAATACACTATGTACAGAAAAATTATTCACATGTTTATTTCATTTTAATGTAATATACTTTTTATTTTGTTAAAAACAAACAGGAAAAAAAAAGCCCGCTAGAAAAATTACTTTTGTTTTTGTTGAGATTATATTCCCGTGAAATATTTTAGAACTATGGTAGCCATTATTATTATTATTATTATTTTTTTTTTTTACAGTAATAATTCATTAACTCTGATTGACAAACAAGAAATTACCAAAAATCATGAAATTATCAGATTTTAATAAAAAAATTCAGTGTTGACTTATTAATCTATGAATTTTATAATGGATAAGTTATTTTATTAAAAAAATTGCAGTTACCCACCTAGGAATTGCACAGTGGTAATGTGGGAAGCTGACAGTAAGTGTGACATTCCACCTCAGTAAAAATAATCTCCCTGATTCTAGCATTAGCAAAAAGCAGATAGACTCCCTCGCTACTCAGTCAACTTTACTTTTTACTTAAACCCAACACAGATTTGTATCTAAGTGTGAAAAAAAAAAAAAAAAGCATATCTTCTAAAAAATGACTCCTGGTTTTGATATTCCTGTGAAATAATTTAGAACAATTGTAGCCGAGACATTATTACCGTATTTGACGGCATATAGGACACACTTTTTTCCCCAAAAAATTTTGGCTCAAAAAATTGCCCTGCGTCTTATACATCGTAGGTGAAGTTTGAGACCTCCCGTAGGCCAGGGCTAATCTTCTCTATGATGCTCACTAACCCAGCTTACGCTCAGTACCTACCCTAAACTGCCAAATTGCTTTTATACAGCTATGTTTCTGCTTGTGTAATGCACAGTTAGACTGTTTTCAACAATATATGCTTAAATACACTAAAAACCTTTTTTTTTTCCTGAATCTGACCTGCAGAAATGGGGTTGTGTTTTATATGCCGTCAAATACGGTAATTGTTTTTCTTTTATTTTACAGTAAAATTTAATTTTCTTTTTTGACAGTAAAAATTTACTAACCCTGATTGGCAAACAAAAAAATTAACAAAAATCATTTTGGAGGGGGGGAAAAAAAAAAAAAGAAGACTTTTGAGAAATAATTTAGTTATGATGCAATTATAAAATAAATAAAATAATTTTGATATTTTGCATTTAACCTTAAGAGTTTTATCACTTTATTCAGCTAGATGTTTTTAAAATACATTTTTATAAGCGGATGTGAAAAAGAGTCGGATTTACTGTAATTATTTGCATTAATTCTATTTAATCACTTAATTGGAACTCATCATAAGTCAAAAAAATGGAGGACAAACTAATTGGCTAAAAGGCAATTTGATGTCTATCTGGGGGGGGGGGGTTTAGTTATGTAGCGCCCCTCCTCCTTCAGCCATTGCCTATAAACAGTGTTCAAGTCCAGGTAAAGGCCAGCTTGCTTGCTTGTGTGTGTATATATATATATATATATATATATATATATATATATATATATATAAAGTCGTCGGGGCAGCCTAATGACGGTATCGGCCAGACAGCGAGGGAGTCTATCCCCTTTTCACTAGCACTAGACCAAGGAGATTATTTTTAGTATCTGAGGTGGAGCGCCACACCTACCATCAGCTCCTCACTTTACCGCAAAGATCCCTGTGCTACTCATTCGCTGAGTTGGCGGGGGCCAGTATCGAACCAAGAACCTTGTGATTCCTAGCCGAACACTCTACCGACTGAGCTAAACCGGCCCTATATATATATATATATATATATATATATATATATATATATATATATATAATATCAATTGTAAATATATGGATTTGGACTCATAACTTAAAGTTTCATGGTTATGCAATCATCAGATGAGTCAAATGGTGAGATTTTAAAAACCAGTTTTTTTACTGGTTTTTAAAATCTCAACCATTTTTTAAATTATAAACATGCTCTGCTTTATTAGCATTGAGCACCTTTTCATGCCAATACTTTCTCATTTATTCTCTATTCATTATATTTTATATATATATATATATATATATATATATATATATATATATATATATATATATATATATATATATAGATTTGTCACTCGGACACTCAACAAAAAGACCAAACATCTAAATTAGCTGACTATTATTAGCAAATATAAGTGCTGATTTTGTGGAGAAAAAGTTGAGACAGTGAAGTGTTTTTATCCATTGAATTATTTTTTACAGCGAGTTAAAACAGTATTTTGCTGCAAACAGCTGAAAATACATAATTCTTTTCCGAGGCTAAATCTTACATGTTACTTTCTTTTTTGTTTGTTTGTAAAATCAAAGTGGTTAATCTTTATCAATATTCTTGAAATTTTACTCTTAATTAGAAGACACTTGAAACTACAACCAGGAATCGAAACTACAACAAACCAAAGTCAACGAAGGTTTCTTTAACAAAGTATGAGAAAAAAAAAGAGTACTATATCACTAATAAAAGACAGCCTCAGAATTATTTTCATATTTTTTGTAAAATACATCTATAAGATGCTTGAGGGGGAAGTCATCAGCGCTGTTATATCCCTGGGATCATTGGAAATTTCTGGTCTTTCAACAACGGATTTCCTCACCCAGGGGACCAATCGGGGTTGATCAAATCCCGACCCTTCCCTCTCGGCACATGACCTCGCTTCTTGATGACCATAGTTTTATTGTACTGGTCACCTGACCTCCAGCCAATGGCAATAGAGCTCTCCTTATTTATATTACATTCATTTTATTACTCGAGTTTGATCTTACTACCAGGAAGAATGGTTGTTGTAAGTTTGTTTTTTTTCTTCCTTTTTCTTTCTTTTCCCTTCTCTTCCTCAACTTTTAAAAAAAAATTTAATACCCCCCCCCCTCCTTGTTGAATTTTTAAAATTAAACCAAAGTCAACAAAGGTTTCTTAAAAAAAGTATAAGAAAAAAAAAGAGTACTAAATCACTAATAAAAGACGGCCGCAGAATTATTTTCATATATAATGTGTGAAATTTATAACTAATGTGATTAAATAACAATAACCTCAAATAAAGAAAAATTGGTGAATAGGAATAGATATATGTTAAGAATTGGGC
>CM042152.1:82252355-82319855 GCA_023376005.1 Doryteuthis pealeii
AGAAGAGGTAGAAGGGAAAGAAGAATGCAAAAAAGAAAAATTCTTACTTTTAACAAGTTACACTCTTTGGCGTTTTCCTGGTTGAATTTAAAAAATGTTATTTATTTTTTTCTCTCCAGTTCTAGGTAAATAGTAGGGCAGACTGGGCTTTTTAAGTTTAATAGAGAAACCTGTTAAACTCCACTTGAAAATTAGCCATGTGTCACATATGGAGAGGTTGGGTAAATAGATACAATTTGGGAGGGGGAGAAACATTGTTCTACATTGTTTTAAAGCTTAAAATAATAACAATACCATAATTTCTTACTAACTACCTATACCCTTCCCACATGGAGGTGTGTGGTGCAATGGTTAGAGTCGTCTCGTCAATCTGAGTTCAAATCCTGAATGAAGCTGTTTGTATTTTGCATAGCACTAATACCCTTGGGAAAGGTATGCATCCAACTAGTCTCCCTTCAACTATGGGTAAATAGGACAGATTGGGCTCTTTAACCATGGCTATGTAACCAGACTAGGAAAAGGAAAATTCTGAATTCAAACTTGTTAAATTCTGCTTAAGAAATTGACCTTGTGTCATATCCTAACCGTGTGGAGGGTTTGGTAAATATTTATACAGTCCCCCACTCCTAAGGACAAACAGAGGAAAGGGTAATTCCATGTCAAATCATCCAGGCCATGTCACCCACCCCCTTCAATTTTTCTTAAATTTTGTCCTGGTGTGGACTATGTTAAAGTTAGAGAATCCCCAAAATTTGAGCTTCCAATTACAAAAATTGGCAGAGTTATGTCAATTTTTAGCTATCCAAATTTGAGGGGGGGGGGTCTAGAAAAATGGTGACTTTTTGTAATCTACTTTTGTATGTAAAATGAGTTTAGAGCTTCCCTACTCCTAAAAATTGGTTTATAAAGGCATTTTTGCCCAAGGAATCCAAAAATCATAAAAGTCTTAAACTTAACCAATTCTAAGTTATTGATGATTTTTGATTTTTTCATATCAAGATCAATATCTCGATGTGGCACTGAATCTAAGACAATATTAATATTATTTTTTTACATATATTGAACATTATTTGTACCAAAAAGATAGTTTGGTTTATGGAAGCACAATCCTTTGGTAGTGTCTAACTTTAACATAGTCCACACCTGTACAAAATTTCAGAAAATTTGAAGAGGGTGGGTAACAATTTTACTTTTTTTTTTTTGGATAACCTGACATAGAATTAGCCAAAAGGCTGTTAAGAAAGAGATGGGACAAAAATAAAGACAAACAGACAAGAAATCAAAGAGTGTGCCCATGCAATAAAAGCATATCATCCAGACATCATGCTAAGAAGATATTAGTTTAATTTCTGGTCTTACCATGTTTCTGCAGGTCAAAACCATGCTTTCTGGCCTCCTCTTTCAGAAGAAGGTTAAACCAGGGCAGGGCAGCAGTACCTACACGTGCAAGGGACAAAACATGCACTACAGAGAGGGCATGCAATTTCTTCCATTGTTCGTAGAATTTCACATAATTGTGGTATTTGGTACTGCTTTGAATAGCTAGTACCAAACCACTAAATTTCTTTTGATAGCATTAGTCATTATAGTTATTAGTATGAATTTTTTTTTTAGTAGAAAACATAGTAGTAGTATAGCAGACTTTTCATTGTCCCAGAGTCATACATAGATTCAAACATATATATATTTATTCATTATAGTGTACAATAGATTTAAGGTGCAATTGTTACCATTGGTTTCCAAGCAGTATGTTAGCCACCTTTCATCAAGTGAAATTTTTTCCTTTTATATTTGTCTGTTAAGAAATGCAGGGAATGTCAGTTTATTTATATATGTAAATGAATTGATATTTCCTGCATTTCTTAACAGGTGCATTATCTTGATGAAAAGTGGCTAACATGCTGCTTGGAAACCAATGGTAACAATTGCACCTTAAATCTATTGTATACTATAATGAATAAATAAATACAACTCTTACACCCATAATCGAGCACTTTATTTTCAATTCTCCAATACTAAAAAAAGACTACCGATAGATATATATATATATATATATATATATATATATATAAAAGAATTAAATTAGATACATAAATGATTAATTACTTTTTTGATTGACTTGGTAGTCATGAAGTGAATTTTTTTCCTTTTATATTTGTCTGTGAAAATAGACTTTAATATTACATATGAAATTCATGTAAAACAAAACCAATTCTTTTATGTAAACTATGATGATGACTGCCACAGCTTGAATGATGATGATGATGATGACAGCCACATTTTGAGAAATGATAGTCATCTTTACCACCAAAATTACAACTCAAAACATCCGGGTGAATAACCAATTCAACTTTGGAAAAATGCATAAGATGATAAAGTACTAAGACATCTGTATGTCGTTTGATTATAGTGACATACACATGTATAACATGTATGCCACACTGAGTCTATATATATATTTACCAACCCCTCCGCACAAGCAGGATGTGACACAAGGTCAATTTCTTAAGCGGAGTTCAACAGGTTTGAATACAGTTTTCCTTCTCCTAGACCGGTTGCCTAACCAAGGTTAAAGAGCCCAGTCTGCCCTACTATTTACCCATAGCTGGAGGGAGAGTAGGATTCATACCTTTCCCAAGAGTATTAGCGTTAAGTGAAATGCAATTACCACGTCCAGGATTTGAACTCGGGGCGACGAGTCCATTTCCCATGACTTTAACCATTACACCACGTGCTTCCTCACTCTGAGTCTATATAGCTATAGCGGAGTGACAGGCATAGCAAGATAACTGGTGACTAAGCAAGTTTTATTTCAGAGTAGTTTCTCTTAGACCAGGGGTTCCCGACCAGGGGTGCTCACACCCCCTGGTGGTGCAAACATTATTCTAGAGGTTGCAAGAAGCATCCGTTCAAATTTAGATTAAATTTTTTCTTTTATAATTAATATTATTTATAAGTGGATTGTTATATATCATGGACTGCTCAGCCACCAGGATTCCATCCTTAAGCATGACAGGTCGCCACCCACAGCCAACAGGTGGCCCCATTGGAGGGGGTCTTACCCCTCTGCAGAGGTGCAGTCAGTGTATTCTAAAGCTCCAACTGAGAGGGCTTGGATACAGTCAGCATATTCTATGCCCGTCAACAGGCTGTATAGCTAGAGAGATAAGTGAATATTTAAGAATAGATAAATAGATCAACGATTTGTATGTAAGCTTGTATGAGTTAAATCTGTTGGAAAAGTGCAGAAAATGCCCCACAGACACACACACAGACATTGTAGCTAAGTGTGAACGAAGAAGCACAGATATTTTGTTACAGACAAGGAAAATTATTGATACCAGCAACATTCTCTCTTATTTCTTTGCTGCTAAATCCGACAGAGTTTAAATACGAACAGCGATTATAAAAGCTTATTTAGTCTTTAGGTGTTGTTGAAAACTGACTGAATCTGTCTGACTTTAACAATGTTCGTCACCAACTGGAATCATTCACATTTATATAGACTTCCTAAAAACTATTCATATGTCGGTTTTTTTCTCCCTCCTTTCTTTTCTTTTAGTCACAAATAAAGATATTCCCAAGTCTTTCTCTGCTCTCTAATGGAAGTCTCTTTAGCAGAAAAGTATGTGAGAATCTGTCAAGAATATAATGAGACTGATCTTGTCAAAAAAAAAATAAATAAAAAAAAAAAAAAAAACATCTTATAATAGAGATTATGTCACTTTCTGCCTGTAACTGAAACTATGCCACCACTGTCGTCATGATTTCCTTAGCTATTTAAGTTATATTCTCAATGGTTATGAAGTCGTCATTATTTAATCTTAATTAGCATCTTATTTAACCCATAGATGGAACCTTAACAGGTACTACCACTCCAGGTCACAGTAGACCTGGGAACAATGGTGATAAAGGGTGCTCCACATTCCCCAGACCTGGAACCTCACCATCAGATAGAGTTTAACATCATACCCAGGACATGAAGACCCACAGCCACTGCCTTCTAGCACCAATATGATAAAAAGGGTTGGGGGTTGCCATAAGGGCAATAGGGATGGGACAATCATATATGGACTAGAGCTTGACATGACCAGCTGATTGATTGGTGGTGGCATCTCTGACTGCCTGTTTAGCCTAAGTAAGGGCCAAAGTAGAGTGTTGCATGTCATGGACTGCTTATCCACCAGGACTGTCCTTAAGCATTACAGTTTGCCACCCACAGCCAACAGGTGGCCCCATTGGTGGTGGTGGGGGATCTTACCCCTCTGCAGAGGTGCAGTCGGTGTATTCTAAAGCCCCAGCCGACAGGATTTCCTTTGTACAAGTGTCCCATTATAGTGTAATGATGAGCAAATTAGTCTCACATATCCATTATTACTGAATAGCAAATTTGATCCTTGCCGGATGCTCCATAATTGTGACCTTGTGTCACATCCTACCGATGGCAAATTAGAGGCCCCTGAGGTTTAATGGTCATCATCATAGGAAATGGACATGGTGACATGAGTTCAAATCCTAGACAAGGCTCTTTGCATTTCAGTGTTAATACCCTTGAGAAAGGTATGCATCAAACTATTCTCCCTCCAGTAATGGGTAAATAGTAGGGCAGACTGGGCTCTATAACCTTTGTATGGCAACCAGTCTAAGAGAAGGAAAACTGAATTCAAACCTGTTAAACTCTGCTTAAAAAATATAGACCTTGTGTCACATGCTGCTCGTACAGAGGAGTTTGGTAAATACGTATTCCTCTGTAGAGGGGATACAGCCAGCATATTCTAAATCCTTCCGACAGGACAGTATAGAAATATATTGCAATTGATTTTAAGATAGAAAAACATTGCAAATGAGAAATAAAAAAAGAATAAAAGGATTGTCAGTGGTTATGAAGTAAGATATATACCGTATTTGACGGCATATAGGACGCACTTTTCCCCAAAAATTTTGGCTAAAAAAATTGCCCTGCGTCTTGTACATCGTAGGTGAAGTTTGAGACCTCCCGTAGGCCTAGGCTAATCTTCTCTATGATGCTCACTAACCCAGCTTACGCTCAGTAATTTTACCTACCCTAAACTCCATGCATCCTTATTTTATTGCTGGTATTGTTATAATCAAGGTTAACATGAGTGTATGGTGGCGTTTTCAACAATATATGCTTAAATACACTAAAAACTTTTTTCCTGAATCTGACCTGCTGAAATGAGCGTGTGTCTTATATGCCGTCAAATATGGTATTTGTTTTGAATAGGTTAATAATTAAGTGGTTATATATATATATATATATATATATATATATATATATATATATATTATATTATATTATATCAAAGCTGAGCGAATCAATGTTTGTCCCCTAAAGTCTTTTTTACTGTATAGTTTAATGACACAAAAGTTATACTAAATTATTCCTTAATTTTAGGATTGAGTTAGGTTTGAAAAAATTTCATTTTAATTGGTTCTAATTAGTTGTAATTTGCAATTAAATCAAAAACTAACCTATCTCTTACTTCACATTCTGCCTATCACTTTCATCCTCTCCATGTATATCTTGATTACCTCCTCGTTATATATGTTAGTTTCTCAGTGAGTGGGGAAAGAGAGAGAGTGTGAGAGATTTTAGAGTGCAAAACATATTTGTATGTTTCATAAGCAGCAAACCAGTAGCTTCAACATCTTGGTTCTTAATAAATTTAAATTAGGTCAAACATTCCATTAGAAATCTCACAAAATGATTTTAATGTTTTTGCTATTTTTAAAGACAGCATTTATTTAAAAAAAAAAATTAATTCGCTTTGCAAACTCACTTTTCCCTAATACCAATTATTTACCTAGGTGATCCAATGGGTCACGTTTTGTCTAATATAATACACAAAACTTATTGGTAAACCCTTGTGGTAGGAAAAAACCCGGCAAATAATTTGATAGTAAAAATATACTACCAAACTTCACCTGGGGAAAAAATGAAAAAAGAAAAGACCAAGAGGGTCATACCAACTGAAAATAATCAATTAATACTATAACATTTGGCCAAAAGAAAAAAATCATATATGGAAAAAAAAAAAAAAAATATATATATATATATATATATATATATATATATATATATAAACCATTAGGATTAAAATGTAAAAAGTGCTCAATACCTAAGTAGAGCAAATAATAAAGTTAAACCTAATGAGTCACATATACCTACTAATTGTTTTGTTTAGTAGTTCATCAGGGAAAGAATCTGATGAGCTACTAAAAAACTATTAGTAGGTATATCTGACTTATATATTAGTAGGTTTAACTTTTGTCATATATATATATATATATATATATATATATATATATATATAATTACCACTTAATTTCTAACCTATTTCAAAACAAATCATTAAATGGCCAACAAAGAAGCCAAGAGAAACTAATACTCTCATGAGGATTGCTAAGAGCAAAGATTCTCATGAAAAGAAAAACAAAAAAACAGTTCATTTAATGAAATTGTTTGTTAAAAATGAAACGTAAGTGGGAATTTGGCATTCGATTGAATCCTGAGAAATTCTTTTCAACAAACATTTAAAATCATTGACATTTGCAGTTTCTTTGATATCTTTCAAGAAACTGACTCAGAAATAATATCAAACTTTTTTATTTTATTTACAACAGACTAAAAATAACTTACAAAAAATCAATGATATATTTACAATTCTATGTGATCTTTTTTTATTTATTCATTATTAAATAAAATAATTTAGGATTTTATACCATTCAATATAGATTTGAATTACTATCTATTTAATTAATTTTATAATTTAAAAAAATAAAGAAAGGCCCATTTTTATCGTAATATGATACTTGATTGTTTCGAGTGCAGTGAGCATGTCTTGTGTTACTATAAGAATGTCACTAGAAGGGAGTTGTTCTGATAATGTCAAGTAATCTCTCTCTCGTATGTATATATATATATATATATATATATATATATATACATATACACACACACACACGCTGATAGGTATACGTCCTGTGTAACTGGCATATAAAAATCTAAAAGGATGAAGAAAAATCGTATCTATGTGTCCCAGTATTTTTTATTCCCCACTATTTCCACCTAACTGTAAATACATTTCAATATTTTCTTGGAAACAAATTACACTTTATGGGTACAAGGTAGGGGTTAGACAGCTTTGGTTGTTCATAGATAAAAACTCTACAATTTATTAAGAAAATTAAGTTGGGACCCATCAAATTTCCCAGGGACTCATTCAAATCAAATCCATGTGTCTCAGGACGCACTAAATTAAAAAGCTATCAGCATCACTATATATATATGTAGTTTTTTTTTGTCTGGTTTTAATTTTGGTGTTATCTTCTCCTAGAAGGATTGTTTTCATTCGACTGAATTCTAATTTAAAATGTGTTTTAACATTTATTTCACAGACAAATATATATAGGAAATGTTCAAAGAAGACAATTGATAATCCAAGTTGATCAGATAAAAGAAGATTGAATGGTTCATGGGGCCAAAAATGTAAAGAATACACAATTGTTTTACAGAAACCAATTTGTCTACATTTTTTAGATGAGGTTTGTATTATTTAAATTTTTCAGACTGTTCTCCTCATCATTATTGTTATATGCACAACATTTTCCCCTATCTGCTCTCCAGCCTTCTTCAGGTGTTTCTTGTTGAACTCAGGAGCCTTTATCTCATAATTGGGAACCTTCATCAAATTTGGAATCAAATCCCAACGGATTAAGTAAAGGGTTAGGTTTAAAGTTCTGTGAAGGTTCCTGATTATGATATGAAGACTCCAGAGTTCAAGAAACACCTGAAGAAGGCCAGAGAGCACATTAGCTAAAAAAACAATAAAGATGAGGACAACAGTCTGAAAAATCTAAATAATACAAAGAAATCAATTTGATAAAAACTTTTCAATTTTTCAAGTGAATGGCCATATTTACTTTAACAAGGAAATACACAAACAATAAAACTTCTTGTATCCCAAAAGATTGCAGCATCTACATTGAAGTGAGTCTCAAATAATTAGGTTTTTATGATGGGAAGGTGAGCCTCAGTATTAAAGTATACCTCAGATTTGTTAGCTTCATATGGACACAAAATCCCTTAAAAACTGCTCATTCCCCACAGATATACAGTTAATCTTATTATAATAGAGATAGTGTGTCTGTCTGTCTGAAACTATATCACTACTCAAATCATAATTCCCTTAGTTATTTACGTCACATTCTCCATGATTTTATTTTTTATTTAAACCTCAATTATTAATAAAATTGTTTTACGTTATTAATACTGTTGACCATATCTACATACTAATAACATGCAATTGTATTTATACATACAACAAAATACTGGTTTACAGTGTGAACAGGAAGGCTAATTTGCATATTGATATTAAAAATTTGATTTTAATAAATATGTGCTTAGCATCATTGATTTCTAATTGTTTGTTTTATTTTAATGAATATGAGCAAAAATCTCGGGGATGAATCTTAAAAGAAATCCATTAACAAAAAGAAATAACTAATTTTATTTTTTACTTCCTAATTAAACTAAATAGTTAAATTAGGAAAATTTAGCAATGAAAAACAGGAGTGATGGAAGAGCAAGTTTTAGTTGTTCTATTTTTCGATTATATCCCCCTCTGTTTCAAATCTTTTTATCTGCATTCTTATTTAGTTTCGTTAGCCTTTCTAATTCAATCTAATATTTTATTACATCAAAACTTTAATACTTGCACACAGCGGAGGGTGCATATATTTGCTAGTATTATGAATGAATTTTACTGTTATATTCACATCTAGATTTAACTGAATAATTCAAGACAGAAATGATTGATTTTAACAGCATGTCAACCCATCTAAGGTTATTTTATGCCTGGAGGTTAGGGAATCATGTTCATATTCCTAACTTTTGTGTAGTTGTTTCTTTATTTTTGCACACAGTTATGATATCAAGTATTCCTATCTAATCCTAATAATTATATGGTTTCAATTAACTATTTTTAATCAATAATACTCATTTGCTTGCATGTGGTTAGATGGTTTCAAGTAATTAATAATAATAATCCTTAGCAAACATTTATAGCTTCAAGTAACTATTCTAAATACAAATAAATTACAGTTATATGATATTAAGTATTCCTATCTAATCTATTGATAATGGAGATTCGTTGTCTCTGTAACCGAAACTATGTCACTACTTACATCACAAACTCTCAAGAATTGTCTAAGGTTATCAATGAGTATTTAATTTATATTCAAAATCCTTAATACATAGAATTTGTGTATGCAACATTAAACCAATTGTTTTTAAAACAAGTTTTAATAGATACATGTCCGGTATTATATATTTATCAATTTAAAAAAAAAAATTTTTTTTACTTTTGCCATTTTTTTCCAGTAACAAAAAGTTAACTAAAAAATTTACAAATAACGAAATACCAATGATTTTGTGTAAAATTTATGTGTAAATATTCAAAATAATTATTTAATTAATAATTAATAGATGCACGCAACATTTTATTTCAGAAGAACAGAACTAAGTTTCCATTTCAAATGGTTTTATTTATTTATTTTACTCCTTTAATAAATTGTATGATTTTACTTACAAACACTCTGAAATTGAATTTGTAACTCCTACCCTTTCAAGCAATATTTTCAAAAATTAATTTTTACACCTCCCAAAGGGTGTTTTTTTTTGCTAGTACATATAATTTCCAAACAGGTCTATTTGACTCCTAGGTGGGACCTGAACAGATACTACTAGTATCTAGTAGAGTGTGGATATCTATGGGAATTGGTAGCATCTTAAATGTGTCATAAATGAAATGATAATACTGACTGCCTTAGCTACCGAAACTGTGTTATCGCTCCTAGTTGGCAGCTGATGAGGGCAGGGTATCACACGTGCTATCACACGTTGTATGACAAAAATTTGGATTAAGTTCTTTAAACATTCATCTAGAAATATTATTATGACTCGATTCACAGAGGCCATCTTTCAAGTCAACATAAAAATTTGAAGGCTGATTTTCAAGGAAGGTAACATCTCTTCAGCTTAGAGGACTGCTGTCACATAATCCCCACTTCCCATCAGGCTTTATACTAGATTAAATCAAATTATAGTGAATGTTTATACAATAAAAAGTATTTTATAAACATGGGGGGGGGGGGAGAAAAAAAGCCATTTACAATGGGCAAATATTGTCTTCTTTTTCTATCACTAATAGGGCCAGTTTAGCTCAGTCGGCAGAGCATCTGCCTAGGAACCGCAAGGTTCCAGGTTCAATACCACCTCTTGCCAACTCTGTGTATGAATAACACAGGGATCTGTGCGGTAAAGTAAGGAACTGATAGGTTTGACGCAGAAACAATCTCCTTGGTCTAGGGCTAGCGAATAGGAGATAGACTCCCTCGCTGTCTGGCTGATACCAACTTTAGGCCACCCCAACAATTTTACTTATTTTTACTTATAATCACTAAACCCAAATTGCTGACAAATTTCTTCCAGACTCTTGCCAGCAGCGCCTTCTCTTGACTCTGCCCAGTTTGAAGTGATTGATATCACATTTACTTTTATAAGTTCCCATGGCAACAATCAGAATCGACAAATATGGAAAAAAAAGAAGTCAAATTTGGTGTCAAAATAAATGAGAACTTTCTCGGTTAAATTCCCAAGTGGGTGGAAAATACCGACCAGCAAATAGAATGTAATATGAAATTCTACTAAATTTGTACATGGCATGACTATTGGGATTCGATTATCGTTGCAGCGAAACTTTTCAAACATTTTCTTGTACAGACTTTAAAATTTAACCGATATTCATCAGATTCATTTGTAACAAACAAAAATTACTAATCTTAATTAGAAATTTGAAAAAAAAAAAAAAAAAAAAAAAAGCAATATGAATCAAGCTAAAAAATCATAGCTAAGTATAAAAAAAGTAAAGTAGACAGAGTGGCCGATTGTCGGTATCAGCTGGACAGTGAGGAAGTCTATCCCCTTCTCGCTAGTGCTAAACTAGGGAGATTGTGTCTGCGTCTGAAGTGGAGCTCCACACCTACCATCAGCTCTCCACTTTACCTCCCAGATCCAAGCTATGCTACTCATATGCTGAGTTGATGAGGGCCGGTTCTGAACCCAGAACCACAAGGTTCTGACCAGAATGCCCTGAGCTAAACTGGCCCTATAAATATAGATAAGTACAAGGGTCAGGTTACTCAGTCGGTAGAGTGTTCGGCTAGAAACCACAAGGTTCCTAGTTCGATCCCGGTCCTCGCCAACTCAACGTATGAGTAGCACAGGGATCTGTGAGGTAAAGTAAGGAGCTGATGGTAGGTGTGGCGCTCCACCTGAGATGCCAAAAACAATCTCCTTGGTCTAGCGCTATTGAAAAGGGGATAGACTCCCTCGCTGACTAGCTGATACCAACTTTAGGCCGCCCTGACGACTTACAAGGGTAAATATTCTTGGTAAAATTAACTCTGATCACCAACTGGTACAAAAGGAAAAGACAAAATCTCAGACACTTATTTAGAGAAAAAAAATTTTTTTAAATAAAAAAATTCCTCATTTAAAATAAACAGATAAAAGAACAAAGAAAAAACTGATTAGTGAATACTTTTTGTAAATTCTTGTTTTGGCATATATATATATATATATATATACATATGCACACACACACTTCTATCAATATATATTAATAACATTAATATATAATACATGGCCTATACTATTATCATACTAAGCTCATGGCCTGATGATCACATCGGTGAGAAACTGAGAGGCACCAAACACTATTCACTATGCCATTCAAACTGTATATATATATATAAGTAAAGTTTAAATTGTTTAAACTTTACTATTTGCTCTACTTAGGTATCAAGCACTTTTTACATTTCAGCTTTAGACAATCCTATATATATATATATATATATATATATATATATATATTTTAACATTTTTTTGAATTTTAAATTCATTCTTTTGGTATAATGTTAATTGATCAGACAATCTTGGTCTTATCTCCAGCTGAAGTTTTGTAGTATATTTTTACTAACAAATTATTTTTTTTTTTTCTTACCGCAAGGGTTTACTAATAGGATTAGTATATATATATATTATATATATATATATATATATATATATATATATATCTCAATTAATCAATGAAAGTTACTTTGTAATTATACTTCAACTTAGAGACTTCATTTTTTTTTCTTTTTTAAAAGTTCGAACTATCTAAATTCTTTATCATACTATCAAATTTATTTGAAAAAGAATTGATTTTGAATGATTACATGTAACTATTTCTTAATGGACATTCATTGTATTTCTATAAACACATTTTTTTATTTAACCCATAGATGGAACCCTAACAGGTACTACCAATCCGGGGTCAGAGTAGACTTGGTAGCAATAGTGATGAAGGGGTGCTTCACATTCCCCAAACCTCCAGAACTGGAACCTCACCATCAGATAGAGTTTAACGTCATTCCCAGGACATGAAGACACTCAGCCACCACCTTCTAGCACGTACATGATAAAAAGTGTTAGGACTTGTCATAAGGGCAATAAGATTGAGACAATTGAGGTGCTAGGGCTTGACGTGACTGGCCAATTGATTGGAGGGGCCTTTTCGACATCTTGTCTAGTCTAAGGGCCAAATTGGAGTATTGCATGTCATGGACAACTTATTCACCAGGATTCCATACTTAAGCATCATTATTCTGACTTATTCAGTTACTTTTTCTCAAAACTGGGACACTTTTTTTGTCTTCTCCATTAAATTTTCCCTTCTTCAAAAAAACAAGGAAACTGGAACTGGTATGGAATTGGAGTTCACTTTCCAACCAAGGTTGGATGCTCATCACCTCATACTAAATATTCTTGAGAAAGGGAGGAATCCACTTCTCCAGCTAGAGCTAAAATATCAAGACAGACTGGGCTCTCAAGCCTTAATAAAATCTAGAACAAGTGCAATTCTAAATTCAAACCCACTACAAACATGTCATAGTTTAGTATGCCAGGGTAAGGCTCATTACTATCCAAGTTTTATAGAACTCGGGAAAAATCTTGAGCCCTACAGTAGACTTATATATATTATCATTATTATTATTTCTAAACTAACGTTGTGGAAAAACAACAAATAATTCAGTTTGCAAATAAAGAAAAGACCATCAAACCCATATTGTTTAAAAATAATCATCTTTATTGTAATGAAAGAAAAAAAGAAAAACACTGAAGGAGTGTTCTAAGTTACATATGTAGAAAGTGCTTAATAAGCTAAGTAGAGCATAATTCTAAGGACCTAAATGAGTCAGACACTACCTACCTAGGTTTCACCTGAATGGTTCATCAGGAGAACCGTTCAGGTGAAACCTAGGTAGGTAGTTTCTGACTCATTTAGGTCCATATATATATATATATGAGGAAAATGGGATTGGAATGAATCCAACAGAATGAGGTAAAATAAAGGAATGAAAGAACAAAACTGTGTAGTATATTTCGCTGGAATGTAAAATGTCAATAAAAGCTGAGGAAGCGGAATCTAACATTCCAGCGAAATATACTACACATTTTTGTCTGAGTTTTGTTCTTTCATTCCTTTATATATATATATATATATATATATATATATATATATATATAATTTGGATATTTCAAAGTGGTCACTATAATGGCATTATGGGTAAAAGACTCAACTCCAAAGATGAAGCTATGCAAACCAGGAAGACTTCAAATAAGTAACTGTCTATAAAACAGCATTTTGACCATATCTATTTGACAGTTAATATTGTACAATTTATTTGGAATTAATTTTGTCCCACCTGAGATGCCTATAAAATAACTCAAATGCTTTTTGGGGAAACTGATTTGCAAACACTACATATCTAAAAGTTGCGTATGATTTTACAAATGGATATATTTTACAAAATTATCTTTACCACTCAAAAAGAAAAAGGCTATAAAACAATTTTTTTAAAAACTCTTGCAATATGAAATCAAGCATTAAATAAGTAAAAAGACCCAGAAAGACCAAAAAAAACAAAACAAAATGACCTAAAGATGAAATATCAAAAAAATGAGATTAAAAAAACAGGCGTTAACAATTGATTTTTTGTTTGAAAGAACATAGAAAAAAAAAATGAAATATATTTGGACAAGATAACAACATCGGATAAATATGCATCTTTCAATTGTATTGAGAAAGAAAAAAAAAAAAAAAAAAGCCCAGATTGATGAATTTTTCAGATGAAAAATGTTTAAATCACAACATTCACTTTGTAAAAATAACATCTATTAGGTTGATTGATTGATTGATTTTAATGGCATATCAACCCGCCTGGGGTTATGTCATGTCTAACGGTTAGGAGTATATATGTTGTGTATTTATATTTATACTTTTTAGTAATTGGTTTTAACAATGTGTTAGCACCATTGGTGATTATGTTGTATGGTATTGATTAGGTTCATGTCTATATTCTATGGTATAATTTTATTTCCCTCAAAAAGGACAGAATGTCCTCCATGTCGACATTTTCAAATAGATCTTTCATATTGTTTGCATTAAAATAATGGTTTTTGATGTGAGAAAAAAAAAAACCTTTGAGGGTGTTTTTATCGACAAGTTAACACTATATATATATATATATATATATAATGTGGTAAGGATAAATGAAAAGTGGACAAAAAGGAATAACTCAAAACAAATAAATGTGGAGATATATTTCATTCCGTGTTAAGCGGTATTTCTTCTGTCAGTTTATTAAAGCATTGTACATACATTTGTATTTATAGAAGAGAAAGTGAGTGGGTAGGGGAGAGTTTGGTGAGTGATTCAGGATGGAAAGGAATGGTTAGTGAGGATTTGGTTGGTCAGAGGACATCTATCATGGAAAAAAATCATTAAAAATTGAACAAATGATAGAATCATTTAGTAAAACCCATAGTTCAACTCTTGTAGTTTTATTTTTTTTTTTTATGTCCATTTTGACTATTGCATTTCAACAAGACTGCCATCTTTGTTGTTACATGACTTTATAGACATCCTGTGTATTATCATCCAATCAATATCCTTACTCTCCC
This sequence comes from Doryteuthis pealeii, assembly GCA_023376005.1. Lineage (NCBI taxonomy): Eukaryota > Metazoa > Mollusca > Cephalopoda > Myopsida > Loliginidae > Doryteuthis > Doryteuthis pealeii. Next base: position 82,267,447 of record CM042152.1, read on the forward strand.
TTATCAGTTTATCTATAGGATTTTAGGTCTTTCCTATAAGTCTAACATGATCAAAGGGGAACCACTCTTGACTGAGAAATTATTCATTTATTGATTGATCTACTAGGAAAAAAGAAGTTAGGTGTTAGGGTTAGGGTTAGTTTAATGGGAAAATAAATAAATAATTTATCAGTCAAGAGTGGTTCCCCTTTGATCATGTTAGACTTATTGGAAAGAACTGGATTTAAAATAAAAATTAAAAAAAGAAGAAAAAAAAAAGGCCATCTCTCAAGAGATTTCTGCTCTTTAGAAAAATTCATCAAAATGGATTTTTATATTTGTTTACAAAATCCTTAAAATTGATCAATAAAGTTTGAAAGTGGAGAATATGTTTAGAATATTAAATTTCAGACAATAATGATAATAAAATTTATATGAAACATCATTTTCTCTAGGAATCTCTCTACTGAACAAATGTGCTTGAAAACCAATTGAAAAATCATTGCAATAAAATATAGACGGATGTAAACAATTGCAACCCTGAATATGTTTCAATTTAAATGTACAGGTGATATGCAAGAATACACTACTACTACTACTTGCTGTCCATCGTATCCGATGATGACACCACGCGAATCATTTTCCTCCAATTTAATCGGTCTCTGGTTGCGTCTTGCCAACTGCCTATGGGGATATTAAAGTCCTTCAGGTTTCTTTTTATGTCTTTGTACCTGAGCTTTGGTCTACTGATTCTACATGATCCCTCTCTCAGTTGAGAGTACAGAATCTGCTTTGGTAGTCTGTCATCCCAAAGTCTGTTTAAGTGGCCAGCCCATCTCAGGTTGCGCTGGACAAGTATTTGTGCATGCCAGGGAGTCCAGTTCTCTTCAGGATGGTCCTGTTTGAAAAATGTTGCCACCACCTAACATTTAATATGCTGCGCAAGTGACGCATGTAGTAGACATGTAGTCTATGCGCATCTACTTTGTATATCGTCCAGGCTTCTGCACCGTACAGGAGAGGACTATGGCGTGGTATACTGCACATTTAGTTTTCAATGAGATGTCTCTGTTGAACCAGACTCGCCTCTTCAGCCGACCAAATACTTTGAAAGCATTTGAAATTTGGAGATCAAGCTCTGCATTGAGTCTATTGTTGATGGCATTACTTCCAGGTCCACTCTGACCCGGAGTGATAGTACCTGTTAAGGTCCCATCTATGGGTTAAAAATTAGTTTTTAAAAAAGTGGAATACCTAACAAGAACAAATAAAACAAAAACTTCTAAGGTATTCAACTTTTTTCTTCTTTTTTTAAACTAATTAAACAGCAAAAGTTGTGTGTTGGTATAATGAATATCGATACCAAAAACTAGATCTCTTACTTGCACCATTGTTTGAGGAAATAGCATCAAAAATTGTCTAGTAAAATACACCAACAATCCTCATTTTCACAAAATTTAGCCTAGAAATTGATTAGAAAATACAGCAATTTCAATATCTAAAACAGAAAAGATTGTCATTTTAAACGAAATGAATAAGATAACTAGAATTGAAAATATTCCCACCAATACCTCCAATATGTTGCTTTTTACCTAATAATTAAGCTGTAACAGTGATAACATTTTAAAAGATTGAAATCTATTTCCTCAAATGAAGGTAAAGTTTTGAAGAAAAATATTTTTGTTGTAATTCTTTGTTAATTTGCAACTTTTGCCACATGGGAAACGTTACAGTTCCAAAATCAACCTACCCTAATGCACATACACTGTACCCAGGTCAAAATATATGAGAAATGTTGAAGAATAGTATACCTTATATTCATAATTTAAAAAAAAAAAGTTAAATACCAAGTTGTCAATATGTTATTTACATAACACATGGCAGGTTATGAAATGTAAGTATCCATTTAATGAGTTCATATAAGATTGGAACGAAAGTCTTGTTCGATACAAAGTAACATTTATTTAACCAATAAAAACAACATGTAAATTGAGAAATATATAAATAAAACATCATTTTTTTGTATTGGACAAGACTTTCATTCCAATTCTATATTAGGATGAAAATCACGAAATAAAATTTTTATATTTGATTAAAAAAAACAAAAAAAACAACAACACCAAAAAACAAATGTTGAACCGAATTAGAATGAGGATAGCAAAAAACAAACAAAAAAACAAACAAAAAAAAACAACAACAGTTAAACAAACAAAAACAATAAAAGTAATACATACATACAAATACTCACTCACACAAAGCAATGAAGGGGGGGGTACCAATTTAAGGTATTGATGGATAAAAATCTCATCTAAATTAAGGGGGAGGAATATGGATAATTGTCGGACTGCTTAAGAGAGCTGACCCCCCCCCACCATCAAAACAACACATGACAAGAGGATCATGGGTAAAAAAGAGAAGGGAAATGTGGATTGAGTTGTGCTTTGTTTTTTGGGTTTTTTTTTTACGGCATATCATCCACAGTGGGTTATTTAATGCCAACAAAGTTTTGAAAGATTTGTAGCGATAGTTTGGAATCTTTTAAATTCAATGTTTTTGTAAACAAATTTTCTGTTTAAACCCTAAAAGGTACTACCACTCTGGGTCAGAGTGGATCTGGGAGTAATGGTGATAAAGGAATGCTATACATTCCCCAGAAATAGAACCTCACCATCAGTTAGAGTTTAACATCATACCAAAGACATTTGTTTTGTTTTATGGCATATCATCCACAGTGGGTTATTTAATGCCAGCAAAGTTTTGAAAGATTTGTAGTGATTGTTTCAAAGAAAGTTTTCTAAACTCAATTTTATTTTTGTAAACAAATTTTCTATTTAACCCATAGATGGAATCCTAACAGGTACTACCACTCCGGGTTAGAGTGGACCTGGGAGCAATGGTGATGAAGGGGGGCTCCACATTTCCCAAACCCCCATGAAAACCCACATCCACCACCCTCTAGAACCCATATGATAAAAAGGGTTAAGGCTTGCCATAAGGACAATGGGGTCGGGACAATCATATAGGTTCTAGGGCTTGACTAGCTGATTGATTGAAGGGTGCCTCTCCGACCGGCTGTCTAACCACTATTTTTAGTATCACTTACCTTTCAAAAAAAATCTTTCATTAAAACCCGTCTTTATTAAGGTAAATAACTTTAAAAGATGAAACATGAGAAAGGCCAAAGAAAGCATCAACTGAAATGTAGTGATAAAAACAATAAGGATAAGGATATTAGTCTTTGCAAGTGAATTAATGATATTTCTTCTCAGAAATTGAGACACAGGGAAACTGTTTGTGAGGCTATTGACAACACTGTGGTATTTGTTGTTCATACCCTGCACACACCTCACAGCTACACTCAGTCTTGGCAGTCATTTCTGATGGAGCTCCCAATGAACATTAATACCAAGTGTGAAGTTCGTTAAATTCAGTTTTAGAATGCAAAATGCATTAAACCAATTAAAGAAAGTGTATGGCGAGTCGTGCATGGATGTCAAAGAAGGAAAGAAAGCAGAACAAAAGAGGAAAGAGAAGGAAAGAAAGATGAACAAATTTGTTTTCCAATCTTTTAGGATTTACTCTTCCATCCCTTATTGCTACCACAGAAAATGTTCAGTTACTTTCCTCCTTTTTCCATTTCCCTGAACAATTTAACCGCAGTTAAAAGAATTAGCCAATTGGCAATTAGTCAGTTTATATTTTCAAGAAAACATTTGTGGAAAATGAAAATATTAAAGTGAAAGTTATATAATCCAATAATGAAAAAAACTACAACACAAAAAGAGGAATTACTTTTATTAGAATTATCAAGTGATGAATTAGAATTATCAAATTATGAATAAGAATATTCATTTTATTTTTGTTTTGAAAAATACATCTTGAGGATGCCTCATCAGTTATGTTTTTGGGGTTTGGTTTTTTTTTTTTTTTTGGTATTATACCTCCTAGCCAAAGGACCCATCCGAGATTGATCATGTCCTAGCTTGCATCCAACATTGGTGTTTTTTCAGCCCTTCCTTCATTGCAACCAGCTAATTTTAAATAGTTTTAGGCTTCATCCTTAATTTCACCACTGATCTCAAATTAATCTTCTCCGAAAACTATTGTATTAATTTAATGAATCATTATTTTCAATATTCTAGCATCTAAATCAGTGGTTCACAACCAGGGTCCATATGGACCCCATTGACCATATAACATATCTTTCGGTTCAGGCAAGCAAGAAATATTTAATTATAAAAATGTAATAGGATTTTTAAACACTGAATGGCTGGGGGGGGGGGTCACCAGAGTAAAATACAAATCAATGAGGTCCATGTTACTTAATTAAAGAGCTTAGAAAATTAAGGGTTGCAAAGAACCAGTTTTAGTAAAAGTAAATTATGGATGAAAAAGAAAGAAATATTTTGGAAGGAAGAATCTGGCTTGATGCATATTGAATTGTTTGGTTAAAATTCCAATGTACTTATATAATACAATATAAAAATATACAATGGAATTAAAATATACAGAAATAAGTAGGGAATGAGGTAAGAAAAATAATCAGCTGATTAACGGTAATTATAAAAGTTGGATCGAATATTCGAAGTGAAGGACGGAAAGGGAATGGAGCAGTAAGCACGATGCCAACCTTTTAGTCTAACAGAGAAGCAGCCGGCTTTTCTTTCTTTCTTTCTTCTCCCAAATTTGACAGTTAACTTACAGGCAGGAACATCATTAGTTTACAAGCTCTAATTATGCTGTTATTATAAACATCTCTATATTTCTCTCTGTGTGGTCGACTACTACAGACAATCAGATGACCAAATAAATTTGTTGAGAAAAAAGATTTGCACTCAAGTTTGTTGTTAAAAGCCAGCACAGAGTTACAGAGATCTTAGTTTAAGAGTCATTTTCACACAAAGAAACAAGCCTATTTATAAGAAACAAAGATCTAGTATGTTACAGTCTATAGGTAATAAACCACTTATCAGAGTATGGTTCTCAGCCTTCATTCATTGATATGCCTCATAAAAAAAACTTTGAGTAAAGGCTGAAACGTCAGCATAACCGGTAGGTAATAGATTAATTCAAATATTCATTTGAAAATATAATTATAAACGCAACATATCATTTGTTGAGAAAAGCTCAGAAATTTCTTCACACCAATTTAAAAGTTAGGGATTTTGTTATGTTTTTACATAGAAATAAAATACAGAGCACTGAATAAAAATGCAAGACCAGGTTGTTGGAAATTAACAAAGGTTTATTTAACACAGGGCAGAGAATGCTTCTAGCCTAAAAGTGACTTAATTAACTCAACCGTGTGTACATGTATCCTGACCGCACGAACCCCAATCCAAAAGTGTCTCGGCAGAGACCCCACTTCCGGGTTTCCCATCATACACCTACTGATCAAGGGCAGTAACTCTAGATTTTGTTAGGCCCCAGACCTAACAGATTTGAATTATTAAAAGTGAAAAAAAAAACAAAAAAAAAAACTAACCTGCAGGGGAGAGTTTTTATAAGGATGACCGAATTATAGAAACCAGAAAATATGAGGCATTTTTCAAAAACTGAGACTCACAGAACCCAACTAAATTTATCAACTTTCACTCTTTAAGTGAATATCAAAAACAGAAAATTAAAGAAAAAGAAAAAAAAATACAAAAAACAATTTCATAAAAATCAAAATATTCTTTCCAAATATGAATAATAAAATATTTTTTCAGGCATTGAGAAAAAAAAAACCCATTTCATTAAACACAAGTATATTTTGAATTTATATTTTCTCAAAATTCAATAATTTTCATCTTCATACAGAATTGGTATTAACAAAATAATGAACTTAAACTTTAGAATAAAGGATGTCTAATAATAAAACTGCCCCTTTTTTTTGCAGCTGAATCCTTGATGGTATTGATAATTAGGACATAATTTATGGATTTTTTAAAGGTTTCTTTGTTTTGTTTTATGGCATATTAAACACGGTCGGTCATTTAATGCCATCAAAGTTTTGAAAGATCATAGCAATAGTTTGGTAGAAAATTTTTTTAAACTCATTTGTTTTTTTGTAAACAAATTTTCTATTGAACCCATAGATGGGACCCTAACAGGTACTACCACTCCTGGTCAGAGTTAACCTGGGAACAATGGTGATGAAGGCGTGCTCCATATTCCCCAGACTTCCAAATCTGGAACCTCACCATCAGATAGAGTTTCCAAGCAGATGAAATCGCAGAAAGGAGGAGAAAGGAGAAAAGCATGGTAGAGCTAATACATAGGAAAAGAGATCGTTCAGAGAGTGAAACAACCCTTGACCAATGGTCATATGTAAGGTGGAAGTAAATAAAGCTTATCTAACAGTTAAGCGCGTCTACAATTACCAACAGGTGTAAAGAAAATTGCAAACCTAACAAGTCAACCCACCCACTGAGCAAAAATATTTCAAATTATATTGCTGAGACTGAAACCAGAACCCTGTGTAAGATACAGCTACTTTATTACAGACAACAAGGTTTTTTTTTTTTTTTTTTTTTTTTTTTTATTCTTTGGTATCATCCGACAACAGGGGACTACGAAACGGAATAAGATAGGAGGGGAGTGAAAAACAATATCATGGAGATTTTAGAAAAAGAGAGAGAGAGAGAGAGAGAGGGGGGAGAGAGGAGGAAATAACAAAGAGAGAGAGAAGGGAAAGAGACAGAGAAGAGAGGGAAGAGAGAGAGAGGAGAGAGAGAAGAGACAAAGAGAGAGGAGACAAAGAGACAAAGAGAGAGACAAGAGAGAGAGAAGAGACAAAGAGAGAAAGAGGGAAGAGAAAAGAGAAGAGGGGAAGAGAGAGAGAGGGGGAAGAGAGCAGAGGAGAGAGAGGGAAAGCAGACGCAGAGAGAGAGAGGGAAAAGAGAGAGAGGGAAAAGAGAGAGAGAGGGGGAGACAGAGAGAGAGAGAGGGAGACAGGAGAGAGAGAGGTGAGACAAAGAGACAACGAGAGAGAGAGCACAGAGACTAGAGAGGCGACAGAGAAGAGAGAGAGAGAGAGAGAGAACAAAGAGACAGAGAGGGGAGACAAGAGACAGAGAAATGGGAGAGAGAGGGAGGAGAGAGAGGGAAGAGATAGAGAGATAGAGAGAGAGGGAAAGAGACAGAGAGATGGAGAGAGAGAGATAGAGAGAAGAGAGAGAGAAGAAGAGAGTCTACATCTCCCACTCAAACAAAGGATATTGTTTAACTATTGTTGTAGATTTAAAAAACAAAGAACAAAAAAAAGGAATAAAAAGAGGTTCACGTGGTCAAACCGCAAGGAGTGACCAGACTTGTCATTTCATAAAGCACGGAGAGAGTAAAGAGAATAATGAAAATTGCATATTCTTTTTCTTTCTTTCTCGTTAAATCTTATATTATAATGAGGATTTCAAAGACTTATATAGTTGACCTGGTAGTAATATCTCATCTACTGAAAGTGTTGTCAAGATATACATAGGTAAGCTGGATGCTGATTGATAATTAACGATTGTATGGAAATCTGACCTTTTTGATAATAAAATGTCAGTACTACTGTATGGCTGCACCCCTTCATCACTAAAAACCATTTGGAGGAAAAACTAGATAAGAACTACACTAGAATGATACATGCTGTTTTGAATAAATCTTGGAAGCAGTACCTTATAAAACAGCAGATTGTATGCTACTTACCTCCATCACACAAACCATCCTAGTAAGTGTATGAGCTGGATGATGGAGAAGTAAGACAAACTCATAAGTGACTTTCTAATGGACTACCCTACACATGGACACACCAGTGTAGGCCAATCAGCAACAAACATAGGTTTTTGCTGTTTTGTGTAGACACCAGATGCCATCTAGAAGAACCTATCAGAGTGATGGCCAATCATGACAGTGAAGATGGTCGGAAAGAGTATTTTACTAACCTCCCAATGAGCAGGATGTAACATGTTTCAATTTTTAAGCAGGGTTTATAGGTTTAAATTCATAGTTCTCTCTTATGCACCTGTTTCATAGTCAGGGTTAAAAAGCCCATTCTGCCCTGCTATTTACCATAGCTAGACAGGAATAGTTGAATGCATAACTTTCTCAAGTGTATTAGCGCTAATGAACTGCAAACAAGCTCAACCAGGATTTGAACTCGTGTTACCATGTCCATTTTTTACGATAACCAACACAACAGCCACTTACATACAGCAACGAGAGGCTGAAGGGAATCTGTGCTAGACACCATTATGATGATAGTAACCAGAGTTTTCAGTTTTGGAAAGTGTTATTTTTTTGTATATATTCAACTATTGTCCTCAGTTTATCTGTACTTGGAACGAGGAGAGCGTCCAGTCCTTTTAAGTATTTCTGTCAGAATGGGAAACTTCTCAAACTTGGAACTTTGTCTAAACTTATCTTTAGCCTGCAGTTCAATCCTGGTCAAGGGTGACAGTAACATAGAATAATCAATTAACACAGCTTAACACTTGTACTGAGTTATTATAGCGGATATCGAGAACAGTATACACCCGTTTGATTGAATTAAGGGTTGGGTTCAGAGTTCTGTGAAGGCTCCCGATAACGACAAGGAGGTTGCCACAGTTTCAAAAAGAAGGTTCCAAATCCTACAAGAAATACCTGAAGAGGTTGGAGCACTAAAAAAGTTTTCAACCGGAGTCCGTTCAATTAACAACAGTAATCCCTTTTGTTCAGCAAACTGCTCTCATAGTAACGCGTTCTGACTTTCGTTCTTCTTTACCCAAACACAGTAGTCCGCGAAGATTTCACCTCTCTCGCATCATTTGCTTCATTCCTCTCTTTCAGTGTCAGTCCGTTTTTATATATGGCTCATCTACCCTTTATGCAAATTCCGTCTTGTCCCATCCGGGTCTCTCGCGCACGGCCACAGCAATCTTTGCCACTTACGTTGAGGGGATCGCCATGCCCATTACAGGCACATCAGCCAAATATGTTGTACAGATAACATAAGATGAGACAATAGCCCGAATAATCCAATAATACTAATATTCAAGACTCTCATCTCAAAAAATTCAGAAAATAGTGTAGATAAACAATAAAGATGAGGACAATAATCCAAATAATCCAAATTATCAAGCCTCATCTCAAAAAATTCAGAGAAATGTTGTTTTTTTTTTCTATTTTTCCTTTAAAACTCAGTTTAGCTTAACTAGGAGTCCTAAAATTTATACACCAGACAGACCCCCCCCCAAAAAAAACCCTACTTTCTGTAAAATTTTGAAAGTGTCGGTTAAATGATCACTTTAGAAAAAAAAAAAAAAAAAAAATACTCCATGTTTGTTTACTCCTATGCCTATCATGTAGCTATATATAGCCCCCACCAAAACCAATTTTTTTCTCTCTACGTTACCTTCTCTAGAGACAGCCCCCCCCCCGCCTTATGCCAGAGGTTAAAATGTTTCTGACTTTCGTAACTATGTGAAATTTATTGTACTGGGTGAGTCAAAAGTTTGGCAATATTTTCCTACGTGCTAGTCTGTAGGTCACGTGACCAAAGCAGTTCAAGCTGTGGTAGTATCCGTTGTGATTGGTAGTATGGTGGTAGTTGGTGTGCTGACATGTTCTGCATTGCTCCAATCCAATGTGATTTGTAATCGACACAGGGTGAACATGTTTTATCCAGTTTGAATTGAGCCATAACATCGCAGAAACAACCAAATACATTTGTTGTGCACGGTTGATTACAGTACAGTAACCAGATGTGGAGCACCACACCTACAATCAGCTCCTCACTTTACGGCAAAGATGCTTGTGCTATTCATATGCTGAGTTGCGAGGGGCGTATTGAACCCAGGAACCTTGTGGTTCCAGGCTGACGCTCTACTAACTGCCTGCTTTCGAAAAAGTTCAGCGTCTATATATATATATAAGTACAGAAATAACAAAAGACTTAGAGATTTAGCATTGTAGTCTATTTCAGGGAGTTTAGACAAATATGGACCACTAATGACTGGTTCAAAGTATTTGTCTAAGCTCCCTGAAAGAGACTATAATGCTAAATCTCGAAGTCTTTTGTTATTTCTTACTTATATATTTGCTCTGTGACTAACATTAAAGAGCAAACATTGAGCTCTCAAACTGCGACAGGTTTTTAACTAAAACTCTGTGTCGTAAGGAAGATTTCTTTCTCTGGACTTTTGGATTATATATATATATATATATATATAATATATATATATCATCATGTCACGCATGCAGCACGGATATCCATGACAATCTATCGCAACCTTCCTATCATTCATTGCACCTGGGAGGTCCTCTGCGCAACATCCAGCATCTTCGCATAGCTGGTCGATGCCGCTCTAGCTGGGCCCCACACTTGCATGTCCATGTGTGTGCCTTCCACAGGAAACGTCGCTTATGAGCCTCATCCTTGCTTCTCCAGCAGTGTCCCGCATGCCTTGTCCTGTCACACTCGGAATAGTTTGTAAGGATGGGGGGTCAAGTGACCGTTAAAGATGCTTCCTTGTGGGGTGCTGTTTCCAAGACTTGTTCAAGACTGAAAAACAATATATATATAATATCATAATATATATTATATATAAGAAGTGTGTATATATATATAAGAAATTTTTGATTGGTCAGCGACCATATACCATCACTCCTATGCAAATAAGGATTACTGGGCTCTTTAACCTTGGGTAGGTAACCAGTCTAGGAGAAGATAACTCTGAATTCAAAATTCCTGAGGTTCAGTCGTTGATTGGGTTTGGTGCATTCCTTGATGCACCAATTCTTTCCTACGACTGTGCCAATAAGTGCGGAATGGTCCAACACCAGCCTTCACCACTATAAACAATCACTGTATTTGGTTGTTCACTGAATGAATACTCATGCGTCAAAAATCGACGAGAGAGTCCATTATATATATTATATATATATATATATATATATATATGAGAATAATATAAGTGAAAAATATGAAAATAAATAATAAATAATAAAAAACATAGAAATATTGAAAACGTACTTGTTGACCGCTGACACTGTTACAATGAATGAGTCATGTAAGACCTCAAGTAGTTAGCTCTCCTTCAGGTGTAAAAATTCCACCAGTAATTTTCAATATAAATTCTGAAATGAAATAAAATAACAAATTTGATAAATAAACAACAATGAATGATAGTTGAAGAAAGTGGCAGTCACTAAATACCTTCAAGCCCCTAAGGTGTCCCATCATGGTGGTAATGTTAGCAGAGCTAGTCTTGCAGATCTTACTGCGGAATAGCGAGTGGACCAAGGAGTAATGGGGGAATGAAGGATACTCCACACTCCCAAAGAACTCCGAACGGAAGCTTACACCATTAGGATGCAGTTACTTATAAGTGACAAGACCTTTGGGGCGAGCGGGTCTGCGTGCGGATGAGTCATATTAATACTTTATATTAATGATTTTAATGGGAACTTCCAAAGATGGAATTTACTGGTCTTATTTGGTTTTTTTTTACAGGCTACCACGTGGATCATTTGAATCCAAGTTGAATATTTATTCTTAATGATACTCAATTTTCTATAAACACATTTTTCTATTAAACATAAGAATGGAACAATATATATATATATATTACACACACACAAGCAAGTGACTAAATCTTTCATATATAAGTAATCATTATCCAGATTTTGTATATAAAAATAAATCAATCTAAAGAGATTGAATATTTGCCAATGAATGAATTCCTCAATGCAGCTGATTCTTGAAGATTTTCAAGAAGCAGAAATTAAAAAAAATATTTAAAAATAGAGTAAATAGATTTTAAAAAAAATAAAACAAAAAAAAAACATAGTAAAATAATTAAATCAAAATCCCCAACACAATTCGAGCAAAGATTTAATATCTAAATTTTTAGATTTTAACAGAATATTAATAATTGCACAATTTTTATTTCTTAGTCAAAAAGAGAGAATTGATCACTTAACATTTTTATCTTTGTTCAATTTTTAAAAAATCTTTAAAAACAATGAGTCATGGGAAAGAAGAAAAATTTAAATTAGAAAATAAATAAATAAATCCATATTTTTTAAAAATCTAAAATTTAAAAAAGGAAAGGGTAGAGAAAGAGAAGAGAGAGGGGCAAGGAAAGAGAGAGAGAGAGGGCAAAGAGAGAGAGGGGCAAGGAAAGAGAGAGAGAGAGAAGGAAAGAGAGAGAGAGAGAGAAGGAAAGAGAGAGAGAGAGAGAAGGAGAGAGAGAGGGAAGGAGAGAGAGAGAGAAGGAAAGAGAGAGAGAGAGAGAGAAGAAGAGAGAGAGAGGAAGGAAAGAGAGAGAGGGGAGGAAAGAGAGAGAGGAAGAGAGAGAGAGAGAGAAGGAAAGAGAGAGAAGGAAAGAGAGGAAGGAAAGGAGAGAGGAAGGAGAGAGAGAGGAGAGGAAAGAGAGAGAGAGGAAGGAAAGAGAGAGAGGAAGGAAAAGAGAGAGGAAGGAAAGAGAGAGAGAGAGAAGAGAGAGAGAGGAAGGAAGGAAAGAGAGGAGAGAGAGGAGAGAAAGAGAGAGAGATAGAGAAGAGAGAGAGAGATAGATAGAGAAGTGAGATAGAGGAGAGAGAGAGGAGAGAGAGAGATAGAGGAGAGAGAGAGAGATAGAGGAGAGAGAGAGAGGGAGAGAGAGAGAGGAGAGAGAGAGGGAAAAAAAGAAAGAGAAAGGGAAAAGAGAAAGAGAAAGAAAAAAGACAAAAAAAGAAAAAAAAAAACAACAAACAAAAAACAAAAAAAAATCCTATAAGAATGTGAACAGTTTTGATTGTCTTCATCTTTTGATAATCTTTTTTAAAAATCAGCACAAAAAAATAAAAAAAAAAATAAAGAAAAATAATTCGACAGACAAGCAGCTGCCAACAACGATTTGTATTGTAAAGCATTTCTTATTTTTATACTTGGATGGCGTTATTGATTATTAACTTATTCAGACATCCCAGTTCAGGGCCAAAACCCACAAATAGATTTTCTCCTTACCAACACCCACCCCTCACCCCCCACCAGATACATCTTACAAAACAGTAAAATTATTTGCCTTGGTGAGTTTTTAAACAATATAGAGAAAGACAAGGATCACAATAATTCAGCCTGATATATATATATATATTGTTTTGCAAGGTTCTCTTTCATTTAGAGAATATTTTTCCAGAAAACTTAATTCTATATTTATAAATACAAAACAAACAATTCAATATATTTCTTTTTAGAAATTTCAATTATATCTATTAAAAGTAAAAAAAAAAATCATTTTTATGCCACCGTTTGTGTGAGACAGTGAGACAGAGAGAGAGAGAGAGAGTGTGTGTGTGTGTGTGTGTGTGTGTGTGTGTGTGTGTGGTGTGTGATGGCATTCATCCAATGTGGGTTAAACTTTTTAAAAATCCCCTGTACATTTTAAATGATATCAAATATTTTGAAACACCCTGTACATCTTAAATCAGTGCTTCTCAACCTTTTTCGGCTTATGGACCATTTTTTTTATTCAAAAAATTCCCATGGACCAATCCTACTTTTACTTTTAAGCTGTTCCATTTTCACACTAAAATACTTAATGAAAAGACAAAATAGTCTATTTAACCGTTAATATTTATTTCAGTCCATTCAGCTAGTGACTACCTTGATCTTGGTGTAAATATACCAAAATAGAGATTTTCAACTGGGGAGGGTCATTATAAGAAGCGCTAAAAATAGTTAAATTTTTGTGAAATGGCTAAAACATTTTTGTGGCTTTGAACTCTCTGTGGACCACAAGAAATGTTCTGTGGACCACAGATGGTCCAGCTGGACCACGTTGAGTATCACTGTCTTAAATGATATCAAATATTTTGAAACACCCTGTAAATACATTGTACATATTTTAATTTATGTAGAAAAAGCACCAAAATAATTTTGTTTCCAAAGTGCATTTTAGTTTGGTAAGCATTTAACTAAGCTTTATCTAAACTGTCTCTTTAGAGAGAGAGAGAGAGAGAGAGAGAGAGAGAGAGAAGAGAGAGAGAGAGAGAGAGAGAGAGAGAAAACTCAGTTTACATCGAGAATAAAAAAGATCATCAAAGCAAGATAGAAATAGCAGAAAGGAGGAGAAAGGAGAAAAGATGTAGAGTTAAGATGACATAGGAAAAGAGATTCGTTAATGAGTGAAACAACCTTGACCAATGGTCATATGGTAAGAAGTGGATAAAGCTTATCTAACAGTTAAGCGCGTCTACAATTACCAACAGGTGTAAAGAAAATTGCAACCTAACAAGTCAACCCACCCACTGAGCAAAAATATTTCAAATTATATTGCTGAGACTGAAACCAGAACCCTGTGTAAGATACAGCTACTTTATTACAGACAACAAGGTTTTTTTTTTTTTTTTTTTTTTAATTCTTGGGTATCATCCGAAACAGGGGACTACGAACGAATAAGATAGGAGGGAGTGAAAAACAATATCATGGAGATTTTTAGAAAAAGAGAGAGAGAGGAGAGAAGAGAGGGGGAGAGAGGGAGGGAAATAACAAAGAGAGAGAGAGAGGAAAAGAGACAGAGAGAGAGAGGGAAGAGACAGAGAGAGAGAGGGAAAGAACAGGAGAGAGAAGAGACAAAGAGACAAAGAGAGAGACAGAGAGAGAGAAAGAGACAAAGAGAGAAGAAGGGAAAGAGACCAAGAGGAGGGGGAAGAGAGAGAGAGAGGGGAAGAGACAGAGAGAGAGAGAGAGGGAAAGAGACAAGAGAGAGAAGGGAAAGAGAGAGGAGGGAAAGAGAGAGAGGAGGGAGACAGAGAGAGAGAGAGGGGAGACAGGAGAGAGAGAGGTGAGACAAAGAGACACAGAGAGAGAGAGACAGAGACATAGAGAGGGGACAGAGAGAGAGAGAGAGAGAGAGGAGAGACAAAGAGACAGAGAGGGGAGACAAAGAGACAGAGAAATGGGAGAGAGAGGGAGGAGAGAGAGGGGGAAGAGATAGAGAGATAGAGAGAGAGGGAAAGAGACAGAGAGATAGAGAGAGAGAGATAGAAAGAGAGAGAGAGAGAGAGAAAGAGAGAGTCTACATCTCCACTCAAAACAAAAGGATATTGTTTAACTATTGTTGTAGATTTAAAAAAACAAAGAACAAAAAAAGGAATAAAAGAGGTTCACGTTGGTCAAACCGCAAGGAGTGCCATGACTTGTCATTTCTAAAGACACGGAGAGAGTAAGAGAATAATGAAAATTGCATTTCATTTTTTCTTTCTCTGTAAATCTTATATTATAATGAGGATTTCAAGACTATATAGTGACCTTGGTAGTAATATCTCATCTACTGAAAGTGTTGTCAAGATATACATAGGTAAAGCATGGATTGCTATTGATAGATTAACGATTGTATGGAAATCTGACCTTTTTTGATAAAATAAAATGTCAGTACTACTGTATGGCTGCACCACTTTCACTAAAAACCATTTGGAGGAAAAACTAGATAAGAACTACACTAGAATGATACATGCTGTTTTGAATAAATCTTGGAAGCAGTACCTTATAAAACAGCAGATGTATGGCTACTTACCTCCCATCACACAAACCATCCTAGTAAGATGAGCCTGGTACTGATGGAGAAGTAAGGACAAACTCATAAGTGACTTTCTATGGACTCCTACACATGGACACACCAGTGTAGGCCAATCAGCAACAAACATAGGTTTTTGCTGGTTTTGTGTAGACACCAGATGCCATCTAGAGGACCTAATAAGAGTGATGGCCAATAATGACAGATGTCGAGAAAGAGTATGTATTTACTAACCCCTCCACATGAGCAGGATGTAACATGTTTCAATTTTTTAAGCAGGGTTTAATAGGTTTAAATTCATAGTTTTTCTTATGCACCTGTTGTCATATCAGGGTTAAAAAGCCCATTCTGCCCTGCTATTTACCCATAGCTAGACAGGGAATAGTTGAATGCATAACTTTCTCAAGTGTATTAGCGCTAAGTGAACTGCAAACAAGCTCAACCAGGATTTGAACTCGTGTTACCATGTCCATTTTTTACGATAACCATTACACAACAGCCACCTCCAAATCAGCAAGAGAGGCTGAAGGGAATCTGTGCCTTAGGAACACCATTATGATGATAGTAACCAGAGTTTTCAGTTTTGGAAAGTGTTATTTTTTTTGTATTATTCAGACTATTGTCCTCATCTTTATTGTTATCTGTACGTTTCGGACAATGTGCCCTCCAGCCTTTTTAAGGTATTTCTTGTCAGAACTGGGAAACTTCTCAAACTTGGGAACTTTGTCTAAACTTATCTTTAGGCTGCAGGTTCAATCCTGGTCAAGGGTGACAGTAACATAGAATAATAATTAACACAGCTTAACACTTGTACTGAGTTATGATTAGCGGAATGAGAACAGTATACACCCGTTGATTGAATTAAGGGTTGGGTTCAGAGTTCTGTGAAGGCTCCCGATAACGACAAGGAGGTTTCCAAGTTCAAAAAGAAGGTTCCCAAATCCTACAAGAAATACCTGAAGAAGGTTGGAAGTCACTAAAAAAGTTTTTCAACCGGAGTCCGTTCAATTAACAACAGTAATCCCTTTTGTTCAGCAAACTGCTCTCATAGTAACCGCGTTCCTGACTTTCGTTCTTCTTTACCCAAAACACAGTAGTCCGCAGAATTTCACCTCTCTCGCAGTCATTTGCTTCATTCCTCTCTTTCAGTGTCAGTCCGTTTTTATTATGGCTCATCTACCCTTTATGCAAATTCCGTCTTGTCCCATCCGGGTCTCTCGCGCACGGCACAAGCAATTCTTTGCCACTTACGTTGAGGGGGATCGGCCATGCCCATTACAGGCACATCAGCCAAAATGTTGTACAGATAACAATAAAGATGAGGACAATAGCCCGAATAATCCAAATAATACTAATTATCAAGACTCATCTCAAAAATTCAGAGAAATAGTGTAGATAACAATAAAGATGAGGACAATAATCCAAATAATCCAAATTATCAAGCCTCATCTCAAAAATTCAGAGAAATGTTGTTTTTTTTTTCTATTTTTTCCTTTAAAACTCAGTTTAGCTTAACTAGGAGTCCTAAAATTTATACACCAGACAGACCCCCCCAAAAAAAAACCCCTACTTTTCTGTAAAATTTTGAAAGTGTCGGTTAAATGATCACTTTAGAAAAAAAAAAAAACTTCCCATGTTTGTTTACTCCTATGCCTACAATGTAGCTATATATAGCCCACCAAAACCAATTTTTTTTCTCCTACTTACCTTCTCTAGAGACAGCCCCCCCCCCGCCTTATGCCAGAGGTTAAAATGTTTCTGACCTTTCGTAACTATGTGAAATTTATTGTACTTGGGTGAGTCAAAAGTTTGGCAATATTTTCCTACGTGCTAGTCTGTAGGTCACGTGACCAAAGCAGTTCAAGCTGTGGTAGGTATCCGTTGTGATTGGTAGTATGGTGGTAGTTGGTGTGCTGACATGTTCTGCATTGCTCCAATCCATGTGATTTGTAATCGACACAGGTGAACATGTTTTATCAGTTTGAATTGAGCCATAACATCGCAGAAACAACCAAATACATTTGTTGTGCACGGTTGATTACAGTACAGTAACCAGATGTGGAGCACCACACCTACAATCAGCTCCTCACTTTACGGCAAAGATGCTTGTGCTATTCATATGCTGAGTTGGCGAGGGCTGGTATTGAACCCAGGAACCTTGTGGTTCCCAGGCTGACGCTCTACTAACTGCCTGCTGTTCAAAAAGTTCAGCGTCTATATATATATATAAGTAAAGAAATAACAAAAGACTTAGAGATTTAGCATTGTAGTCTATTTCAGGGAGTTTAGACAAATATGGACACTATGACTGGTTCCAAAGGTATTTGTCTAAGCTCCCTGAAAGAGACTATAATGCTAAATCTCGAAGTCTTTTGTTATTTCTTTACTTATATATTTGCTCTGTGACTAACATTAAGAGCACACATTGAGCTCTCAAACTGCGACAGGTTTTTTAACTAAAACTCTTGTGTCGTAAGGAAGATTTCTTCTCTGGACTTTTGGATTATATATATATATATATATATATATATATATATAATCATCATGTCACGCATGCAGCACGGATATCCATGACAATCTATCGCCAACCTTCCCTATCATTCATTGCACCTGGGAGGTCCTCTGCGCAGCATCCAGCATCTTCGCATAGCTGGTCGATGCCAGTCCTAGCTGGGCGCCCCACACTTGCATGTCCATGTGTTGCCTTCCACAGGAGAACGTCGCTTATGAGCTCATCCTTGCTTCTCCAGCAGTGTCCCGCATGCCTTGTCCGTCACACTCGGATAGTTTGTAAGATGGGGGGCAAGTGACCGTAAAGATGCTTCCTTGTGGGGTGCTGTTTCCAAGACTTGTTCAAGACTGAACAATATATATATATATATATATATATATATATATATAAGAAGTGTGTGTGTGTGTATATATATATAAGAAATTTTTGATTGGTCAGCGACCAATTACCATCACTCCTATGCAAATAGGAGTTTACTGGGCTCTTTAACCTTGGGTAGGTAACCAGTCTAGGAGAAGGATAACTCTGAATTCAAAATTCCTGAGGTCAGTCGTTGATTGGGTTTGTGGCATTCCTTGATGCACCAATTCTTTCCTATCGACTGTGCCAATAAGTGCGGAATGGTCCAACACAAGCCTTCACCACTATAAACAATCACTGTATTGGTTGTTCACTGAATGAATACTCATGCGTCAAAAATCGACGAGAGAGTCCATTATATATATATATATATATATATATATATATATATATGAGATAAATATAAAATGAAAAATATGAAAATAAATATAAAAAATAAATATAAAAACATAGAAATATTGAAAACGTACTTGTTGACCCGCTGACACTGTTCAAAATGATGAGTCATGGTAAGGACCTCAAGTAGATATAGCTCTCCTTCAGGTGTAAAAATTCCACCAGGTAATTTCAATATAAATTTCTGAAATGAAATAAAATAACAAATTTGATAAATAAACAACAATGATGATAGTTTGAAGAAAGTTGCAGTCACTAAATACCTTCAAGCCCCTAAGGTGTCCCATCATGGTGTAATGGTTAGCAGGCTAGTCTTGCAGATCTATTACTGCTGAATAGCGAGTGGACCAAGGAGTAATGGGAATGAAGGAGTACTCCACACTCCCAAGAACTCCAGAACAGGAGCCTCACCATTAGATGCAGTTTACTGTCATACACAAGAACCTCATTTTTT
Source organism: Doryteuthis pealeii (assembly GCA_023376005.1). Lineage (NCBI taxonomy): Eukaryota > Metazoa > Mollusca > Cephalopoda > Myopsida > Loliginidae > Doryteuthis > Doryteuthis pealeii. The sequence continues at coordinate 82,286,657 of CM042152.1, forward strand.
GGGGGGAGGCGGGTCTGCGTGGGATAGAGTCAATGGATTCGAAATCAAAGCTTTATATTATACTAAATAGATTTTAATGGAGACTTCCAAAGATGGAAAATTTACTGGTCTAAGTTTGGTTTGGTTTGTTTTACAGCATACCAACCTCAGTGGATCATTTAATGCCGACAAAGTTGTGAAATAAATTTATTCTTAATGGATACTCAATTTTTTCTATAAACACATTTTTCTATTTAAACCATAGATGGAACCCTAACAGGTACTACCACTCCGGGTCAGAGTGGACCAGGGAGCAATGGTGATGAAGGGGTGCTCCACATTCCCCAAACCTCCAAAACTGGAACCTCACCATCAGATAGAGTTTAATGTCATTCTCAGGACATGAAGACCCTCAGCCACTGCCTTCTAGCACCCATATGATAAAAAGGGTTGGGGGTTTGCCATAAAAGCAATAGGGTTGGGGCAATCATATAGGTGCTAGGCCTTGATGTGACCAGTCGATTAATCAGAGGGGGCCTCTCTGACTGCCCATCTAGCTTAAGTAAGGGCCAATGTGGTCTGTTACATGTCGTGAACTGCTCATCCACCAGGATTCCGTCCTTAAGCATCACAGGTTTCTTTCTAGCACAAATACGATAAAAAGGATTGGGGCTTGCCATAAGGGCAATAGGGTCGGGACAATCATATAGGTGCAAGGGCTTGACATGACCAGCCGATTAATCAGAGGGGGCCTCTCCAACCGCCCATATAGCCTAAGTAAGGGCTAAGGTGGCGTGTTGCATGTCATGGATTGCTCACCCACCAGGATTCTGTCTTTAAGCATCCAATGGCCAACAGGTAATCCCATTTAGGGGTGTCTTATCCCTCTGTAGAGGTGCAGTCGGTTTATTCTAAAGCCCCAGCCAACAGGGCTAACTGAAATAAGTCTTGTATACCAAGAGTTAATGTTTCTTGCATTGTGTATTTCTTCCGTCTTCATAAATACAGATTTCATTGGCCAAATAAGAATCATAGGGTGTAAAAGAACTAAAAGCGTAAAACGCCTCAAAGAAATAACGGAAAATAGTTCAATGTGGATATGAAAGAAAAAAAGGGTTATTTCCTAGTTGAGTAACATGATATTACAGGCTGACCCAGAAAAAACAGAACCCACAAATTTTGTAATAAAACTTGATTTTAATTTTTTTTTAAGTTTAAGTTCAACAAGGGTAGGGTTAGGGTTTGGGTTTAGGGTTAGTTTAATGGGAAAATAAATAATTTGGGTTCTGTTTTTTTCTGGGTCACTCATGTTACTCAACTAGAAAATAACCGATATAAGTAAAAGCATCATCTCATCACGTGTTCGCTAATGCGTAATGAGATTCACGCAACATTTCCATAACACGCGCCGTTTTAAAAACAACTTTTCGCCATTATTCATTTGTATATTTGATTCTACGATATACTGGATATATTTTGAGGGGACTCACATCAGTGAGGGAGGTCGGTGTGCAAATAAAACCATTGAGAGGAAGGCCTCGAAACGGTGCACATTCTATCCTGATGACCCCAAAACCAAACATAACAAAACAATCATGGAGTTGAAATTCTCGTCGGTTTTGCTATTGGATCAAGGAGCATTCTACAATCCGTTCACTTTCTAGTGAGTTTCAGTTACTTATCAAGTAACTTTTTTCTTCAGTCCTGATACTTAACAAAAAAAAAAACCCCACCTCATATGGCGCTCGACAGGCTTAAAGAGTTGGACTTTCAGTGTAACATTCCAAGCATAGTACAAGTGTTTGGAGCAGAGTATCACTTCACAAAGGGATTACTTTGAAGAATTTGGTAGCCAACTTCAAATAAATTATGAATTCCTCTTTCATTAAATATCTCTTTGACTTTTTGACCACATAACCTATAAATGGCGCCATTCTAGCCATAATGGTTCCTTAATTCACGACTGATGACAATCCCTTTCTTCTGGATTTTCAAGGTATTTCTAGAATATAAGTAATGAATTTATGTCATACATTTAATAGCTCTATTCCATTACTAACACTTGAATTCATGAGTAGTGAACATTTTTTTTCCTTCAATTCTAATGTAAGAAATATTCATCGTGGGGTGAAAGAAATAAAATCAAAAAATTGGTGCTTAATTAGAATTTTGTGAGAAAAAATGATTAAAGCCAAGTGTGTGGGGGGAGAGAGAGAGAATGATGGGAATGCAGAGAGAGAGAGAGAGAGAGATGATGTAAAGCCGAGAGAGAGAGAGAGAGAGAATGATTGTAACGCCAAAAGAGAGAGAGAGAATGATGGTAAGCCAAAGAGAGAGAGAGAATGATTGTAACGCCAAAAGAGAGAGAGAGAATGATTGTAACGCCAAAAGAGAGAGAGAGATGATGGTAACGCCAAAAAGAGAGAGAGAGAATGATGGTAACGCCAAAAGAGAGAGAGAGAATGATGGTAACGCCAAAAGAGAGAGAGAAAGGATAAAACGGAGAGAAAGAGAGAGAGAGAAAGGATAAAACGGAGAGAAAGAGAGAGAGAGAGAGAGAAAGGATAAATGGAGAGAAAGAGAGAGAGAGAAAGGATAAAACGGAGAGAAAGAGAGAGAGAGGGGGTGAGAGAGAGAGAGAGAATGATGGCAAAGATTAGTGAAAGAGAGAGATGGTAAATCAGAGAGAGAGAGAGAGAGAGAGACTCATACTATGCAATCAGTACTAACATACACCCACTAAAATTTACTCTTACAAAACATGTATTTAGGGGCACCTCATGGTCATTTAATGGTTTGCAAGTTAGTCTCAAAAACCATATACGCACCACAAACTAGTACATACGAAAATATTGCAAAACTTTTGACTCGCCATAGTATATATAAAAATACATAAAAGGTATTCAAGGTTATATAATATATATATATATATATATATATATAATATACTAATCCTATTAGTAAACCCTTGTGGTGAGAAAAAAAAAAACATTGAATAGTTTGTTAATAAAAAATATACTACCAAACTTCACCTGGGGAAAAACATTAAAAAAAAGAAAAGAAAAGACCAAGGGGGTCGCACAAACCGAAAATAATCGATTAACACAATAACACTTGGCCAAAATGTATATATATATATATATATATATAATATATATATATATATATATATATATATATATATATATAGCTAGGATTGTCTAAAGCTGAAATGTAAAAAAAAAAAAAAGTGCTTGATTCCTAAGTAGAGCAAATAATAAAAGTAAACCTAATGAGTCAGTTATACCTACTAATAGTTGCGCTTAGTAGCTAATCAGAGCAAGAATCTGAATCTTGCTTTGATGAGCTACTAAGTGAAACTATTAGTAGGTATATCTGACTCATTAGGTTTAATTTATATATACATACATACATACATACATACATACATACATACAGATAGATAGATAGATAGATAGAGAGCATTTATAGTTGTAGAAAAAAAAGTTTTTCTCTCTACCACAGTTTCGGTGTTTAAGGTACACCTTCCTCAGGAGAATTCCTGGGGAAGGTGTACTTTAAACACCGAAACTATGGTAGAGGGAAAACTTTTTTTTCTACAACTATAAATGCTCTGTGTTTTACGAAATATATTGAGTGCTTTTGGATTAACTACTTATGCTACTACAATGAAAACGTGGTAGTAACTTTTTGATTGATATATTTTTGGGCAGCGATTTATCATATAAGCAGGTTTGTAAAAACCCACAGAATATTTCTTCTTGGTGATCTTTAAGTGTACATTTTCAAGATTTCTTGTCATTTTTCTTATATTATGATCCAGATGGAAATCAGGCTTGAAGAGGCAAAGGTGATGAAATAAATTTATTTCTGATATACTAAGTTATTCGTATGTGTATATATATATATATAAGTAAAGAAATAACAAAAGACTTAGAGATTTAGCATTATAGTCTATTTCAGGGAGCTTAGACAAAGTGTCTAACTCTCCCGACTCATCAGATGTAAATGATGAATTCTTTATTACTTCAAAGGCATTTGAAAACAGATTTTTATTTTTGAATTTTATAGTCCTGTGATATGAATTCCAAACGAAATCCTTGATGTTGCAAAAAAAAAAAAAAAAAAAAAAAAATTATATATATATATATTATATATATATTTATTCACAAACAGTGATGCTGATAGCTTTTTGATTTAGTGCGCCCTGGGATGCATATATTTGCTTTGAACGAGTCCCTGTGAAAATTTGTGTCCCAACTAAAGCTGTCTAACTCCTACCTTGTAACCTATCCTGTTTAATTCCTTTCTAAGAAACTATTGAAATGTATTTACAGTTAGCTTGAAATGGTGAGGGAAGAAAAAGAGAAAAACACTGGGACGCACAGATATGATTTTACTGCATCCTTTTAGATTCTTGTGCATCAGGGACGCAGGATGTTTACCTATCAGCATCTCTCTCTCTCTCATATATATATATATATATATATATATATACCACGTTTGCTTTATGATAACTCTAATCAAAACAAAACAATATAAATAGATTTGAACATATTTTTTTTATTTTTTTAATGAAACTGCTTTTAAACATTATGACACATGCAATAGTTAGACAACTGCATCCTAAGAAATACATTAACACAAATCGATTCTAACTTATTGTTTACTTTTTGAACATTACAAAAAAATCAACTTCCGGTGTGAGATCCTTTTGAATTGAAAGTCAGCGTTCCTTCACAACAAACACACACGTGAAATTGACTGCTATTAATTGGTGTCTCGATTAATTTAGTGGATTTAACCCTGAAGATCCTTATGGTGAAACTAGAGTAGGTTATCTCTTGTACCCATTTTATAATAAATTTGCTCTACTTAGTATTGAGCACTTTGTATTTGTTATATCACTGACTTACCCCCTGAATTCCACACTTACTAACCATCATGACCAAATTCACCGGTAAGTCAACTTTTTCTTTTATATATATATATTATATATATTATATATATATATATATATATAAAAGTCGACAGGGCGGCCTAAAGTCAGTATCAGCGCTTTCAATAGCGCTAGATCAAGGAGATTGTTTTAGCATCTGAGGTGGAGCGCCACACCTACCATCAGCTCCGTACTTTACCGCACAGATCCCTGTGCTACTCATACGCTGAGTTGGCGAGGACCGGTATCGAACTAGGAACCTTGTGGTTTCTAGCCGAACGCTCTACCGACTGAGCTAACCCGGCCCTAATATATATATAAGGTAAGGGCAAATAAATCAAAATTCCATGCATCATGAAGCAGATATTAAATTGGATAGGTTTATTAAAATTCTTTGTATGTTGCAGAAAAAAAATCAGTTGATGCAGAAAGTAGGTGTGTGTGTGTGTGGGGGGGGGTAGTGGTTGGGGTGTCGTGGGGGGGGTCGGGGGGGGGGTATAAAATATGGCTGGAATGATAAGAATCCATTTGGGATACGAGTGATTTAAGATGAAGATTAAATTTCAAAATGCTGGAATGCAACAAATCTCACCTAAAGACATTTCTTTTTCTTTTTTTTATCAGAAGGAAAGAAGATAAAGTACAAGATGAAAAAAGAAAATCTCTAAGTGCCTCCTAGGTTGTTAATGGCATCCAATTAATTACAGGTGTACTATTATTACCTGGCAATTTCACCAAACTCCTCTGTTGGTCATTCATGACCAACAGATCAAACACAACTATAAACCTAGTTCCTGGAAATCAGTTTTCCAGGAAGCACCTCCCCATTGCACTAAAACTGGTAAAGTCAATAGGTACACCTACAGAGATGCTGATAAGTACGCATCCTGCATCCCTGATGCACAAAAATCTAAAAGGATGCAGTAAAATCATATCTGTGCATCCTAGTGTTTTTCTTTTTTCCTTCCCTCACCATTTCAAGCTAACTGTAAATACATTTAAATAGTTTCTTAGAAAGGAATTAAACAGGATAGGTTACAAGGTAGGAGTTAGACGGCTTTAGTTGGGACCTATAAATTTTCCCGAGGACTCATTCAAAGTAAATATGTGTGTCCCAGGATGCACTAAATCAAAAAGCTTTCAGCATCACTGCACCTATAACATTTGTTTGTTTTTGTTTTACGGCATATCAACCTCGGTGGGTCATTTAATGCCGACAAAGTTATGAAATATATTCATTCTTAATGCATAATACAATTTTGTTTATCAACTCATGTTTTTCTATTCAACCCATAGATGGGACCCTAACAGGTACTACCACTCCAGGTCAGAGTGGACCAGGGAGCAATTGTGATGAAGGGGTGTTCCACATTCCCCAAACCTCCAAAACTGGAACCTCACCATTTAACGTCATTCCCAGGACATGTAGACCCTCAGTCACTGCCTTCTAGCACCCATATGATAAAATGGGGTTGGGACTTGCCATAAGGGCAATAGGGTTGGGGCAATCATATAGGTGCTAGGGCTTGACGTGATCAGCCGATTGATCAGAGGGGGCCTCTCCGAACGCCCGTCTAGCCCAAGATAGGGCCAAAGTTGAGTATTGCATGTCGTAAGACCAAAACAATCGATAGATTTGTGAGACTAACTTTTTTTTTATCCACTCCACTACCCTGGCAACGCTGGGTAGCCCTTCTAGTTTTGTTTAAAACACATGAAATCTGTTTTATCCGAATTCACATAGAGGCCAATGCCTCTCACTGATTAATCTACGCTGTGCAGCATAGATTCAGCTTGGGCAGGTGTATTTGCAAGAAGTGCTAGATCATCTGCACAGTCTGCATCCATAATGGTTTCTGTGGGATATTTTCTGCTTCTTGCCTTTTTTTGTATGCAACTATTTTCTTTCATTAGACCTATTGATATACTAATATTGAGGACAGGATGGTGGTGGCTGAGAGGTCTGTAACCCAAGAACTAAGTGGACACAGGTCATGCACACTTTCACTTCCGCCCCATTACTTAATGTAGTGAGCACTCCATTGGCCTTGTGACAGACTAAGCATATATTGATTTTCTTTTTAAAGCAACAAAATGTCTTACCTTGACTACAGATGCCAAAGTATAAAAATTGTAATTGGCAAATATCACAGGTTTTCCTTCTTGTAAACGTTTAACAATACGCCGTGTATCGTTTGGGTTGCCTGGCCGTCGAAATAAATCAGTTGTTGTGACCCCTTCTTTGGCTATGTAGACTAGAAGCTCCTGAAATATACGAAGAAAAATGGTATTTAAATATGATATCACAACATTATGACAATGTTAAATATAACTATTATGGGGTGTTATAATTTCCACTGGGTGGAATAACTCCCATTTATGCTATCTTCTTTTTAGGTTTGAATGTTCTGTTACATAAAAGATAGAAAAAAAGTTTGAAAGAAATAATGAATGAAAGAAATAATGAATGAAAGAAAAGAGAATCACAAAAAGAAAATATATAAAGAAAAAAGACAAAAAATAATGAAAGAATAAAAGAGAAAATAGGAAAAAGAAAAGAATGAATGAATAAAATGTAGAAAGAATGAAATAAAGAACAAATATAAAAAGATAAGAAACGTAGTTGTAAAGGATGAATGAAAGAAAATGAAAGAGAGAGAGAAGAGAGGAGAATGAGGGAAAAACAAAAAAAGACGTTTATAAAATGATTAAATGAAATAAAAAGAAAAAAAGAAAAGAAAGAGGAAAAGAAAAGAAAAAGAAAAAAGGCAAGGAAAAAGAAGGAAAGAAAAAGGGAAGAAAGAAGGAAAGAAAAAGGGAAGAAAGAAGGAAAGAAAAAGGGAAGAAGAAGAAAAGAAGGGAAAAAGAAGAAAAAAAGAAAAAGAAGAAAAAAGAAGGGAAGAAAGAAAGAAAAAAAGAAAAGAAAGAAAAAGAAAGAAAGAAAGAAGAAAGAAGAAAAAAAGAAAAAGAAAAAAAAGAAAAAAAAAAAGAAAAAGAAAAAGAAAAAAGAAAAAGAAAAAAGAAAAAGAAAAAAGAAAGAAGAAAGAAAGATAGAAGAAAAGAAAAGAAAAAAGAAAGAAGAAAAGAAGGTAGAGACAGATAGAGAGAATGAAAGAGGAGAGAAAGGGAGTAGGAGAGTGTAGGAGAAAGAGAGAGAGATATAGCTAATAGGGATGGATGGCAAGAGAGAGTCATGTGAATCCATGCTGTTAGCAGGACTTGATCATATAAGGCGTCCAATATCCAAACTCCATATATTACTTGGATTATTTGGACTATTGTCCTCATCTTTATTATCTACATAATATTTCGACTGATGTGTCCTCCGGGCCTCTACAGGTGTTTCATGTCAAACTCAGGAACCTTCTTGTCATAATCGAAAACCTACTTCGAACCGAACCCTTTATTTAATCCATGGGGGGTAGTCCGTTTTCATTTTGTAAACCATGACCAGGTACAAGTGATAAGCTTCACCAGGATTGAACCGAGAAACTAGAGATTATTGTCACTTAGATCTGGATTAACTCAACCTTTATATCCATTGCGCCATGTGTCCGTGAATATGTTGAAAGTTTAACACCAAGTTCAGAAAAAAATGCTCAAAAAGCAAGATCTGGTGATAGTGAGTTTGTATATATGTTACATAATCTATGCGGTTGCATAAGATTATTGTCAATCCCCTGTATTTCTAAAGGGATGACCCTTTTCATATCACGGGTGGGACTTTCTATGGAATAGTACAGAAAGCCCACAAAATACGTGAAGTCACGTGGGACCTGGTTGGGTCCTCAGTTTTTCAGTTGACGTCGGGCAGAGAAGATGTCTTAACTGGAACTCACACTGCATACGCACGCTATATTAGTCAGATGTTAGTTACATGAAATGTTTAGTTAAGTAAAATAGTTAAGTAAATAAAAGCTTAAGAAAATAACACGGTTTTGTGGTTGGTGAATGTCTTGGTAACAAGACTGATCTAGAAGAAGAAATGAGTTAAGTGCGACCGACCACCCAGAGAAACCCAGATGTTAGAAGACGCTAGAAGAGATGCTAGAAGAAGATGTAAGATAGAAAAGACGTCAGAAGAAGAATAGAAGTAAGTAATGAAAAGGGTATACAACATATTTACTTTGTCATTAATTGTTTTATTTACATAGTTTCCTCCGGACACACACATACACTCCAACTGCCCTTTATATATGTATAGATAGATGGTTTCAATTGGATCTCTATAAGTATTCTTTGGCCCACCATTTTTCAAGTTTGGTTTTGTGTGCCCCCCCTCTCCCTCCCAAGGGGGCCATATAGCACCCCTGTTGAGAAACCATGATCTAGAAGCAAAAGCTGATTTTTTTGTTGTAATAGAGGTTAACTTTTGTCAGCCAACTGTCCCCCCCCTCATTCCCCGCCCAGATGAGATTTCTGAGAGAAATGCTAATGGATATAATCTTTAAGAATTATGAATATAAACTTTGGCATTAGAAATCTTGAAAGCAATGATGGAAACATCTCAAGAGAACAATGTCTGACAAATAATAATGTTTGGAATATAGAATGTCAGGAACTAAAGACCAAAGAGGCAACGTGTACTTTTTCTATTCAGTCAAAACAAATGACACACAAAAACAAATAGTGGATTTATTTATTTTCTTCTTTTTTGTTTTTTAATTTCTTAATTCTTTTTTATTTTTACAGGATGATCTTATTGTTTTCATTGATAAGTCGCCGGACAGCGAAGGAGTCTATCCCCTTTTCACTAGCGTTGGACCAAGGAGATTGTTTAGGCATCTGAAGTGGAGCGCCACACTTACCATCAGCTCCTCACTTTACCGTACAGATTCCTTGTGCTACTGATATGCTGAGTAGGTGAGGGCCGGTATCAAAACCGAAAACCTTGTGGTCTATTCCCTTTTCACTAGCGTTAGACCAAAGAGATTATTACAGTGTCTGAGGTGGAGCACCAAACCTACTATCAGATGCCCACTTTACCACACAGATCACAGTGTTACTAATACACTGAGTAGGCGAGGGCCGGTATTGAACATGGAACCTTGTGGTTCCTAGCCGAACGTTCTACCGACTGAGCTAAAAGCAACAAAAGTCAGAATTAGTTATACTAGCAAATACATGCACCCTCCAGGTTGCAAGTATTTAAGTTTTAATATGATTAAATATTATATTGAATTAGAAAGGCTAATGAAACTAAATAAGAATGCAGATAAAAAGATTTGAATCAGAGTTGGGTATAATCGAAAAATAGAACTGAAACTTACTCTTCCATCACTCCCTTCTTTCATTGCTAAATTTTCCTAATTTAACTAAGTAGTTAAATTGGGAAGTAAAGAATAAACTTACAGTTATTTCTTTTGGTTAATGGATTTCTTTTAAGATTTATCCCAGAGATTTTTTTCTCATATTCATTAAAATAAAACCAAACAATTAGAAATCAATAATACCAAACTCATTTATTAAAGTCAAATTTTTAATATCAATATGCAAATTAGCCTTCTCGTTCACACTGTAAACCGTTATTTTGTTGTATATATAAATACAATTTCATGTTATTAGTATGTAGATAAGGCCAACAGTACTAATAATGTAAAACAATTTTATTAATAATTGAGATTTAAATAAAAAGAAAATCGTGGAGAATGTGACATAAATAACTAAGGGAATTGTGACTTGAGTAGTGATATAGTTTCGGTTACAGACAGACACATGCAGAATCTCCATTATAATAAGATATGTCTAAAAAAAAAAATTCAGGCACACAAAATAACCACATGCTAAGCTTTGCTTAATCGGCACCAAGGAAAAAGGAGGTACCACCAAGATTTTCCATCGTCAAATTTATCATCAAGTTGTGCTGACAGCATGGATTTCCATGACTCTCTCTTGCCACCCGTCCCTATCGGTCATCACACCTGGCAAGTCCTCCAAATGGCATCCAGTATCTGCACAGAGCTACTTGATGTACGTTTTTACTGGTTGACCTACACTGGTGTGTCCATGTGTAGGTGTCCACAAGAGAACATTTATTATGAGTTAATCCTTGTTTCTCCAGAAGTGTCTTATTTGTCTTACTTGGATAGTTTGTGTGATAGGAGGCAAGTGGCCATACAGCTGCTTTTTTGTGGGGTGCTGCTTGCAAGATTTGTTCAAGACAGCCCAACGCATCCTTGTACAGTTTCAATGTAGCTTTTTCTCAGTACGTTTCATTAGAGTCCAATTGGTGCAGCCATACAGTAGCACTGACATGGCTGGAAGTATTCTCACTTTCTCTTATCAGGGAGATCAAATTTCCAAATGATCAATAATCTGTCTATAGCAGTCCATGCCTTTCCTATGCATACTTGAGGCGTATGATGTAATAGTTACCTTCATAAGAAATGACACAGCGAGATAAGTTCAAATCCTGGATCAGGTTGTTTGCATTTCACATCATGCTAATACTCTTGGGAAAGGTATGCATCCAACTATACTCCCTTTAGCTATGGGTAAATGATACAGCAGACTAGGCTCTAACCTTGGTTAGGCAACCAGTCTAGAAGAAGGAAAACTCTAAATTCAAACCTGTTAAACCCCACTTAAGAAATTGACCTTGTGTCACATCCTGCTCGTGCGTAGGGGTTGGTAAATACAGCAATTGTCAAAATTAAAGGATGATTAAGTATCTCTGTCAGCCAGGGAAATTTAGAGATACCAATTATTAAAATCAAAAATAGTTTTATACTTACCACAAATGGGTGTGGTAGGTAGCCATGTTTCAATGCAACTGAAAGGGGAACGCCAAATTTAAGTCTGAAAAGAAAAAAAAAAAAAAAAAAAAAGATTAGTCTTTCCTTTACATACAAAGATTTTATATCCTACACCCTTGTGCAAATTAATTGAAACAGAAACAAATAATTCTGTTATCTTATTATAATGGAGATTATGTGTATCTGTAACTGAAACTACGTCACTACCAGCATCACAATTCCCTTAGTTATATATGTTATATTCTCAATGGTTATTAAATAATCATTATTTGATCTTAATTAGCATCTTGTTTATTAACAATGTCTCTATTAAGGTCTAGCTGAGATAGATTTGCTTCAAAACAGCCCATATTATTAATGCATTTAAAATCCTGCAATGTGTGTAATATACCATTAAGAAATAAATGTTTACATAGTATATGGTGTGAATAATTTGCGCACTGGTTTTAACAAAACAGTGTTTAGTAAATTACTTGGTACTAATTTCTAATATTGTTTTATTCTTAAACGTATTAAAAGCAACCCTATGTATGATTTTATATTGAAATAATTAGAATAAAGTACAAATAAGTGTAATCTTTTTTGTGTTCATATTTAATTTCATTAATCTTTCTAATTCAATATAATATTTGATTATATCAAAAGTTAAATACTCATGCCCAGAGGGCGCATTCTTTTGCTAGTTACTATAAATCTGCAATCTGTCTGTAAAGATTGCCAGTGTGTTCGTGCAGTGTTACAACTTTTGTATGCTTCCTTGAAGTAGCATTCATCGCAGACAATGGTCATAGGACAACTAATCAACAGTCAAGACAATACTGTTTGGACATAATAAAAATCTGATGCAATCATGAATGACACAATATTTTTCAAAGCCAAACAAATTTCATCATACACCTGGAAAATAGATTTATATTACTGCACACCACGGCATATAACTTAATCTAAGAAGGAAAAAAGGGAAATCGATTACACCCTGTCACTCCAGTGGGTCTAAAACAGATCGTATGATGAAAGAAAGGAAACTAAACTGGGCGTTTCAATTTGCACAAAGGTGTAAACTTCAAAAGTAAATAGTCATTACTACTACTACTACTAGCAAATATATTCACCCTCCGCCGAGTGCAATTATTTATATTTTAATGTAATAAAATATCTTTAATTAGAAAGGCTAATGAAACTAAATAAGAAAGCAGATAAAAAGATTTGAAACAGAGAGGGGGTATAATCCAAAAATAGAACAACTGAAACTTACTCTTCCATCACTCCCGTCTTTCATTGCTAAATTTTCCTAATTGAACTATCTAGTTAAAATAGGAAGTAAAGAATAAAATTATAGTTATTTCTTTTTGTTAATGGATTTCTTTTAAGATTTACCCCGAGATTTTGGTCCATAATTATTAAGATAAAACCAAACAATTAGAAATCAATAATACCAAGCACATATTTATCAAAACCAAATTAAGAGAATTGTGACTTGAGTAGTGATATACTGTTGGTTACAGATAGAAAAACACACAATCTCCATTATAATAAGATTGATAATTTTGACTAGTATTATCTTAGTTCTAATTTTGTTTTCATTGCAACTCACGTGGGTCATGAAGAAGAACACTGCGCATAAGAAACATTATATTATTAATACTACTAACATGTCAAGCAATAACAATAAACATGGTAACAACCAATTGAAATTGAAGGAATGGAGTCATTTTATCATTTGGATTTCTATAATATCATCCATGCTCTAGTAGTTTAGTTGCTAAAGCAGTTGGTACATAGAATAGGGTAGGTCGATTTTGGAACTGTAACGTCTTTCATGTGGAGAAAGTTGCTAATTAACAAAGAATTATCACACAAAATATTTTCCTTAAAATCTTTACCTTTGTTTGAGGAAATTGATTTCAATCTTTTAAAATGTTATCCCTGTTACACCTTAATTAATGAGGTAAAAATCAGCATAACAGAGGTGTTGGTGATGATGAAGGGGATATTTTCAATTTGAATTCTAGTTATATATCTTATTCATTTCATCTTAGTGAAATAAAATGACAACCGTTTTCTGTTTTAAATATTGAAATTGCTAAATTTTCTAACCAATTTCTTGACCAAATGTGAAAAATAAGGAATTTTTAGTGCATTTTTAACTGACGATCTTTGATGCTATTTCCTCAAACAATGGTGCAAGTTAGAGATCTAGTTTTTGGTATCAGTATTCATTATACCGACACACAACTTTTGCTGTTTGAGAGAGTTTGATATTTTTTTTAAAGTGAAAAACCAACCTACCCTAAAATAAAAAACAGTTTTTCCTAAGGTAAAAGAGGACATGAGTTCAAGTCTCACAAATAGACAATTCATCATTCTTTTTTTTCCAATATGTAATATTCCTAGCTGCTATAGAAATGATGACCTGAGTCTGTTACAATTTTTTTTTTAAAAAAGCACTAGAATTAAACTGAAAGAATAATACTAGTCAAAATAATGCATATTTATGATTGACAAAGATTCACCTGCAAATAAATATTATATATTATATTCATCATGCTTAGGCTTAAAAAACCCCCCAAAACAAAAAAAAAACCCAGTATTATCTGCGTTATTCGGACTATTGTCCCCATCTTCATTGTTATTTGTACAACGTTTCGGCCGATATACCCTCCAGCCTTCTTCAGGTATTTCTTGTCGGACTCGGGAACCTTCTTTTCGAACTCGAGTCCGACAAGAAGTACCTGAAGAAGACCAGAGGGTATATCGTCCGAAACGTTGTACAAATAACAATGAAGATGGGGACAATAGTCCGAAATAACGCAGATAATACTAATCTTCAAGCCTCATCTCAAACATTCAGAGAAATACCAAAAATCAGTATTTAAATGTTTTTGTAAAACAAACATATACAATTTCTCTGAATTTTTTAGATGAGGCTTGATAATTAGTATTATTTGTATTATTCGGACTATTGTCCTCATCTTCATGATGAGAACAGGATACCCCCCGTGAACTGAATAAGGGGTTAGGTTCAAAGTTCCTTGATGGCTCCCGATTATGAGAGGGTTCCGAGTCCGACAAGAAATACCTGAAGAAGGCCGGAGGCACATCGGCCGAAACGTTGTACAGATAACAATGAAGATGAGGACAATAGTCCGAATAATACAAATAATACTAAACATATATATAATTAAATAATCACGACAAGCAAATTTGGTGAATACCACGTGTGACATATGGACAGCTGTTTCGACTTATATTAGGTTCAATGGGTGACCTAGTGGGTCACATTTTATCTAGTACTTAAAATTCAATTGAATGAAACTACAAGTCATGAGTGGTCTTATCTTATATTGAATAATTTATTGGAACATTGGAATGCAAAAGTGTAAATCCTGATTATCTGGTGTTGAATTCTTATTTCTTATGGGTGTTGTCACCTCAGCTAGATAATGGACTATTCCATTCTTATTATAAAGAAAGGAAAGAAAAAGAACATGCTACACAGAAAAATTACAATAAGAAAGAAAGAAAGAGTAAAGGAAAAATAGAGAGAGGGGATGAGTGCGTGGAAGTGATAACCCTAATCTGTTTCAATCGAACATAATGAAAAGAAGGAAAGAAAGAAAAAAAGAGTGAGAGAGAGTTAAATCAATATTATTATACTTTTCACATATTGAACTATTTTGCAATAGCTCTTAAGTAAACATTTCAAACATTATAATTAAATTATCATTCTGTGGTATTATATCCAGCTAGTATTGAATATTTTATCATTGGAATATTGTGATATTTGTTGTGCATCTTTATGAATAGAGCACTGTAGTAATTATGTTGGTTTTATGATTGCAATATGTAGATCATTTTAAATTTTATCTTGCAATGACTTAACCAATTTTAATTTTACTACAAAAAAAAAAAAAAAAAAAAAAAAAACGCCCTCTGGACAGTGTAAAAATTAATTTTTGAAAGATATTGTCAATGTCAGAGTGTTTGTATCATAGGTAAAATTATCAAATTTATCAAAGGAGTAAAAAAAAAATAATAAAATAATTTGAAGTGGAAGTTGCTTCTTAAAAGGCTTTTTTTTTTGCATATGGTCCTGTCAAACGAATAACTTTTAAACAGATTTATTTGACCCAATATCACTCCGCGTTAGAGTGGATCTGGGAGTAATGGCAATGAAGGTGTACTAGAGCCTCATCATCAGATTTAGTTAAGTGTCATAACCAGAACACAGCATTAACAAAGAAAGAGATTATGCCGAAAAAAAAAAATCACATTGAAATTTATAAATATCAAGCATTCCTATCTAATACAAATAATTTTCAAATAGATCTATTTGACCTATAGATGGGTCCTAACACGTACTACCACTCTAGTTCAGAGTGGACCTGGGAGTAATAGCAATGAAGAAGTACCCCACATTCACCAGATCTCCAGAACTGGAGCCTCACTATTAGATAGAGTTTAGTGTCATACCCAGACCACCCATTTTTGGGGTGTGTCTTACCCGTCTTTAGGGGATACAGTCAGCATATACTAAGTCCTATCAACAGGACTTTGACTTATCAAGAATGCAGCAATGTTTTGTTTTTTTTTCATAACTAAACCCATGATACTATGTTCATTTTAGGGATGGGCTAGCTCAGTCGGTAGAGCATTCGGCTAGAAACCACAAGGTTCCTAGTCCGATACCGGCCCTCACCAACTCAGCATATGTGTAGTGCAGGGATCTGTGCGGTAAAGTAAGGATCTGATTGTAGGTGTGGCACTCCAGCTCAGATGCTAAAACCAAGCGCTAGTGAAAAGAGTATAGACTCTCGCTGATTGGCTGATACCGACTTTAGGCCACCCCGACGACTTTACTTACTAAGTTCATTTAAAGAAATGCAAGAGAACTGTATTCATGAAGATTAAAATCTTTCAAAAAGAAATTAAATAAATGTCTTATTCTTTGTTTATTGGACCATATGACCTTTAGGCACCCCTTTTGCTTTGCTGATTCATAAGTACATTTTTTCATTTACACCGTCAACATCCGGTTGTTTGTTAAAGATGATTTTTAGAGGGTTTTTTAAAAATTATAAACTAACCCTAACCCCTAACAAACAACCAGATGTTGATGGTATAAATGAAAAAAAATGTACTTATGAATCAGCAAAGCAAAAGGGGTGCCTAAAGGTCATATGGTCCGTTTTATTGTAAATATGACTTTTAAAATGTTCTATGTAATAATTCATCAATTTTTTTTTTCAATAACTCTTTTGCCCAGCAATGAGTTAAATAGTACCACTACTGTTCTTCTATAAGGATGGCTTTGGCATTTAATAACCTATGAATGTTGATATGCCATTAAACAAAGTAACCCAACCATAACCAATAAACCTTTTGGTGCAGTGTGTCTGGCAACAAATTTTATGGCTGCAATGTACTTTTGACCATGAAATAAAAAAAAAAAGAAGGTTGCTTTAACTCGTGATCACTAAGATACAAGGGTTGGTTGAAAAGTTCATAGGCTGACCAAGATACAATCATGGAAATGAGGGATTTTTTTTTTTTTTTTTTTGTGTGATTCATCTGTGTTGTAGTGCTTGGATCCCATTGGTCAAAAAAGTCGTCTACAGCAGATATGTCATCATATGAACTGTTCAGCCCATCCTTGTATATAATACAGAAGTGACTCAAACGGCTATTGAAGTATGCCACTTTGAAAGAAAAAAAAATATATATATATATATATATATATATATATATATATATATTGCACAAGTGTGTTTATAAGAGGATTTTTTTTTATTCACTGATATTTCTAAAACAACATCGAAGTGTGTGGTGTAATGGTTAGAGTTGTAGGAAATGGACTCAATGACCCGAGTTCAAATCCTGGACAAGGCTGTTTGCATTTCACATAGCGCTAATACCCTTGGGAAAGGCACGAATCCATATATCATCCCTCCAGCTATGGGTAAATAGTAGGACAGACTGGACTCTTTAACCTTGGTTAGGCAACTAGTCTAGAAGGAAAACTTTAAATTTAAACCTGTAAACTCCGCTTAAGAAATTGACCTTGTGTAACATCCTGCTCATGTGGAGGGGTCGGTAAATATATACTTCTAAAAACAACTGTTTTATTAAAGTTTTTTTGTGTTTTTTTTTATTTTAAGGCCAGGATATACTGAGTCACTTTTGAAGGTGAGGTATAGCACAATATCCCAAATTTTAAAGCAACATGGAAGTGGTATCTTGCTCTCTCAAACATTAAGTATATCTGGGCAACTTAAGTTTCTCTAGGCACTAAAAGGGTTAACACAAAAATTTGTACTTTTAACTTTTCAGGAATAAAAAAAAAAAAAAAAGAAAAAGAAAAAAAAAAGATGCCAATTTCCTTTCCAAGTAACATGTGACAGGTTGTACTGTGTTACATGGTACCAGAATTTGGTTGGAGGTGCATGGTGTAATGGTTAAAGTCATAGGAAATGGAAACGTCAACCAGAGTTCAAATCCTCAACGACACTGCATTTATCATAGCACAAATATCTTTGGGAAAGGTACACATTCAACTATCCCTCCAGCTATGGGTAAATAGTAGGGCAAACTGGGCTCTTTAACCTTGGCTAGGTAACCAGTCTAGGAGAAGTAAAACTCTAAATTGAAACCTGTTAAACTCCGCTTAAGAAATTGACCTTGTGTCGCATCCTGCTTGTGCGGAGGGATTGGTAAATATGAATTTGAATGTGGTTTGAATTCAGAGTTTTCCTTCTCCGAGACAGGTTGCCTTACAAATCTAAAATACTTTGAATAAAAAGATGCAATAGAAATGCTCCTTTTTTGTGTGGGGGTGGAGCGGGTCCAGCTCCCAGCAAAAGTAGTCATGTTAAAATTTGCCCCACCTAGTAACAGCATCTCTTAGTGATTGTAACTAACATACAAGACCAAATTGTGTACAGTACAGACTGTTTACTTGTGTCCCACACAAGTTTATAGTATAACATTTTCAGTTTAGTAGTGCTGATGGCTGGGGACAGTTGGGAAGTCGACCAGAGAAATAAGATTAAGTAAACACAGAAGCTCTTGTTACAAAAAAGAGCTGTGTGTGTGTGTGTGTGTGTGTGTGTGTGTGGTAGCATCTTAGATATTTAGGATTTAATCTTTTAATATCTGAGGAAAGTGTGTGAACAATGTATCTGTGCAAATATACATTTGGAAGTTAAAACAATAAACCTCTTATCCCCACTAAACACAGTTTGTCTATTATACTTATTCCTCTGAGGTAAATTTAGTTGGTGTGCTGGTCACTTCAGACTTCATTTTCCTTTTTTGGTGTCAAATATGGTAATTAAGAAAAAAGGAAAAAAAAGAAAAAAAAAGGAAAAAAAAAAAGGAAATTAAGAAAAAAAAAATTGAGAAAAAAAAGAAAAAATTAAGGAAAAAAATTGAAAAAAAAAAGAAAAAATTAAGAATAAAAATTAAGAAAAAATGAAAAAGAAAGAAAATTAAGGAAAAAAAGAAAGAAAGAAAATTAAGGAAAAAAAGAAAAAAAAAAGGAAAAAAAAAATTAAAAATTAAGAAAAAAAAGGAAAATAAAAAAAAATTAAGAAAAAAGAAGAAAAAAAAAATTAAGAATAAAAAATTAAGAAAAAAAGGAAAAAGAAAAAAAAAAGAAAGAAAAAAAACAAACAAAAAACAAGGCCAGTGGTCAGTGTTCAATCTTAAGTAAAATTAGCCAAAATTTTAAAAGCTGATTTTCAAGGTAAACAGTTCCTACCAATGTAAAAAAAATGTTTATTTCTCCTTCTCCTCCCTCTCAGCCTATTTGATGACATCTAAGAAGAACCAACAGATAAGTACTCCCCCCCCCCTATTAACTGATATCTACAGAAATAAATTTCAGTCTATGATACTTACTAAAATAGACTTCTGAACATTTTAACCTGAAAAGTTTGCAGTATTTATATGAAAATGTATATCAACTATGAAAGACAAATTGCTAATTGTTATTGTGGTAAATTTAGTTCAACAGCAAATGATCAATTTCACTGACTGTTTGCCAATGGAGAGTCAGAGTATATGTATATATATATATATATATATATATATATAGGAAAAGGTGACTTACAGGTGAATATGGTCACGATGGTTAGGTAGTGCAGAATTCAGGGGGGTAAGTCAGCGATATAACAAATACAAAGTGCTCAATACGTAAGTAGAGCAAATTTATTATTTGTAATGAACACTTTAATGCAATGAACACACACGTGTAATCGACTGCAATTAATCGGTATCTCGATTAATTCAGTGGATTTAACCCTGAAGATCCTTTTGGTGAAACTCGAGTAGGTTATCTCTTGTACCCATTATATAATATATATAAATATATATATAAGGAAAAAATAATGAAGATTTAGTTTGAAAGCATAATAGACTATTTTAGCAGACCCAGAGGAATGATTACTCCTCAAGACTTCATCAAACGCATCAGATGATGGAGTCCTGAGGAGTAATCATTCCTCTAGGTCTGTTAAAATAGTCTATTATGCTTTCAATCTAAATCTTCGTTATTTTTTCCTTATATATTTTTGCTTTGTGACCCTAACAATAATGGGACACACTGAGATTTGTAAATTACAATTATTGTAAACTATTATGTTGTAAGGGAGACTTCTCCACTCAATCTATGGATTATAGATGACCATATAAGATCGTGGTGGGAATAATTCTATTCAAGACCTTTTTAATATAGCCATATCAAAAATTGGTAGTCCATTTGGAGAGCTCAATGTATAATAATTTGATAATTATACACAGACCAATATTTATAGGATTGATAAAGAAAAGAAAAAAAAGATTCTCATATTAAAGAATTCCTGGTATCGTCAGACTGTGTACCATAATAAACCTTTCATTTATTATTGTATCAATCATATATATATATAATATTATATATATATATATTTTAATAATGGAGATTCGCTATTGGTTTTTGTCTGTAACAAAAACTATGTCACTGCTTACGTCACATTACCCAAAATCATCATAACATAGAATAAATACACTCAAAATTTGAACATGCAACATTAGACAGTCCTCATTGTTTTTTAAAATAAGTTTTCATAAATACATGACTGGTATTATATATCTATATATAGTTTGTTTTATTTTAATACATATTTAAAGTTTACATTTCAAATTGTTTTATTTTTTAATCCTTTAATGAATTTGATGATTTTACTTACTTAGGGTACAAACTCGCTGACATTGAATGTTTTACTCCCACCCCTCAGGCAATATGTTTCAAAAATCTATTTTTACATCGCCTGGAGGGCGTTTTTTTTTTGCTAGTATATACAATATCTCATGTTGTGCCATTAGCACGGACAGCCACAACAATCTCTCGCCAACTGTCCCTATCACTCATAGCTCTTGGGAGGTCCTCTGCACAGCATCCAGTATCCATGCAGAGTTGATCTGTGTAGGTCTTTGCTGGGTGGCCCAGCCTGGCATTAGCATGTGGTTGCTTACACTAGGAGAACATCACATGAGCTCTTGGGAGTCCTCTGCACAGCATCAGTATCCATGCAGAGTTTGAATCTGTGTAGATTTTGCTGGGTGGCCCAGCTGGCATTAGCATGTGTTGCTTACACTAGGAGAACATCACATGAGTTCATCCCCGCTTCTTCATCCCTGCTTCTTCATCCCGCTTCTTCATCAATGTCCAGCATGTCTTGTCCGTCTTATTCGGATGGTTTGTTTGAATTGGCAGCAAGTGGTCGTTCAGCTGCTTTCTTGTGGGCTGTTGTTTCCATGATTTGTTCAAGACTGCGCACAGCATTCTTGTGCAACTCCCATCTAGCTTATTCTCTAGGCGCTTTGTTAGGGTCCAAGTGGTGTAGCCACCTTCCTTTCAAAGGTAAATATTGCTCTTTATTTAATCTAAATTAGAGATTATTATACATTGAGCTCTCTCAAGGGATTTATATAAAAAATCCTTATATTTGCACCTACTAAAACCATGCAATAATTATACGTGGAGATTTTGAAGATCCCATGTAGAATCATCCTTTACTACCAGTTTTAGATACCTTACACACACACACACACCACACACACATTATATATATATATTATATATATATATGCAAACCGTTTCGGGGCCAATTCTCTTATATAAAGATAATCTATCTGAGTCAGATTTTAGCCCTGAAGAGCTTTATGCGAAACTAATAGTAGGTTCGTCTGACTCATTAGATTTATCTTTATTATTGGCTCTACTTAGGTATCGAGCACTTTTTACATATTAGCTTTCTCTAGCGGTTATATGAATATATATATATCTTATATACATATAAATTGTTTTTTTCTTTTGGCCAAATACTGTACCAATAGATTATTTTTGTTGGTACGAATATCTTGGTCCTTTCTTTTTTTCACAAATTTTTTTTCTTCCTGGTGTGATGTTTGTAGTAGATATTTTTACAATCAAACTTTCTGCTGAGTTTTTTCTCTCCGCAAGGATCTACCAACACGCTTGGTATATATATATATATATATATATATAATATAATCAATAATAATGATATTATGGATATTATAAACTCATAACTATAAGTTTCATGCTTACCCAATTTTTCAGATTTTTTTTTTACTCATCTGAAGATTACGTAAGCATGAAACTTATAGTTTGAGTTTATAATATCCATAATATCATTATATTGATGTTGAACATCTGCTCTGCTTTATTAGCATTGAGCACGTTTTTTATTGCCAATACTTTTTCATTACTTCTCTCTCTTCCTCTCTATATATATATATAAGTAAATTAACGATAAATAAGCAAACAAATAAACAAAGGGACCACCCATATAACAGACAGCTGAAGAAACTAAAAATGTATGAAAAATTGCGTAAATATATATAAGGGGTTTCAATGCTGTAGAGTTTAGTGATAATACCTAATAATATCCGTTTTGATTGTATAATATTCCACTAGAAATAATAAAATTTCTAGTATCTTTAGGTTTAAAAGAAATCTTTTTTATTAAAATTTTTTTTAAATGGTTGGGGGGTGTATTTTTTTATTGGTGATTAAGTAGTTTTAAAAATAACCTTGGTACAAGTGCCGTTCCATATGTAAATAATCCAATCATTTCCAAGCTGGTGTGTATATATCTTAATTTCCTGTAAAGAATTTCTAAAATAAACATCTTGAGGATGGAGACAAAAATAGTAATTTGTTTAAAATATGTATAATGTCATGCTTTTTCAGATAACATTATTCCATTTCTTTTTTTTTTTTTTTTTTTCTCCACAGAAACGGATGACAGGATTATCAAAAGCATGTTCATATTACGATGACAAAAGAAGTTTACATAATTTTGAGGGTAGCAGGTTGTTTATAGTGTTAAATATCAAATATATTAAGTCACATTGGCCGTGTTAATCTCACTCTTCACTTTCTATCTAGATATTTTCAATTTCTTTCTTCTTGGCTTGATTCATTATCATAAACTAGAGAAAACATCTAAGGAAATGGTGTGTGTGTGTGATATATATATATATATATAAATAAAAAACACCCTGTGCTCCCGTGAATTACCTAGAAATGTGGGAAGATGTGCAAGACTTTGGCAGGACTAAAGAGCCACTTTCGTGCAGCTCATTGTTGAACTTTTTGAAGCTCACCATTATATTCTTGAACTGTTGAACTTATATTTATTTATTTTTATCAAGCAATGGCAATACTTGAACACGAATTTGCTGCCGGATTGTGATATATATATATATATTATATATATATATATATACATATAATACAAATATACTATATATACATTACACTACATATTATATATATATAACATATACATACATATATATATATATACATATATACATATATATATATTACACATACATATACATAATATATATATATATACAGAGTACACCAACAAAAATATATATATATATACAGAGTACACAAACAAATATATATATTTAAAGTAATAATATTTATATATTATATATTATATATATTAAATATATTATATATACTAAAAGTTTGTTTCTTTATGTTCTTTGAAGCATTGTGTGTATGTGTAATATAAAGTTTTGAAGCATTTATCATATGTGTATATAAACTAATTAAAATGTAGTTATAAATTCTTTAACTTTTTTTTACTTTATTTTATTTTTCAAAACTAAATATTTTCGGAAGTAAAATTCCATCATCAGAGTTATTGAAATACTAGGTGTTTTTTTATAGACTATATCCGGCGAGATATTGTAATCATCTGTTGTTTAAGAACATATATATTATATATATATATATATATTATATATATATATATATATATGAGAGTACACAAACAGTTTGTTTGTGATGGCGATAGCCGACACAAGCTGCTTCCTGTCTATAACTCTGCTGATGAGGCATAATGGTTGAAATGTATATACAGAGATTGAATTTTCTCGATTTGTTTAGCCTTACACTTGAACAGATATATTCGCCTAATTCATTAATTATCAACTAATTAATTTTCAAAATTTTTTTCTCCAAAAATATATGGTGTGTGTGTGGAGGATGATATAAGAGACAGAGTCACCGTTCACTTGGTAGGTGTCAGTTTCTTGCCTATGTGATCATCAGACTTGGATAATAATGTAGTTTGTTATATATATCAATGATAGAACATATGTAAATTTAAGTTAGGATAATATAGAAACAAATCAACAACACTTGCAAGAGTTTCTCATTTATGCATCATCAGACCAAGATTATAAATTTTAGATCATCAATATTGAGGCCTCTTTATTTATAGATATATAACTATATAACTTTTCTGGACAAAGTTTTCATAATATTGCCCTGATGATGGTTTTTATATATACTAGCAAATATATGCACCCTCCGGGTGCAAGTATTTAAGTTAATGTAATGAAATATCGTATTAAATTAGAGGCAGACAAAAAGTATGTAACAGAGTGGGGTATAATAGAAAAATAGAAATGAAAACTTACTCTTCCATCACTCCCTTCTTTCATTGCTGAATTACTTATTTAACTATTTTAGTTAAAGTAGGAAATAAAGAATAAAATGACAGTTATTTTTCTTGTTAATGGATTTCATTTAAGATTCATTGAAGAGATTTTGCTTATATTCATTAGAATAAACCAAACAGTTAGAAATCAATAATACAAGACATATTTAATAAAATCACATTTTTAATATCAATATGCAAATTAGCCTTCCCATTCACCATGTAAACCGCTATTCTTTTGTATATATAACATACAATTGCATGTTATTTGTATGTAGATATGGACAACACTAATAAAAAGGTGAAGAAAATTTTATTAATATTGAGGTTTTAATATAAATAAAATCATGTGTGAATGGTGATGTAAAATAACTATGTTAATTGTGACTCGAATTAGTAATATAGTTTCGGTTTACAAGACAGAAAAACACACAATCTCATCTTATTAATAAGATAATATATATATATATATATATATATATATAATATTATATATAATTAAAAGTGTCCAGGTTGGCATAAGTCGGATCAGCCAATGTTAGCGGGGAGTCTATCCCCTTTTCACTAACACTAGACCAAGAAGTCTGATTGGAGTCCTCACTTACTGCACAGATCCGTGTGCTGCTCATACGCTGAGTTGGCAAGTGCCAGTATCGAACCAGGAACTTGGATTTCCAGCCAAACACTCTACTACTGAGCTAAACCGGCCCTTTATATAGAATATATAAAGACCTAAAAATATGAAACCTTGGCATAGCAAAACTATTCATTCCTAAATAAAGCGTCTGATATATTAATTATATCAATATTATATATCTGGAAAAGGCAGCTATGTTAATGGTTAGAATCCTGCTTGGCAGTTAGTGTCAAATCACACACAGAACAGTCTTCCTGTCTATAATTCTGCTGATGAGGCATAATAGGCCGAAATGTACATACAGAGATTGACTTTTTCTAGATTTGTTTAGCCTTACATTTGAACAGATATGACCGCGTAATTCATTAATTATCAACTAATTAATCTCAAATTAGGTATGACTTCAATTAAGCACATATTCTCCAAAAAATTGTCGGCTAAGGCCATATCAAACACATTGTTTGTTTGTTTACTATTCACATATATATATATATATATATATATATATATATATTATATGAAGTGGTCAAAACGATGTGTTGAAAAATGGCGAAGGACAAATTAGGGAGATTATATTACTTAATTCAAGTCAAATTAATTAACAAATTAGGTATAGACTTTAATTAAGCACATAATCTCCCTAAAAAAAAAAAAAAAAAATATATTATTATATATATGGTGTGTGTGATGTGTGTGAGAAAGTATAAATGAATTTGAAAAGTAAGAATTCATGAGGAATGATTTAGTAATATTTGAAAGTGTTGTTGTCTAAAACTTATTTGATTAAATAGCCAGCAGAACCTGTGAAAAGGTTTTAATAAAAAATAATAAAATATAAAAACCCTGATCCTCTGAGTTCTTATCAACCATTCAAAAGATCTTTGGTCATATAAAGGTTAGTGGTTCCTTAGCCTACCCCACTTTTACCATCCACTCTATATAGGAAGGTATTTATCCAACCCTTGCCACGAGCAGGATGTGACACAATGGTCAGAAAGTATGGGGCATCCAGTGAAGATCGACATGTGCTTTTGATCCTCTTGGGCAAAAAAGGGTTAATGGATCCATAGCCCAGCCCACCCTACACACATCGAATAATATGACAAGTACACATTTAATAGTACATATTTAATGTTCCAGGTTTTATAAAAAATATAAAGAAATAATGTTGAGTGTTTATTTTAATGCTTAAGAGTATCATTATATCATATATCATGTATACTAGCAAATATATGCACCCTCCGGGTGCAAGTATTTAGGTTTTAATGTAATAATATATCGTATTAATTAGAAAGTCTAATAAGAAGGCAGATAAAAAGATATGTAACAGAGTGGGTGTATAATAGAAAAATAGAAATGAAACTTACTCCTCCATCACTCCCGCTCTTTCATTGCTGAATTTTACGTATTTAACAATTTAGTTAAATTAGGAATAAAGAATAAAATGACAGTTATTTTTTCTTGTTATTGGATTTCATTTAAGATTCATTGGAGAGATTTTGCTTATATTCATGAAAATAAAACCAAACAATTAAGAAATCAATAATACATAGCAACAACATTTAATAAAATCACATTTAATATCAATATGCAAATAGCCTTCCCATTCACACTGCAAACCTCTACTTTTTGTATATATAAATACAATTGCATGTTATTTGTATGTAGATATGGACAACACTAATAAAAAGGTGAAGCAATTTATTAATAATTCAGGGTTTAAATAAATAAAATCATCGAGAATATGATGTAAATAACTATGTTAATTGTGACTCGAATAGTAATATAGTTTCGGTTACAGACATAAAAAACACACACTCCATTATAATAAGATGTTAATAATATGATCTTACTGGCTTCTGCGGAAGGGTCTTCATTAGGCATTTGGTCAGCAATGATACTTCATGCATTGAGTACGTATTAAATTTTATTGTACAAAAAGAAAAGAAAAAAAAAAAGGGGATTCGAAGAAGAAAAAATTCACTGAAACAATTGAAGTAATTCAAACTTGGGATAGAAATACAAAATTTAAGGATTCTGTGTCCAGATTTGACCTGGAATGTTTTTTTTTATTTGCTAATGGATCAGCTCGATTCCAAAATGGTATGAAATATGCTAAATGTCATTTAACTCTTTGCTTATCAAATTTTCCCCACGGCTGTACCAAATTCTCATGGTTTTTTTTATCTGCATGATGGGGGTATTTCAAAGTTCACTATTTATTCACCTCGGAACTCATTCTATTCAAATAAAGTCATATCATTATTTATAAAGAGTTTGTCATGGCCTTCCTTTGAGACTCTGGCAAAGATTGCCGACCCCAGTCTAAATATAACGCTTAATTTTTGTTTTCTTATCAATAATGAATAAATGTATTAGTTATTTTGTATAATCTGGTATTGTAAATTGTCTTTTTATAAAGATAAAAAAATTATGACTCAGTCAATTTTTTTATAAGAAAAAAAAAAAAAACAGTTGGAAGTACATCTTAGGCGACCTCTAGCCTGTGGGCCGCATCTGGCCCTCAAGTCATTTTCGTGCCGGCCACACAAACTTAATACCTGAACTCTTAATTTTAGTCATAATACATTATTTGGAAGTATGATATCTTGGAACAATTTTCCAAGAATGAAATATGCTAAATATCATTTAACTCTTTTTTCTTACCAAATTCCTGGTTATGCCTCAAAGATACGTGTTCAAAGTTAACTGATTGTGAAAAATGTAAGAGTTTTCAAATATAATAACTGTGCATTATATCTTTTATTCCCTAATATATCAACACTGAAAATTTCTCATTAAATTTGTGTTAATTCCTTGATTTTTAGTATTTTTGTTCATTCGTTCAGGTGATATCGATGGTGGAATTTAGGTCCGTTAAGGTAGATTTCACCACTTTGGTATGATTCAAGCCCAACTTCCTTTTTATTCAGGAAGCCTAAAATTCCAACCAGCTGCTCTACTAATTCAGTTACAAAGAGAATTGGTTATGGTAGTCTAATTCAAAGCATTAAACCGGAGGTTGGCAACCCACAGTCCACAAGTAGCATCAGGCTACAAGGCATTTTGTCCGCCCACCAACTTAACACCTGACTTCTAATTATTATAATGACTTATTTGGAAAGTATATATTCTTAGGAACAATTGTTTCATGAATGAAATATGCTAAATGTCATTTAACACTTTGCTTTACCATTTCCCCCACAGGCCGTAACCAAATTTCTTGTATTGTTTTTATCTGCATGATGGGGTATTTCAAAGTTCACTATTCATTCGCCTCAGAACTCTTTCTGTCAAATAAAGCCATATCATCATTGTATAACAAGAGTTTGTCACTGCCCTTGAACTCAGCCATATGGATGTTTTGGCCTGTCTCTCTCCAAAAGATTGCCGACCCCTCGTGTAGACCTTATAGAAATCTAAATGTGTGACAATAATAAATTTTACTTTTCATTGAAATATTCCACATCTCACAGTTTTTAAAATAACAGTGTGATTTTAAAACTAGAGGGTCAGCAGAAGATCCGCCTAGGAACCACAGGGTTCCAGGTTCGAAACTAACCCTCACCAACTCAGTGCATGAGTAGCATTGCTAGGATCTGTGGGGTAAAATGTGGAGCTGATGATAATTGTAGCACTCCACCTCAGATGCAAAAACAATCTTCCTAGTCTAGCACTAGTGAAAAGGAGAGACTCCCTCACTGTCCAGCTGATACTGACAATAGGTCACTCTACTTTAACAAATAAATCTTTACTTAAAGTTAGCAAACTAGATAGTCAAAATAGCAAGTGAGTTAGAATATCAACTAGTACCCAACTTAGTGGCCTTGTGCCAAGCTATGCTAATTGATATTTAGGCTTAGTTGGGCATTTTTTTTAAGCAGCTTAAATGAGGGACAACTTAGGAACAGCAGGTTAGCTAATTAACTTATAGCCTCATGCCAGACTTGGATAAAACTTGAGCCAAGAGGAAAATTACATCTTTAAAGAAGACAGAAATATTTTAACGTCGTTAGGGTTTGTCTTTGATGTTAAGAAATATGTAAGTGTTGGCATGTTTTGCTTTTTCCCTTTCACCAGATGTTGTCAAACTATATATAATATATATATATATATATATATATATATATACACACACACATATATATATATATACATACCCACACATGCACATATATATATAGTCATCCACAAACATCATGTTTCGATGTATCACGTCTCTTCAGTGTAGCTAGACATTTGTAAGCTGCCTAGAAACCCGATCAATTTATCATCAGTCAGGCTGCTTAACTGCTAGGCCATCGTCACTTGCAGAATGGGAAGGGGATTTTAACTGTTAAATACACACATCTGTATGTAAAGGCTGCCATAGAGTGCTCCATCCTTTCTATAGGAGAGTGTTGCATTTACACTTTAGTTGGTGGTCTATATATATAGACTACAATTGTTATTACCTCCCACTTCCAATTCCTTGCTACTACTCGTTCTCCTTAAAAACGAGACACGGAACATATCATCAGTTTCCTACCTGATGATGGCAAACTGTATTGCCAAAAGCGCTCGTTTTGAAACCTTTGGTGGACTGTTACACCAGTTCCACCCTGACACCAAAAAGATGGCCTGAAAATTAGAAAGGATCGACCAAAAACTCGTCCAACAAGAATTGTCTGTACAGTTCAACACAACTTTATATATGAGGGTGAGTAAAAAAAAAGTAATGCCATTTTGTTTAGGACAGATATAATTACCAACACAGGAACATGTATCATACATCAAAATGAAGCTGGTCCTCTATGGATCACATCCCTACTTCTCCACATAGTCACTGTTTCTCTCAATAGCAATGTTCTACCTTCGAATGAGAGCCTGTATCCCTGCCCCGTAAAATTATGTTGACTGTTCTTTGAGCCACTTCACTACAGATTTCACTTCCCTGTGACTGAAATAATGTTTGCCTCTCAAACCCTTTTTCATTGGGAAAATATTTTGTGTTGTAATTCTTTATTTTAATTTTGCTACTTTTGCCACATGGGAGATATTACAGTTCCAAAATCGACCTACCCTACAGTGCATCAGGAATTTGTTCAGAAAATCAGACTATCAATAGCGAGTTCCAACACGGCACCATTCTGAGCTGTCTGAATGAGAACATTTAGTGCAGATGGGAATTAGACATGGGAGACGTTACAGTTCCAAAATCGACCTACCCTACAGTGCATCAGGAATTTGTTCAGCAAAATCAGACTATCAATAGCGATTCCACCACGGCCATTCTGAGCTGTCTGAATGAGAACATTTAGTGCATTATCGGATCGCAGTGCATCAGGAACAGCAAAATCAGCAATAGCGAGTTTACGGCACCATTCTGAGCTGTCTGAATGAGAACATTTAGTGCAGATGGGAATTCGACATGGGAGACGTTACAGTTCAAAATCGACCTACCCTACAGTGCATCAGGAATTTGTTCAGCAAAATCAGACTATCAATAGCGAGTTCCACTACGGCACCATTCTGAGCTGTCTGAATGAGAACATTTAGTGCAGATGGGAATTCGACATGGAGACGTTACAGTTCCAAAATCGACCTACCCTACAGTGCATCAGGAATCAGCAAAATCAGACTATCAATAGCGAGTTCCACCACGGCACCATTCTCAGCTGTCTGAGTGAGAACATTTAGTGCAGATGGAATTCGATGCTTCAACATGACAACACTTTTTCCACTCTAAGCATGTTGAATCTTTTCTTCTTCTTAACGAAACTAATAGAATCATTGTAGCACACCTGCTCTACTCACCAAGATTTGACTCCCTGTGACACGGCTTCCTCTGAGATAAAGTTCACGCTAAAGGCCAGCAGTTTTGACACTGGGGAGAAGATCAAACACAAGTCTCATATGGTGCTTGATACACTTAAAGAGCAGGATTTTAAAAGAGCATTCCAAGCATGAAAGATGCCATGTAAGCCATGTACCAGTGCACATGCTTTGTTTTTTTTTTGTTTTGTTTTACGGTATTGTGTTAGTATAGCATTCAATTCTAAGACTAACAACAACAAGAAAGGAATTAATACTTCCTTTAATTCAAACAATTTATTGGACAGCACATGAAACAACAAATAACAATATAAAGTCCTTCCTGTATATAAAGCGGAGTTTAAGGGACTTGCCCTTAAATAATATAATAGCTCTATAACTGATATTAAGTAGATATGGAAATATAAGTATATCCCGGTGTATCCCTATATCGTTAGATATATATATATATATATACATATATATATATGTGTGTGTGTGTGTGTGTGTGTGTGAAGGTATTTACTGGTGAATTTTTAAATCTCAGAAACTTTCAGATTACATGCCAAATGATAATATAGCAGTAAATAATATTTAACTCCGTCACTCATAAAATGCAATAAAGTTTTACACTTATTTGTGATGGTGTATAAAACATCTTTAGAAAGTGAAATCTATATATTAATACTCGTGTTCCTTAATTGTACGACCATTATCATCTTGCAACACCCTCAGGTTAAAAATGACTGTCCAAATTGTCCAAGATAAAATACAATCCATATATTAATAGTTTTAGTAACCTTTGTTAAATTATCAATGCCTATGGCTGTGTTGGTGGCAAATATGTCACCACAAGTAAATTATAATTCATATTTTATCTCCGAGCTAAAGTTTGATGACCTCAACGAGAGAGAGAGAGAGAGAGGGGAGGAGAGAGAGAGAGAGAGAGGGAGAGAGAGAGACTACTCTCCCCCACCCACACCACCCAATCAGAACAGGATGACAGTAATTGTCATTGCCAACAATTAATTAACATAAAAAGAAAGATAAAAATAAACAATTATTTTAAAATAAATATCACAAAAAAAATATCTAAGAAATAATTTAAAACAATTTTTTAATTTCTTACAAATTTTTAAAATATTTAAAAAAATATCTAAATTATATATATATATATATATATATATAATATATATATATATATATATATAATCCAAAAGTCCAGAGAAGAAATCTTCCTTACGACAGGGTTTTTTTTTTTAAAACAACTTGTCGCAGTTTGAGAGCTTAATGTGTGCTCTTATTGTTAGAGTCACAGAGCAAATTTATATTTAAATAAATAACAAAATGCAAGATCTAAGTCTTTTTTTTATTTATATATATATATATATATATATATATATATAGATATATATATATATAGAGAGAGAGAGAGAGAGATAGAGATAGAGAGAGAGATGTGAGGTATCCAAAACTTGGTAGTAAGGGATGATTCTATATGTGATTTCTAAGACACACTGTATTATTATTGTATGATTCCTGCCTTTTCAAGGCTGTGTAGCAAATATTCAGCCTGCACAGGTGTATTTGCGAGAAGTGCCAGATTATTTGCGTAGTCTGCATTCGTAATAGTCTGTGCAGGATATCATCTGCTTCTTGTTTTTTTTTTTTAGTGCGAGGCCTTTTTCTTTTATGGGATCTAATGATGTTTGAAGTACGTAATCTAGGCATATCATAAATATATATATGGCACTAGCATATCCCCTTGTAGGACTCCAGCGACAATGTCAAAGAAATCTGGCTCTCATCAGGTGATATTATTACAAAAAATATCTACAAAAAATATTTAAAGAAGAATATCTATAAAAAAAACAAAAAAAAGGGGAAAAAAAGAAAATACCCAAAAATAATTAAAAAAAAAAAAGATATACAAAAAAGAATATTAAAAAAAAATACAGTATATGAAAAAATAGATTTTAAATTAAATTTAACAATATATATATATATATATAAGAAATGGATATAAAGTAACCTACTCGAGTTTCATCATCTGTATCATCAGGGT
>CM042152.1:82324855-82327355 GCA_023376005.1 Doryteuthis pealeii
ACGCTCTACCGCCTGAGCTAACCTGGCCCTTATTTGTTGGTTGATTATCTGTAACGAGCAGACCTGTGGATATACCACAGTATGATAATCATTATAAAAGTTTGATAAGTTTACTTAAGAGCTATTGCGATAGCTCAATATGTAAAAAGTATAATAATCTTGATTTAACTCTCACTTTTTTTTCTTTCTTTCCTTATTTTCATCAGGTTTCATCGAAACAGTTTAGCATTATCATTTCTCTATCTTTCCCCATTTTTCTTTATTTCTTATTCTATTTTTTTCTGGGTAGCATGTCCTTTTTATTCCCTTTCTTTATAATAAAAACGGAACGGTCCATTATTTAGTTGAGGTGACCACACTCATAAGAATTTGGCGGATATGCATCACTAAATAATCAGGATTTACCTCTTTGCATTTCATTTTGTAAAAGTTTGCTTGATATTGTTAAGTTTTTAAATGCCATCCTTGGCCAGTTGAAAAGGGCTTAAAGAAAGTCCTGTGTTATGGAATCCTTTGGTAAACGTATAAGTCTTATCCTACGTATTGGTAAAGGCCCAGTGATTTAATCCCATGTCCGTTGTCAATGAACGTCGCAGTAATTATGACCAGTAGGGCTGGTTAAGTATTGTATCAAACTCAGAGTATTGCCAGTGATTGGCAAAGAGTTAGATCACGGGATTCCGGCCTAGTCTATAAGTATGGGCGAGGATCCAGCACACGCCTTATATACAAAAAAGTCAACAGATATCATTAGACAGGGTTAGTGTATAAGTAAAAATGGATTCCTTTTAATCAGCCGAGAATGACAGATAGGGTGAGTCAAAAGTTTTGCAATATTTTAGTTTGTGCTAGTTTGCAGCACATATCACATGACCAAAGCAGTTGTGGTAGAATCATAGTAGTTGATGTGTTGACATATTGTGCATTGCTTCACTTCATGTGAAATTTTGGAAGTTGCACAGACGAAACACGCAATGTAGTCTAATTTGGAAACTTATACTTTATGAGTTCTCATTGGGCCATAAAAATCACAGAAGAAACTAAAAACATTTCTGGTTCAAAAGGTTCAAAAGGCACAGTTGGTCTCAATTTAGTAATCAGATGTTTCAAGAAATTTTGATTGCGTTTTAAGAACCTCAATGATCAGGCAACGTCAGACAGGCCTAAAACTATGGATTTTGATGGTATACTCCAAGCCAAAATTACAAATCTTTTGATGCAACCTTGTAAATTTTAACTTATTCTGATGATGCTAGATCTTTAGTGAAACCTGTTAATATAATTTTCCATACTCTTTCAAATTCTGTCACATTCCATTATATATATATATATATATATATATATATATTGTTTATACGTGTACTCCATAACGACAACACACACACATATATATATCTATTAATAATGGAGATTCGCTTCCGGTTTTTGTCTGTAACAAAAACTACGTCACTGCTTATGTCACATTACCCAAAATCATCATAACATAGAATAAATACACTCAAAATTTGAACATGCAACATTAGACAGTCCTCATTGTTTTTTTAAAACAAGTTTTAATAAATACATGACTGGTATTATATATCTATATATAGTTTGTTTTATTTTAATACATATTTAAAGTTTACATTTCAAATTGTTTTATTTTTTAATCCTTTAATGAATTTGATGATTTTACTTACTTAGGGTACAAACTTGCTGACATTGATTTTTTAACTCCCACCCCTCAGGCAATATGTTTCAAAAATCTATTTTTACATCGCCTGGAGGGCGTTTTTTATTTTGTACTAGTATATATAATATATCTGTAAGTGGGTTACCAGGTAAGTTGGTATTAGGATGATTCTAAGTTGGACCTTTTTTCCAACAGAATGTTAGAGTTGTTCAAATCCAATTTGAGAGCTCGATGTTCGATATTATGGAACAGAGCAATATAATTGGTAAAAAAAAAGAAAAAGGCTTAAAATCGTCCATGTTGCGGTTATAGATCTATTTCTACCCACAGGTATTTAATAACACAGTTGTCATCATAGTAAAATAAATTACAGAATTAAATGAAATGGAAAAAAAAAAAAAAAAAAAGATGACACAATTATTAGAGTTGTAGAAAAAAACTTTTTAACCCAATATTATCTTTAGAATATTGTTACATAATTATGGATCCCTAATGCTTTTATAAGGTATTGTAGAAATCATAATGGTGATTAGTGTAACTGATGGCCTTGAGGGTGAGTGACGGCACTTGCCTTGCGGGGATGGATCGTAAGAACCGGAACCCCCATAGAAGGCCCTCTTCCAGTTTAAGGATATAGTAAGTTTAAAGAAGTTAGAAGCCAAGCTTATAAGATGTGAGTCTCACTGCGCAGAATGTCTGGTTGGGGATTTACAAATAAAGTAACATCAACGTAAATCGAAGTCTTGTGTTTATTACCTAAAAACTAACAATGACATAGGGCTTCTGATAAGGAGTGATCCCTAACAGAAACCAGACCCAGAAACCCCA
>CM042152.1:82332355-82337355 GCA_023376005.1 Doryteuthis pealeii
ACCAAAATTACGTTTTTTTTTTTTTGTTTGTTTTATGTGACATTGTTTATATTATGTAATGTGTGGAAATAAACTATTGTCTTTTCGATTTCAAGCCCATGAAGAAAATGAAAACAAGAGTCTTTTTAAAAGACCCTTGACTTTTAAAATCTTCAACCCTAATGATCAGTTGTCTGTGTACTTAAGGAACTACTAATATCCTACTAGTACTCGAGTGTTGTTGTTGTTGTGTTGTTGTTTTCGTTTTTTGTTTTGTTTTTCTAGAGGAAGACCCCGTGAGAAATAGACATTGCCTGACTGACTGCCTACCAGTTTTGCAGTGTCGAGGAGAGAGGGCGAGAAATGCCGAAACAACTGTCTTCTTATATGAGCAGCAGTAACATATGAGAGAAAGAGAGAGGGTAAAAGAGAGGAGAGAGAGGGTAAAAGAGAGACAAGAGAGAGGGACAGAGGGGTGAGAGAGACAAGAGAGAGAGAGGTCATATTTTTAAACATGCAGTAGAAAAAAAGCTCGAATTGCCGTCACTTTTTGGTCATTTTTTTTACCCTGCATCATATTGTGAAAACGTTTCAAAAAAAAACTGGACATTGTCAAGGCCGTTAAAAGAGAAAGAGAAACAAAAAAAAATGAAGAAGAAAAATCAGCATTCTAAATTAATTCTTACAATACAGAAAGAAAGAAAAACATTCGTAAAGAATTTAGAAACATTTTTTTCTCCCCTAATTTAAACGTGATAATTTGAACGCCCGATAAACTTTAAATGTCAAATCTATGGACATTCAAATAATCATTTTAAAAAAATATCTTTTTTGCTGTGCTTATCTTATCTACAACTAAATGTATTTTAAAGATTTCTTATAGCTATGACAGAAGGCAGGAATTACGGGAGCACTCAGTAAGAATCGGACTCACTTAGAACGAATGGTCTGCTAGTCCAGCTACGCCACACGGGACGTTACATATCCCCTATTTATTAACTCGATTAAATGTCATTTTATATAAAAATAAAGAAATGCATAGTTCTCTAGTACGTATTACTACAGCAAGTTGATCACGTGACCTAGCGTACTTCCTGGTCACAGTTATTTCTCATGCTGATTTTATTAGTATTTATTTTGTCTAAGCACATTTTATGGAAAAGTGGGGGGGAGTGGGTTGGGGGGGGGAGTGCGGTTGGGGGTTGGGGGGAGTGCGGTTGGGGGGACGTCCCGTAGATTACTGTAGAGGTCACTGTTGAAGAATTTTTTTAAAAGTTATTTTCCCAATATGAGAAATGACAACAAAAAGAAGATATTATGAAACAATTAACATCAGCAACAGATTATATCAAAATAAAATGAGAGAGAGAGAGAGAGATGGGGGAGAGAGAGGGAGATGGGGAAAGAGAGATGGGGGAAAGAGAGATGGGGGGAGAGAGGGAGATGGGGAAAGAGAGAGGGAGATGGGGAAGAGAGAGGGAGATGGGAAAGAGAGAGAGAGATGGGGAAGAGAGAGAGAGATGGAGAAAGAGAGAGAGATGGAGAGAGAGAGATGGAGAAAGAGAGAGAGATGGAGAAAGAGATGAGAAGAGAAGAGAGAGAAAGAGATGGAGACGGAGAAAGAGAAAGAGATGGAGACGGAGAAAGAGAAGAGATGGAGACGGAAAAGAGAAAGAAGAGAGAGAAGAGAAAGAGAGAGAAGAGAGAGAAGAGAGAGACGGAGAAAGAGAAGAGAGACGGAGAAAGAGAAAGAGAGAGACGGAGAAAGAAAGAGAGAGACGGAG
Organism: Doryteuthis pealeii; assembly: GCA_023376005.1. Lineage (NCBI taxonomy): Eukaryota > Metazoa > Mollusca > Cephalopoda > Myopsida > Loliginidae > Doryteuthis > Doryteuthis pealeii. The sequence goes on from CM042152.1 coordinate 82,334,119, forward strand.
AGAGAAAAGAGAGAGGGAGAGAGATGGCAAACACTAACTCCAGCGATATTTATCAAAATCTCTTCCTGAATTCACCGCACCCTCCCCCCCCAGCATTATCCATCATTGTTAAAGCAACATCGGTGGTGGTGGGGGGGTTAGAACAGAAGAAAAATATTTAATCTATACCACAAAAGAAGGAGGAAGGGGGGTGGAGAGAGAGAGAGAGAGAAATAAATGTTAACAGAGAGGGTGAATTTTCTTTCTTTTTTTTTTTGGTTTTGGTTTTCGTTTTGTTAGAAAAGCTCCTTGTAGGAGCAAGGACACAATTTCAGGTCATAAACATTGCAATCACTATTTTTGAAACATTCCACCATAGTGGGGGCATCTTTTATTTCTGCAGCCGCTACCAGCACCATCACCATCACCAGCAGTTCTTCTATCAGCACGACCACCACCACCACCACCATTCCTTTAAGTTCTGTGATAGAATAGAAATGGTGTTCTGCTGCTAGAAGAAGAGGCAGGGTACAAAGAATTTTCTCTCACATCATGCAACTTTCACACATTTCTACTCAACAATTTAACAGATGAAGTGACAGTTTTTATCTCGCATGTAACACAGTAAGAAGAAGAAGAAGAAGAAGAAGAAGAAGAAGAAGATAAAAAACAAACAAAATTGGGGAAGGAGGAAAGAGTTGGCGGGGAGGGGGGGTTAGAAATAAACAAAGTTTTCCAATGTTATATTTGTCACTCTAATGTCTGCTTGGATAGCAATGAACGCAATGCAATGAGAGAGAGAGAGAGAGGGAGAAACAGAGAGAGAGAGAGGAGAGAGAGAGAGAGAGAGAGAGACAAACAGAGAGAGAGAGAGACAAACAGAGAGAGAGAGAGAGAAAGGGAGACAAACAGAGGGAGAGAGGGAGAGAAAGGTAGACAAACAGAGGAGAGGGAGAGAAAGGGGGAGGAAAGGGAGAGAGAGAGGGAGAGAAAGGGAGACAAAAGAGAGAGAAAGGGAGAAACAGAGAGAGAGAGGGAGAGAAAGGGAGACAAACAGAGAGAAAGAGGGAGAGAAAGGGAGACAACGAGAGAGAGAGGGAGAGAAAGGAAACAAACAGAGGGAAGAGAGACAACAGAGAGAGAGGGAGAGAAAGGGAGACAACAGAGAGAGAGAGAGGGAGAGAAAGGGAGACAAACAGAAGAGAGAGGGAGAGAAAGGGAGAGAAAGAGAGAGAGAGAGAGGGAGAGAAAGGGAGACAAACAGAGAGAGAGAGGGAGAGAAAGGGAGACAAACAGAGAGAGAGAGGGAGAGAAAGGGGACAAACAGAGAGAGAGGAGAGAAGGGAGAGAGGAGAGAGGAGAGAAAGGGAACAAAGAGAGAGGAGAAAGGGAGAAGGGAGACAAACAGAGAGAGAGAGAGGGAGAGAAGGGAGACAAACAGAGAGAGAGGGAGAGAAAGGGAGACAAACAGAGAGAGAGGGAGAGAAAGGGAGACAAACAGAGAAAGGGAAAGAGAGACAAACAGAGAAAGGGAAAGAGAGACAAACAGAGAAAGGGAAAGAGAGACAAACAGAGAAAGGGAGAGAGAAACAGAGAGAGAAAGGGAGAGACAAACAGAGAGAGAAAGGGAGAGACAAACAGAGAGAGAAAGGGAGAGACAAACAGAGAGAAAGGGAGAGAAACAGAGAGAGAAAGGGAGAGACAACAAAGAGAGAGAGAGAGTCAGTGATAGAAAAAGAGAGAGAGAGAGAGAAGAAAAAATGCTTGAAGAAAAATTCTTCTGTGGGGGTACATTGGTAGTTAATAAGTGTTATTTTAAAAATTTGTTCGATGTTTCACCCCCCCCCCAAATCAATATACGGTATTTCCTGCCCTATAAGATGCATAGTTAATAAAAGATAATTGAAGGGAGGCGGGGGTTACCGCTCCCTTCAATTCTTCCAAACTCCACAACTGTCAATTTTAAACTAGTAGATAAACTTATCATCATAATACTAGCGAATGGGACGTTGTGCAATATTGGTATAGAATTATTCATTGTTAAAAGCGAGTCTTATAGGACGGGAAAAAAAGTATTTGAACATAGAATTGAGAAGGAGAAGAAAAACAAATACACACAACACGACCTCTGACCTTGCGAACACAGCGAGTGCATTTTTTTTGGTGGGGTAGAGGGGGGTTACATGTACCCTAATTTACATACATATGTAAAAAGTAAAGTCGTCAGGCAGCCTAATGTCGGTATCAGCCAGACAGCGATGAAGTCTATCCCCCTTTTCACTAGGAGATTATTTTATCACACGAGGTGGAGTGCCACACCTACCATCAATTCCTCACTTTACCGCACTGATCCCTGGGCTACTCATACGCTGAGTTGGCGAGGACCCGGTATCGAACCAGGAACCTTGTGATTCCTAGCCGAACGCTAGGCTAAGCTAAACCGGATGGAAAACAGAGGATTTAGTGTTTTTAGTCAGCTTTTCTTGTTGACAAAAAAGATGTCGCAACTGTGGCTATCATCCTCATCATGTCGCGCTAGCAGCATGGATATCCCTGACAATCTCTCGCCAACCATCCCTATCATTCATTGCTCCTGGGAGGTCCTCTATACAGTCTCAGTATCCACGCAGAGTTGGTCAATGTACGTCTTTGCTGGACGGCCTACCCTGGCGTGCCATGTGATGGCTTCCACAGTAGAACATCACTAATGAGTTCATCCTTGCTTCTCTAGCAGTGCCCAGTGTGTCTCATACGGATGGTTTGTGTGATATGGGGCAGGTGGCCATACAGCCGTTTTCTCGTGTAGTGTCGCTTTCCCATCTTGTTTAAGATGGTGCACAGCATTTTTGTGCAGCTCCCATCTAGCTTATTCTCTAGGCGCTTTGTTAGGGTCCAAGTAGTGCAGCCATACAGTAGCACTGATACAACTACGGCTTGGAAGAATTTTTGCTTTAACCTGTCAGTAAGATCAGATTTCCATATCACTAACAATCTGTTTAAAGCAGCCCATGCCTTTCCTATGCGTGCATTAACGTCGCTTTCTGTTGAGGAGATATTACTACCTAGGTACATGAATTGTTTCACAGAGTTTAAGAGTTTACAATCGAGTCCGGAGATGTCGCAACTGTGGCTGTAGGTAGTTTAAAAACTGTTCAAAGTTTTTGTTAGTGCAGTCCAAGTATGGGTGCGTTCAACTATCTTTATTCATTGTCAAGGACATAGGTCGTTGAACACAGAATAAATTCAGCACCCCAGAAC
>CM042152.1:82342355-82409855 GCA_023376005.1 Doryteuthis pealeii
TGGTTAATCAGGTCTCTTCAACCGCCTGTCTAGCCAAGTAAGGACTGAAATGAAGTGCTGCAGGTCACTTGACAACTTAGTATCCGGGTCACAGACTGCTCAGCCACCAGGATCTCATCCTCAAGCATTATGCATCACCACCCATGGCCAACAGGTGGCCCAATTAGAGGGGATGGGGTCTTACTGCTCTGCAGAGGTGCAGTTGGCAAATTTTACTGCTAAAAGGGCAATAACATTAGGGTGGTTAAACAAATGAAATGGTGATTATTTCAAAATAAGTTTAGTTAATTTTAACCTGATTTTTATTTAAAAAAAAAAAAAAAAAAAAAAAAAAAAGTATGTGATAGACAAGTTTCCATTTTTCATGAATTGCTTTAACATTTCAATAAAAAAAAATTGTTGGTTGGTTGAATTTTACAGCATGTCAGTCCCTGTTGGGTTATTTTATGCCAAAAACGTTTTTTTTTTTTATTTTATTTAGGCAGAGTATTTAACTATCACTGTTTAAGGGTGGGATTTTGATATTGTACAATGTTTTAAAATTTTAAAAGCAATGTACTAGGGATACACAAAAATTTGGCTGCTTTTCATTTTAAAAACGATTGAAATTAATTAAATTGATTATTTAAGGTCAAATTTTTGTCTAAATGGAAAAGTAGTAACATAATGAGCATCAGTAAAAAAAAAAAAAAAGCAAAATTATATTACGCATGTAATTTATTTTTGATACATTTAAAACTATTTTTTGGTCAATTTTGATCAAGATGGCTGCCCATGAGTTGCCGTAACATATATGTGTTTACGAAATAAATTTAGCACTCATGATTGAAAGAAAAGTAACCAAATCAGGGATTTATCTGATTTTAATGAAATATAAAATTCATTCATTGCTAAACCAACACTGAAAATTTCATTAAAATCAGATAATTCCCTGATTTTTGGTAACAAATGTTCAAACAGGTGGGTTAAATTTGTATTGTAAAAACAAGGATTTTTTGACAAATTGGGTATACTTACTTTTTAAAATTCCTTATATATATATATATATATATATATATATATATATATATATAAAAAAACACACTATCATTAAGACTACAAGTTATTAAAAACACAAAAACTATGCTCTTAGAGTTACTTCCCTTTGAAGCACTCTCTATTGTAAGAACAAATTTAAGTAAAAAAAATAAACAAAAAAACAAAGTGCATAAAAAAGAAAGATACCAATTTATCCAACCTTAAAATCAGATGAAAATCCTAGAGTCATTTTTTTTTTAATTCATTTTTACCCATCTATTTTTTTTTCAAATTATCAAAATGTTTTCTTCAATTGAAGATTTTAAGATAATATTTGAAAAAGCATTTGGTAATACAAATTCAATTTTACCAATTAAGATAAAAACATTGTGAAAAAAAAAAAAAATTTATATAAAGCATCAAAGAAAAATCAATATGAATGCAATATTTACAAAGAAAGAAAGAATTTGGCTTCCAAACATTAAAATGTCTCATATATATTTGGAATATATCACGACCTGTCATTGTTAGAGGTAAACCAAAACAGTATAAGGGTCATTCCATGTCAAAACACCAGCAAAAAGTTGAAATCTGCACCCACTGACACCGAATTACTTTAAATTTGACACAAATGTTCCCCTTCATGAGTTAAAAAAGTGTGCCAAATTATTTTGTGCTAGACCTAACTGTTCCGATTTTTTGTTGGGGGAGGGGGTATAATTTTGCTGTTTTGCCTCTAAATTAAGGCTACACAGCATCTCAGTGATTTTTTTTAAATTAAAAAAAAAACAAAAATACTTCCATACATTCAATATTTCTGGTATGTGGTATGCAAAATAAGGACTGTAGAATCCAAATATCCAACTATTTAAACCCTATACCTGATAGAAAATTGTGTCGATGGGTGTAATGCCCTGGTGAATTGACATGGAATGACTATATGAAAGCTCTTTATAAATTCTTCAAAATATATATATATGTGTGTGTGTGTGTGTGTGTGTGTGTGTGTGTGTATTTAGCAACCACTCCACACGAGCAGAATGTGACACAAAGGCAATTTCTTACACAGGGTTTAACAGGTTTGAATTCAAAGTTTTCCTTCTCCTAGACTGGTTACCTAGCCATTCTTAAAGAACCCAGTCGGCCCTGCTATTTGCCCATAGCGGGAGGGAGAATTGGATTCATACCTTTCCCAAGGATATTAGCACCAATATTCTTCAGAATATACTTCATTTAATTAGAAACGTTTGATGCTTTAATGAAAACTCTCACAGTCTTAAAAGAACCCCCTGGATCTGTGCCTGGGTGTTAGAACAGAATAATCCAAACGATACAAATTATCAAGCCTCATCTAAAAAATTCAGAGAAATAGTACATATTTTAATCTGAAATAAATTCCTCCAGATTTGTGAGAAAGATATGAAGTAGTTAAACTAATATTAACTTTAAGAGGAAAAGAGTAATCAGTGATCTGTCTGATAGGACTGGGTCAATTCTTGAACCAGGAATGCTGAGTGGCATAAAACTGTTGATCAAGATTGAAAATCAACTGATCAAATGTTGACCTTGAACACCTGTGAAAACAACAGTTCATCCTTTGCCTCTCAGAATTTACCTTTCAGCTGAATAATCTTTGGATTATTACAAGTAGATTTTTTTTGCTGAGGTGTGTCATGAAAATGGAACGAGAATATTGAGCAGCATTATGCAATCAAATTCTGCATCAAACTTCAGGAAAACCTGACAAAAAAGAAAACCCAAGTTAAAACTGGCTTATCTTATTATAATAGACATTGTTTTTCTGTCAGTAACCGTCACTACTTACTTAAGTCACAATTCCTTTAGTTATTTAATGTCACATTCTCCATGATTTTATTTTTATTTAAACCTCAATTATTAATAAAACTGTTTTAGATTATTAATACTGTTGGCCTTATCTACATACTAATCACATGCAATTGTATTTATATATACAACAAAATAGCGGTTTACAGTGTGAATGGAAAGGCTAGTTTGCATATTGATATCAAAAATTTGATTTTAATAAATATGTGCTTAGTATTATTGACTTCTAATTGTTTGATTTTATCTTAATGAATATGAGCAAAAATCTCGGGAATAAATCTTAAATGAAATCCATTAACAAGAAATAACTGTAATTTTATTCTTTACTTCCTATTTTAACTAAATAGTACAATTAGGAAAATTTAGCAATGAAAGACGGGTGTGATGGAAGAGTAAGTTTTCAATTATACCCAAGATGTTTCACATCTTTTAATCTGCATTCTTATTTAGTTTCATTAACCTTTCTAATTTAATATAATATTTTATCATATTAAAACTTAAATACTTGCAACCGGAGGGGGCATATATTTGCTAGTCAAGATAAAGTTATTTTATCTGTTTTTTTTAAGTTGGCTTTTCTGAGACAGTGGAAGAAAATACAACAAAAGTGAGATCTGATTGATGTTTAGAATAATTGGTGATAAATTAACATTGATCAGGGTGGCCATCCTGAAAATTAGGGCTGTGGAGTCAAAGTTAGAAGCATAAGGTCATTAAATCATCTTCATCTTAACAACAGCAACCTTGAGCATCTTTTTGATTTCCATGTTTCTAACACACATGGACATGCCTACAAAGTCAGAAAACAGCATAGCTCACATGACTTTCGGAAACATTTTTTCACCCTCAGAGTTGCTGAGGCATGGAATAAACTGCCTGCATCCGTTGTAGGCTGCCGAAACACTGCATCATTCAAAACCTCCATGCTTCCTGTAATTCAACAAAACTATACCTGATATCCCCCCTCCTTGCATGCGCACATACATGTATATTATTACTGTATGCTATTCATGTTCCGGACATTAGTACATTATTCTATGTACTAGACATGAGACTTTCATGAGTTGTAGTGCACCTGAGCACTGTACGCAATAAATTTCATTATTTTTTTTTTTTTTTCAATTAAGCGGTCACTAGAGTCTGAGTTGGTAAAACTATACAGACTCAGACTCCAGTTGAATTTACACTTTATATGGCCCTAGTTTAGTCTGTAAAGTTATACAGTGCACACTTCTTATGAATAGATTTTTTTTTAAATCATGGTTTTATATCTATTTATAGACTATAATCATGTAATTACATGAAGAGGAGTCAGAGTCGGAGGTGCCAAAAAATAGAGTAGTCAGAGTCAAAGGTTATGTGTCCAAATTCCACAGCCCTGCTAAAAAATATAAATAATTAGAGCCGGGTTAGCTCAGTCGGTAGAGCGTTCGGCTAGAAAGCACAAAGTTCCTAGTTCGATACCAGCCCTCACCAACTCAGCGTATGAGTAGCACAGGGATATCTGTGCGGTAAAGTAAGGAGCTGATGGTAGGTGTGGTGCTGCACCTCAGACGCCAAAAACAATCTCCTTGGTCTAGCGTTAGTGAAAAGGGATAGACTCCCTCGTTTATTGGCTGATACCGACTTTAGGCCATACCGACGACTTTACTTACTATAAACAGACTGTAAAAAGAATGTTCTTGTGATACTACAGCCCCCTTATTTCTTATATATATATATATGATATGCAAACACGGTGTGTTTGGATATGGCTTTTTGCCGACAATTTTTGAGAGAATATGTGCTTAATTTAAGTCGTACCTAATTTTGAAAATTAATTGATTAATAATTGATTAATTAGGCGGGAATGCCTATTTAAATGTAAGGCTAAACAATTCGAGAAAAATCAATCTCTGTATGTACATTTCGGCCTATTAGGCCTCATCAGCAGAGCTATAGATAGAATCACGCACAGGGCGGTCTTCCTATCTATAGCTCTGCTGATGAGGCCTAATAGGCCGAAATGTACATACAGAGATTGATTTTTCTCGAATTGTTTAGCCTTACATTTAAATAGGCATTCCCACCCAATTAATTAATTATCAATCAATTAATTTTCAAAATTAGGTACGACTTAAATTAAGCACATATTCTCCCAAAAAATATATATATATATATATATATATATATATCAAAACCAGATACATGCTCACTAATTGTAAAGTTTCCAAGAGTAGAACAATGTTTTTTGGGGTTTTTTTATTATAAGATTGTGGTTTCCAAAGTGAACTATTTTGAAAAAAGATAAAAGTTGTAATTAAGTTGATGATAAATATTTTTAGTCTTATTACTCAATAGATGAATCTTCATTCCCTACATCCTCCCCCACCCCAAACACCACCATTATTCCCCCACCCCACACCCCACACCCCAAAAAAACACCATTATTCACTGTTGTACTAGATTATTAAGTTTAATATCAAAACAGACTTATTTGTGTTATTGATACAAGATACGTGCCACCGCCGCCTCCTCCTCCTTGCAAGATAGACGCCCCTCTGCCAAAAATTGTGATCTGACCCAAATAGTAAAAATTCTAAGGAAACAATCTTAAAATATTTACGATGAAAATCTCGAGTGGAACACAAGATTAATATTTTCTTTGGATCTGAGAGAGCGAGAACTATTTTCAACATGAGAGCATATGCTTATTTTTATACAAGAGATGACAGAACGAGATAGCACTAACCAATTGTTTGGCTTATGTGCATCTGTGTGACTATGAGTGCTGCTATGAACTAGTAGAAGTGTTTAAGGAGGTTCCTTAGATAAAATACCAAAAACTGCGGGTCACAAAGATTTCTATAAATGTGTCCAAGATAAATTCTTTTTAAGCCTTATATAAAAAGAAATGTGCTGAGGATTGTTTTTCTTTAACTTAAAAACTTTTTTTTCCTTGAAAAGAAAATATATTTATTCTATATATTATAAAAATTCTGATTTGTGTGTGTGTGTGTATCTTATTATAATGGAGATTGTGTATCAGTCTGGCTGTAACCGAAACTATATCACTACCCAAGTCACAATTCCCTTAGTTATTTACGTCACATTCTCCATGATTCTATTTTTATTCAAACCTCAATTATTAATAAAATTGTTTTACATTATTAATACCGTTGGCCTTATCTACATACTACATAACATGCAATTGTATTCATATATACAACAAAATATCAGTTTACAATGTGAACTAGAAGGCTAATTTGCATATTGATATTAAAAATTTGATTTTGATAAATATGTGCTTAGAATTATTGATTTCTAATTGTTTGGTTTTACTTTAATAAACAATAATAATAATAATATCTCGGGGATAAATTTTAAAAGAAATCCATTAACAAGAAATAACTTTAATTTTATTCTTTACTTCCTATTTTAACTAAATAGTTAAATTAGGAAAATTTAGCAATGAAAGACGGGAGTGATGGAAAATGATGGAAGAGTTAGTTTCAAAGTTGTTCTATTTTTCTTTTTATTATACACCCCCCTCTGTTTCAAATTGTTTTATCTGCATTCTTATTTAGTTTCATTAGTTTTTCTAATTTAATATATTTCATTACATTAAAACTTAAATACTTGCGCCTGGAGAGAGAGAGAACAAGAGAGACAGAGACAGAGAGAGACACACAGAGACAGAGAGAGAGAGAGAGACACAGGGACAGAGACAGAGAGAGAGACACACAGAGACAGAGAGAGAGACACACAGAGACAGAGAGAGAAAGAGAGAGAGACACACAGAGACAGACACACAGAGACACAGAGAGAGACACACACAGAGACACAGATAGAGAGAGAGGAGAGAAGAGGGGGAGGGAGGGAGGGGAGAGAGGGAGAGAGAGGAGAGAGAGGAGAGAGAGGAGAGAGAGGGAGAGAGAGAGAGAGGAGAGAAGAGGGAGAGAGAGAGAGAGAGAGAGAGATATATAAAGAGAGGGAGAGAGATATATAGAGAGAGATAAGTAAGTACCTACTTATCACTGAAGTGTACTTGTTTTTTTTTTGTTTTTTTTTTAAGTAGCCCATACATGCAATACATTATTATTGGATAAATAGTTTTCCTATCATCTCTCACACATATAAACAGCTTTGAAAACTTAAGCACTTATTCAATGGGGGCGGGGGTGATGGGAAACAGGAAGGGATAACATCTCAAGTTAGGAGTTATTATTATTACTACAAGTAAATAGTAAGAAAATAATTGTGGTTAAATTGCTACAAAATACCCCCCACACACCACACACACACACCTCCAAACTCAACACTAAAACTTTGCAGGAAAAGTATGTAGTCATCGATGCAGAAAAATAGTGGAACTGAAAGTGTTTACAAATAATAGGTTTTTAATTAATGGAGACAATGTCATATCAAATGACTGATTGATTTTGTTTTATGGCATATCAACCTCGGCGGGTCATTTAATGCTGACAAAGTTTTGAAATAAATTCATTCTTGACGGGAAATCAATTTTTCTTTTTATAAACACATTTTTTTCTATTTAACCTATAGATAGGACCCTAACAGGTACTACCACTCCGGGTCAGAGTGGACCAGGGAGCAATGGTGATGAAAGGGTGCTCCACATTCCCTAGACCTCCAGAACTGGAACCTCACCAACAGATAGAGTTCAACATCATTCTCAGGACATGAAGACCCTCAGACACCGCCTTCTAGCACATATATGATAAAAAGGGGTTGGGGCTTGCCTTAAGGGCAATAAGGTTGGGACAATCATATAGGTGCTAGGGCCTGACCTGACCAGCCAATTGATTGCAGGAGGCCTCTCCGACCGTTCGTCTAGCCTAAGTATGGATCAAAGTGGATTGTTGCAGGCCAGACTGCTTAGCCACCAAGATTCCATCCTTAAGCATCAATAAACAGTCCACCTTGTATGTTAAAATAAGTTTTAATAAATACACTCCAGTATTATTATTTGGGGGAGAATCCCCTGCAGGCGGATACAGTCAATGTATTCACTTTTGTAATCGCTTCCACGCACTCACACCCATTTTCTATCTTTCCCCTCACTCTTTCTTATATCTTTTCTGTGTAGCATTTCCTTTTACTTCCCTTTCTTTCTAATAAAAACGGAATGGTCCACTATTTAGCTGAGGTGACGGCACTCAAAAGAAATAAGAATTCAGCAGATAAGCGACACCAGATAATCAGGATTTACATTTTTGCATTTCATCTTGGACGATTTGGATGGTCTCATTTTTAACCAGAGGGTGTTGCAAGATGATAACAGTCAGAAGATTAAGGAACACAAGTATTATATTTAAATGATGCTAAAAAAGATTTGATAAACACAAACTCCTCATTGACAAACGAGAGTTTTGGTAAAAAAATAAAAATTCCTTTTTATAAATCATCTGCAAATGTTGATAACCAACTGTTAAGATGTTTGGCTGTTGAGTGTGAATTTAAATGTAATGTGACAAGAGAGGGGGGAAATGGAAAATCAGAGAGAGAGAGAGAGGGGAAAGAAGGGGAGAAGAGAAGGGGTACAGAAGAAGTGGAAGATCAGAGAGAGAGGGAAAGAGAGAGAGAGAGGGAGAAGGGGAGAGGAGAAGATGTATAGAAGTGGAAGATCAGAGAGAGGGAATGAAAGGAGAGAGAGAGAGAGAGAGAGAGAGAAGGGGAGAAGTGGCAAAGAGAGAGAAGGGGAGAGGAGAAGATGTACAGAAGATGTGGAAGATCAGAGAGAGAGAAGGGGAGAGGAGAGATGTACAGAAGTGGAAGATCAGAGGGAGAGGGAGGGAGGGAGAGAGAAGGGATACAGAAGAAGTGGCAGAGAGAGAGAGAAGGGGAGAGGAGAAGATGTACAGAAGTGGAAGCTCAGAGGGAGAGAGAGAAGAGGTACAGAAGCGGCAGAGAGAGACAGACAGACAGAGGGAGAAAACAAGGGGCACTTTTAAAAAATTATTTTAAATTTAGAAGGGAGTGTTGATTTTTCCTTGAAACACAAACTGATAAATCCTTTTAATTATTTGTTTTTAAAAATAAAAAAAAGTGCTATTTGTTAACGGACCAACTAGAGGATGACATCAAACCAGAGGAGAGAAGATGAGGAAGGATGATGAAGAGGAAAACTTGACATAGTGGGATGAGAAAAAAGACAAAATGAAAATTTCAATTTTTTTTTTTAATGCGAGATATAAAGTATATTTTTAATTAATATTTCTTGTTGTAATTGGGAGCAATCACAGAACTTTGAACCTAACCCTTTATTCAGTCCACAGAGAACAATAGTCTGAATAATCCCAATAATACAGTTTGAACACTGATTTTCCAGCCCCAAAGATAGCAAAGACCTTGGCAGATTGAACAATTTTGAAAGAAGGAGAAATAATCGACAAAATCCATACGTGTGTCTCACTTATAAAGTTGTGGTCTCACTTATCTTTAAACTTTTCTTATAAAATGTTTATAAAATCAGACTTTAAGCGAAGCTGTTTTTTCTTCACCTCCAATCAACACGAGACTTGAAAGAAAAATAATATTTCAAGACAGTCGATTTTCTATCACCCAACTGCGCTTAACTCGGTACAGATTCAGTTTTGACACGGACACAGGGAGGACTTATGTAAACAATAACTGGCAGGTAACAATTTTAAAATGATTAAAAAAAATATTAAAAAAAATAATAATAATACTAAACAATCCACTCAATATATAAGATACTAATTTAGATAAACAAAAGTGGTAGTGGGGGGGGGGGTAAATGATTGATATGAAATAAAGTAATTCATCTCAAAATTGGTCAGGTACCTCCCACCTTTTTTTTTTTTTTATTTAAAAAAAAGAAAGACCAGTACAAAGTAATGTGTCAAAACATTGTTTTTGTAAACTGTCTACATACAATACCTGCAGGCAACCTATTATGGTATAATGGTTAGCAAGCAAGTATCGGAGATCAGTTAAACAGAGTAGCAAGTTAGATCCTTACTCTATACCCAATACTTTCAGTCTTGGTTTGGTTTGTTTTATGGCATATCAACCTCTGTGGGTCATTTAATGCCGACAAAGTTTTGAAATAAATTTATTCAAACAAGCAAATTATTAATAGGTACCATTTATAACCAAATTCTAGTCATGAAACTGTAACCAAAACTAGAATTGCATATGAGTAGCACAGTTTGGATCAGTGTGGTTTGGTTTGGTTTGTTTTTATGGCATATGAACCTCGGTGGGTCATTTAATGCAGACAAAGTTGTGAAATAAATTCATTCTTAATGCATAATACAATTTTGTTTATCAACTCATGTTTTTCTATTTAACACATAGATGGGACCCTAACAGGTACTACCACTCCGGGTCAGAGGGGACCAGGGAGCAATGGTGATAAAGGGATGCTCCAAATTCCCCAAACCTCCAAAACTGGAACCTTACTATCAGTTAGAGTTTAATGTCATACCAGGACATGAAGACCCTCAGCCAGCACCTTCTAGCACCCATATGATAAAAAGGGTTGAGGCTTGCCATAAGGGCAATAGGGTCAGTACAATCATATAGGTACTAGGGCCTGACGTGACCAGCCTATTGATCTAACCACCCGTCTAGCCCAAGTCAGGACCAAAGTGGAATGTTGCATGTTATGGATTGCTCAGCAACCTGGGTTCCATCTTTAAGCATCACAGGTCGCCACCTATGGCTAACAGGTGGCCCCATTGGGGAGTTCTTACCTCTCTGTGGGACAATCGTGGAAGGTGCTAGGACCTGACGTGACCAGCCAATCAGAGGGTTCTCTCCGACTGACCGTTTAGCTTAAGTAAGGGCCTAATTGGGGTGTTGAATGTCATTGACTGCTAATCCACCAGGATTCCACTCTTAAGCATCACAGGTCGCCACACACAGTCAACAGGTGGCCCCATTTGGGTGGATCTTACCCCTCTGCAGAGGTGCAGTCTAAAGCCACAGCCGACAGGGCTTCTTTCAGTCTTGTGCCAAATCTAAGATATCCTTAGTTTTAGGGTACTGCTCAGTTGGTAGAGTGTCCGGCTGGGAACCTCAAGATTCCTGGTTTGATACGGGCCTTCGCCAAATCAGAATATGAGTAGCACAGATGCTTTAAAAAAAAAAAAAAAAAATAGAAAAAATCTCCTTGGTCTAGCACTAGTGAAAAGGGATAGACTCCCTCGCTGTTCGGCTAATACCGACTTTAGGTTACCCCAACGACTTTACATATTATGGTTAGTGAGGTAATCTAACAGACCTTTGCTGGCGAGTTCATTGGTTTTTATACAGAAATCAGTGGGGGTTTATTTTTTGCAATAAACTTTATTATAAAGGGTCATTGTTATTTTGAAAGGAATACAAACAAGTTTTTACAAACCTAGGGAGACAGTGAAACTAAAGTGTTAACATGTCATTTACCTAACCCCTTTGTACAAGCAGGATGTGACACAAGGTCAATTTTTTAACATGTTTGAATTCTGAGTTTTTCTTCTGGACCTGTTTCCATAACAAGGTTAAAGAGCCCAGTCTACCCTACTATTTTGCCCATAGCTGGAGGGAAATATAGTCAGATGGGTAATTTATGAGGAAATGCGTCCCAGTCTCCTGCCTCAAAAATTGCTACCGGTGACTATCAAAATAACGACCCAGCTCAAGTCTATTCAAAACTATCCATCTTCATATCTATCTATCTATCTATCTATATATCTATCTCAATTTGTTCATATTTATCTATATTACTTTAAATACAAAGTTTTTGTTTTATTCATGTTTGTTTAATGTCTTGTCTTTAGTTTAAATAAACAAGAATTACGACAAAAAAAGAAGCCCCCCCCCCCAATACATTTACTTGTCGAAAATATCTATATCTCCATTTGTTCATATCTATCTATATTATTTTGTTTGTTTATCTATCTATCTCAGTCTATTCAAAACTATAAATCCATCTTCATATCTAAACAAGAATTACGACAAATTACGATAAATAAACAAGAATTACGACGAGCTGGGGTTGTTATTTTGATAGTCACCGGGTAGCAATTTTTGAGGCGGGAGACCGGGATTACTTCCTCATAAATTACCGCCAGATGTACACCTTTTTCTAAAAGGTATTAGCGCAATGTCCAAGATTTGAACTAATGTCGCTGTATCCATTTACCACAATGATAATAACCATTACAACATGGGTACCTACACGTTCATATACCTCAGTAGCAATATCTCATCTACTGAAAGCAGGGTCAACATACACATAGGTAAAGCATGAATATCTATTGACAGGTCAACAACCATATGGAAATTTGATCGCACTGATAAATAGGTTGCACCAATTGGACATTAATGAAAATGCTTTGAGAAAAGGCGAGATAGGAACTACACAAGAGCAGCTGTATGGCCACTTACCACCTATCACACAAACCATTCAAACAAGACATGCTGGAGAAGTAAGCATGAACTCATAAGCAATGTTCTATGAACTTCTACATATGGACACATCCATGTTGGCCGACCAGCAAAAACTTCAGCTCTGTGCAGACACTGGATGCAGTCTAGAGGACCAACCAAGAGCAATGGCCAATAGGGATTGATGTTGAGAGAAAGCCAAGTGAATCCGTGCTGTTTGTATGCCTTGATGACCAGTTAGCATTGAAATATGTACAAAGGAACTGGACACATCTCACCAATTACTATTTTACTAACTTGAATTTTTTTAACTAATTAAAATAGAACAAAAAGTATTTTTCTCTCTCTTTATATATATTTACCAACCCCTCCGCACGAGCAGGATGTGACACAAGGTCAATTTCTTAAGCGGAGTTCAACAGGTTTGAATTCAGAGTTTTCCTTCTCCTGGACTGGTTGCCTAACCAAGGTTAAAGAGTCCAGTCTGCCCTACTATTTACCCATAGCTGGAGGGAGAGTAGGATTCATACCTTTCCCAAGGGTATTAGCGCTAAGTGAAATGTAACTACTATGTCCAGGATTTGAACTCAGGTCGATGAGTCCATTTCCCATGACTTTAACCATTACACCATGCACTTCCTCTTTTTCTCTCTTTATGAGTGTCACATTTGACCTGCTTCAAATATAAAAATAGTTAATGATAATTTATTATTAATTATCACCAGAAAAGGAAATTGACTTTTAGTGATTCTAGTGTAAAATGATATCTGTCAATTGTTCATTTATAATAACCAATAGAAAATAGCCTTACAATAGTTTCTTGCATCAAAGCGATTGAAAAAAGTGTAGGGGGAAGAGACTATAATATTAACAGATTTGGCTTGTTTTACGGCATATCAACCTCAGTGGGTCATTTAATGCCGATAAAGTTTTGAAATAAATCAATTCTTAAATGCATAATACAATTTTGTTTATCAACTCATGTTTTTCTATTTAACCCATAGATGGGACCCTAACAGGTACTACCACTCTGGGTCAGAGTGGACCAGGGAGCAATGGTGATGAAGGGGTGCTCCACATTCCCCAAACCTCCAGAACTGGAACCTCACCATCAGATAAAGTTTAACGTCATTCCCAGGACATGGAGACCCTCAGTCACCTTCTAGCACCCATATGATAAAAAGGGGTTGGGGCTTGTCATAAGGGCAATAGGGTTGGGACAATCCTATAGGTGCTAGGGTTTGACATGACCAACCAATTGATCATAGGGGCCTCTCTGACTACACGTCTAGCCTAAGTTAGGCTCTAAGTAGAGTGTTGCATGACATGGACTGCTCATCCCCCAGGATTCCATCATTAAGCATCACGGGTTGCCACCCATGGCCAACAGGTGGCCTCCTTGGGGGAGTCTTACCCCTCTGCAGAGGTGCAGTCGGTGCATTCTAATGCCCCAGCTAGGCTTTATAATATTAAAAGGTTTTCTCTCAATCACTGGGTGTTCCCAACAAATTATAACTTGACATTCTATAGGTTATTGGTGAGTCTTTACTAAGAAGAAGAAGAAGATGGATTATAGATAAGAGTGAAAAGCAAACAAGAATGTCCTTTTGTTGCACCCATTGACTAAAAAAGAAAAAAAAAGGGGGGGGTCATTTTGTCAAAAGACGATAAGTCAATGTTTTATTGACATCAAAACAATGTCAGGTTTGTTGAGGAGAGTTATGTGGTGAAGTTTTACCTTGAGTATTATATTATGGGGATAGAGAGAGGAGAGAGAGGAGAGAGAGAGAGAGAGAGAGAGGGAGGGAGAAAGAGAGAGAGAGGGAGAAAGAGAGAGAGAGACACACACATGTGAGTGAGAGAGAGACACACACACACACACGTGAGTGAGAGAGACACACACACACACGTGAGTGAGAGAGAGAGGTACACACAAGTGAGAAAGAGAGAGAGTGAGAGGTACACACAGTGAGAAAGAGAGAGAGAGAGTGAGAGAGAGAGTACACACAAGTGAGAAAGAGAGAGAGAGAGAGATACACACAGAGAGAGAGAGAGAGAGAGAGAGAGAGATACACACAAGAGAGAGAGAGAGACACACACAAGTGAGAGAGAGAGAGAGAGATACACACAAGTGAGAGAGAGAGAGATACACACAAGAGAGAGAGAGAGAGAGATACACACAAGAGAGAGAGAGAGAGAGACACACAGAGAGAGTGAGAGAGAGAGAGATACACACAAGAGAGAGTGAGAGAGAGAGATACACACAAGAGAGAGTGAGAGAGAGAGATACACACAAGTGAGAAAGAGAGAGCGACAGAGACAAGAGAGAGACAAGAGACCTAAAGCTTTTTTTTCCAACTATTTTCTCTTTATAAAATTGAGAGTGAAAGATTTTTTTTTGTTTTTTTTGCTTTTAGGAAGAAAATTTCCCACAAAATATTTGAAAAATAAATGAAATAAAATTACTAGTAAGGAATGGCACATTTCTGCCTATTATTCTAATAACCTCTCTCTCTCCTCTCTCTCACACACACACACACATCTGTTTGTCAGTCTATATTATATATATTATAAGTACAATAATTAGCGAGTGACAGTGACAGGTTAATTTGTCCTCATAAATTATCTCTCTTAAAGAGAAACAACTACTTCAATAGCAACAGTGCCAGAGTTTTTAGATCATTTGCAGTTATTAGCGAAATATAATTAGTAGCTTTTAAAAACAGAGCAATTTAACCATTTACTCTCCATTTTGACCCTAGCACCATCATCACCTCTGTGGGTCACAGCCACACCAGAATGAGTCATTTTGAGAGCAAGGCAAAAGAATTACAGAAACAGTAATAAGTTAGACAAAATCTTTTCCTAATAAAGATGCCTAGTCTGGCACAAGGCTATAGTAGCAAGGTATCCCCATATGGATTGAACACTAGGGCAGGTTGATTTTTAACTCTTTTTTTTAAAATATCAAATTCTCTCAAACAGCAAAATTTGTGTGTTGGTATAATGAATACTGATACCAAAAACTAGATCTCTTACCTGAGCAATTTCAATATCTAAAACAGAAAAGATTGTCATTTTTTAAACGCAACAAATAAAATATAACTATGAATATTGAAAATATACCCCCATCACCATCAAAACCTCCGATATGCTGATTTTTACCTAATATTAAGATGTTACAGTGATAATATTTTAAACAATTAAAATCTATTTCCTCAAATGACTCCCCCAATGGGGCCACCTGTTGGCCGTGGGTGGCGACCTGTGATGCTTAAGGATAGAACCCAGGTGGATGAGCAGTTCATGACTTGCAATATTCCACTTTAGGCTTTTTTGGGGCTAGACGGGCGGTCGGAGAGGCCCGCTCCAATCAATCAGCTGGCCACGTCAAGCCCTAGCACCTATATGATTGCCCCAACCCTATTGCCCTTATGGCAACCCCCAATCCTTCTTATCATATGGGTGCTAGAAGGCGGTGGCTGAGGGTCTACATGTCCTGGGAATTACGTTAAACTCTATCTGATGGTGAGGTTCCAGTTTTGGAGGTTTGGGAATGTGGAGCACCCCTTCATCACCATTGCTCCCTGGTGCACTCTGACCCGAAGTGGTAGTCCCTGTTAGGGTCCCATCTATGGTTAAATAGAAAAACATGAGTTTATAAACAAAATTGTATTATGCATTAAGAATGAATTTATTTCACAACTTTGTCCGCATTAAATGACCCACTGAGGTTGATATGCCGTAAAACAAAACAAAACCAAATGAAGGCAAAGTTTTGAAGAAAAATATTTTGTGTAGTATTTCTTTAATTTGCAACTTTCGCCACATGGGAATTGTTACAGTTCCAAAATCAACCTACCCTATTGAACATATCATACTAACTAATTGATCTTTGAGATGATCTTGGGATCATACCATGGTAGATATCGTGAGCCAATTCTTTTTGCATCCCCTTATCTTGAGAAACATTAGAAAATGCCAAAACTTTAGTTAGTGTTCATGTCTTTTAACCAAGGTGGTGCCATCTCTTCACTAAATGGTAAACCATTGAAATTAGTAGACCAATTCGTATATACCTTGGTAGCAATATCTCATCTACTGAAAACAATGTCAACATATGCATAGGTAAGGCATGGATAACTATTACTTAGATGGGTGACCACTTAGAAATATTAAGCACTGTAAGCAATCTGAGTTCTGTATGTCAGATTAGATAAAGCACTGTTAACCAAAGTTAAGCAATAATGAGCCTGGTCAGTACTTAGATGGGTGACCACTTAGTCACAGTAGGTGCTACAAAAACCCTGAGGCCAGTGTACCAGACTAAATGTTGAAAAACTGAAATAAGATGAATAAAAAGAAAGTCAAAAGGTTCTTTATTTTTTTTTAAATTTCCGTTGAATGTAAAATATGCTAAAATATAAAAAAGCAGAGAGGGACGCACATACATAGAGTTGTTGTCCTTGGTGACAAAAATAAAACAAAATGTGTAACTATATCCTAAAGTAATATATGGAATCCCATACATGCATAATATATAGGAAGGTCATAGTAAGGTCATTTTTCCCCCTTTTGTCTAAATGTTAAATTTATATTTAACTGTAAATTATTCTACTTCCAATTTTGAAGGAGAGAGTGGGGATAGAGAGAGAGAGAGAGAGAAAGAGGGAGAGAGGGATAGAGAGAGAGAGAGAGAGGAGTGGGGAGAGAAAGAGAGAGAGAAAGAAAAGAGAGAGGAGCCAAGACAAAATGATTGAAACAAAATATATTTGACATAATCCTGCAACATGAAAATCATTTTTTACAACTTGTCTATTCAAGCAATGTAAAATTTTAAAAAATTTTAAAACCAGTCTTTTAAAAAAAAGTTCTTAAATTCTTAAATTTACTATGCTTGTACCTCAAAATTAAAAATGAAATTTAGGTTAGGTTACTTTCTAACAAAAAAAAAAAAAAAAAAAAAAAAAAGATTCCTGACCTTCCACCAGGTCGGATTAACAGGGATTTTTTTTTCGGGATTTAAAAAAATTTTTTTTTTAATGGGCATCCAGCAAGTATTGAACTCACTATTCGTTAATAATGGATCTGTGAGATTATCTTGCTAACCATTACACCATGATCAACCTGCATGGGTTATTCAATGTCAAAGACATCCTCGTAGAACAATAGTAGTGGTAATATTTAAACCTTAGCTTTTTGATAAAATTTAATTGATTGATTTTAACAGCATGTCAACCTATCTAATGTTTATTTTATGTCTGACATTAGAAAATCGTACTCATTTTGTAGTTGCTTCTTAAGATTTGGGGTGGGGTACACACGGTCCTATCAAATACGAATAATTTTAAAACATCTATTCGAACCATAGATGGGACCTGAACAGGTCTACAACTCCGGATTAGAGTGGAACTGGGAGTAATGGCAATGAAGGGGTACTTCACACTCCCCTGAGCTCCAGAACTGGAACCTCACCACCAGATGCAGTTTAGTTTCATATGCAGAGCAACCCTAATACAAATAATTTGCAAACATCTATTTAACTTATAGAGGAGACCCTATCAGTAACAGATACTACCACTCCAGGTCAGAGTGGATCTGAGAGTATTAGCAATGAAGGGGTACTCCACACTCCACGGAGCTCTAGAACTGAAGTCTCATCATCAGAAGCAGGACACCCCTTTGGGAGGTGTATTACCCCTCTGCAGGATGATACACAGCATATTCTAAGCCTCACCAACAGGGTGAAATAAAATTTAATAAATAGATATATAAAAACTTTATTATAAACAATTTAATTTTTTTCTTTTTTAAATTTAAAACCTAAAATAAAATTCTTTTTCAATTTTGAAATTGTTAAAAACTCCGGAGCCATGAGAAAAGCATGCTTGACAAAAATTCTCTTGCGAGGCGTCCTTAACGCCTCTTATTAATGCATTACAAACATTCTATCAAATTATCTTCATTAGGAAATAACTACAAGACAGTAATTACTGGAGGGGGGGGGCGGGCTGGAAATGCCGCAAATACACATCACTTAAATATTAGTATCACTACTACTAAAATATGGCTGAATAACTAAACTGTTCTTGATTTTGTTACCACATAATCACTTTAGGTTGAAGTCGAGATAATTGACAGTGAGTATTATGGGTGAGTTGCTTAGTTGGTTTAATGGCATATCAACTCTTGTGCGTTATTTAATGCCAAATGTTTTGGTTTTTTTTGTATATAATTTGTAAGTGAATAGTTTATAAGTAAATATTGGTTTGGTTTTGTAAACTGGTAGAAATAATTTTACTTAACTTCATGTGTATTGATAAATATGAATTATGGTGGAATAAAAAAATTAAAAAATCTTCAAACGTTGGAATACTATCATGCATAAATAAATACATCTTATTATAATGGAGATTGTGTGTTTTTCTGTCTGCAACCGAAACTATATTCCTACTCAAGTCACAATTCTCTTAGTTATTGACATCATATTCTCCATGATTTTATTTTTATCTAAACCTCAATTATTAATAAAATTGTCTTACATTATTAATACTGTTAACTATGTCTACATACTGACAACATGCAATTATATTTATATATACAACAAAATAGCGGTTTACAATGTGAACGGGAAGGCTAATTTGCATATTAATATTTAAAAATCGAATTTAATAAATATGTGCTTAGTATTATTGATTTCTAACTGTTTGGTTTTATTTTAATGAATATAAGCAAACATCTCTTCAATGAATCTTAAATGAAATCCATTAACAAGATAAAATAACTGTCATTTTATTCTTTATTCCTCTTATAACTAAATACTTAAATTAGAAAAAATAACAATGAAAGACGAGAGTGATGGAAGAGTAAGTTTCAGTTGTTCCATTTTTTATTATACTCCCTCTGTTTCAAATCTTTTATTATACTCCCTCTGTTTCAAATCTTTTTATCTGTATTCTTATTTAGTTTCATTAGCCTAATTTAATACAATATTTTATTACATTAAAACTTAAATACTTGCACCCGGAGGGTGCATATATTTGCTAGTCTGAATAATTGTGGATTTTTCTTCATATTTTAAATTTTTAAAATGGTAAAAATAAACTAGCACCAATATCATAAAATGGGATTAGGTGTTTGCCATAAGAGCAATTTGCAGAATATGGTCAGGACAAAGATGGAGCCCTCACCGAGTGCCATCTAGCCCAAGTTAGGGCTCAAGTGGAGTCTTGCTTGTTACATAATCTATGCGGTTGCATAAGATTATTGTCAATCCCCTGTAATTCTGAGGGGATGACCCTTTTTATATCATGGCCGGGTCCTTTCATGGAAAATCACAGAAGCCCGCCAAATATGTGAAGTCACGTGGGACCCTTTTGAGTCCCAGTTTTGCAGTTGGACGTCAGGCAGAGCGGTCGGTCATTTTATGCTCTGTCTAAACTGGAACTCACGCGCGCTATGTTAGTTAGCAGATGTCTGGGTTGGGGATTGAAAATAAAGTAACATCAAAATAAATCGAAGTCTTGTGTTTATTATTTAAAAACTAACAATGACACAGGCTTCTGATAGAGAGAAATCCCTAACAGAAAACCAGACCAAAGTCCCCAAGTTAACTCCAGATGCTAGACCAGACCAAGTCAAGATGAAGAAATACCAAGACGATCAGAATAGCAAAGATGGCCAGAAAAGAGATAGACGTCTAAGAAGTAAGAAAAAGGTATATAACATAATTATTTAGTGCCAGTGAAGAAGGCGCTATGCAACAGCTGGCTTACAGTGGACCTTGTAAGAAATGGTTAGAGATGCTTATTTTTTTTTTTTTTTTTTTTTAATTGTGTGTGTATATATATATATATAAGTAAGTATAAATATATGAAAGAAAAAAGAAAAAAAAAAATATTCAGAGGTTGTATTTATTTATAAATAATTGTAAGCTATGATGCTTTATCTAGAAAATTACTTTCAAATCTTTCTGGGTGAAGCAGTATAACATTGCCCTGAACATGGTTGAATAAAATTTTTTTTTTAAATGTTCAAACGTTGGCATACTATCATTCATAAATAAATACATCTGAATATTTGTTGTTTTTTCTTCATATATTTATACTTACATACCATTGGATTTATTTTAATGTATATATACATATATATATATATATATATTATCAGTGCATGATGTAATGGCTAGTTGTAGGAAATGGACTCATTGAGCAGAGTTCAAATCCTAAACAAGGTTGCTTACATTTCACAGAATGCTCGGGAAAGGTTCACATCCAGCTCCTCTCCCTCCAGCTATGGGTAAATAGTAGGGCAGACTGGACCCTTTAACCATGGCTAGGTAACCAGTCTAGGAGAATGAAAACTGAATTCAAACCTGTTAAATTCCGCTTAAGAAATTGACCTTGTATCACATCCTACTCATGCAGAGTGTGTGTGTGTGTGTGTGTGTTGTGTGTATATAATATATATATATATATATATATATATATATATATATATATATTTATTTATTTGTGTATACATATATGGGCATAACACAACTCCCAAGAACCCTCCCTCACAATATATAAGAGCATTCAAAAAATAACCCACCTCAAAGAGGTTTTTCACGGAACAGATGGACTTGCTACTACTAACATACTCTTCTACCCGGATTTTAATAGCATGTCAAACCCTCAAAAATACTTCAATTTTATAGTTCTTCCATAATGCTCCCTTTCAAAAATTCTAAAAACAATTTCTTCAAATAAGAAATTTTCTCCTGACGATGACCTAAGGTCGAAACTAGTTGAGAATAAATAACATATATAAAAATATTACTGTTTGTCTTATTACTTTTTGTTCATAATACATATTATATATAGTAACTGATTTTCAGATAATTTTCTTTATTAAGAGAGAGAGAGTGTATAAAATGAAATACTAATTCATAACATCCAATACAGAATGTCAAGTAAGTCTTCCATAGCAAACTAAAAGAGAAGAAGAAGAAAAAAATCTCTGTCAGACTTGAAAAGATCTACATCTAAGATTTCTTGCATGATTTTTCCCAACTGACCACAGAGATATTCTGAGAAGTACATTAGTACTTGAATTGTGTTGGGTAATTCAACCTCTTCAATAAGAAAAGATAAAAACAGACATTTTTGAAAAGGAAGCACAAGAAAGAACGGTCAGTTTTATTGATTCTTCATTTGATTCCTCCTCAAGTGCAGACTGGCTTTCATACGTTGTTCAAGTGATATGATTTCTCATATTAAAATAACCAAGTAATGCCTAATGGTATTTTTTTTAAAATTAAATGAAATGAAAAAAAATAAGTTAATTTCATTTTTCTATATTTAACTAGCTAAACATTAAAATCTCGATATCCCTAAAATGTTCAATGCACATACACACACATTATATTATATCATAATCTACATCATGTTTCATACAAATTTATTCTATATCACGACATACTTTGGAAAATTGTAATTTACTCCTCCCCCTAAAACTCTAGCATCATTTAACATCATTTTTAGTGACACTTGATTACCTCAATGCTTCTTTAAAACATCCTTGATAATGATTTAAAAATAGAACCAATAGTACTTGGGAAAATTATTTCAGATTTTTTAAATAAATTCTCTTTGTGATAATATAAAAAGATACTAAAAAGAAAAAGAAAAAATTACAAAATCATCTAGATTCTGTTGTATTCAACAAAATTTGTATATATCTATCATTATACTTGAGCTGAGCGAATCAAGGTTTGTCTCCTAAAGGCTTTTTAACTATTTAGTTTAATGGCATAAAAATTATACTGAATTATTCCTTAGTTTAAAAAAAAATTCCATTTTAATTGGTTCTGATTAGTCATAATTTGCAATTAAGTCAAAAACTGACCCATCTCATACCCGCATTCTACCTATCACTTTTCCCCTCTCTTGATTACCTCATTATATATGTTAGTTTCTCAGTGAGAGAAAAGAATATACAAAGATAAAATATAAACATGCAAGTGATATTTCTGCATATAGTGTATTTAATGTTTTTTGTTACTGTTTTCAAAGAAGAAACTGTTATAATTGCTTTAAAACCTTAATAATGTGTTTGTTAGTATGTAATTTACTTCACACAAAGTGCCTATTTTTGTAATTTTTTTTTCCAAATTCAATGTTTAAAATGTATTAAAAATCAACTACATATGTAATATTATTTTTCTTTTCTTTTTCATTTTTAATTGATGCTCATTATACATTACTATTTTACAACTAAAATTTAACCTTAAATAATTGATTAATCTTAGTTTGTTGTTTTAAGTGAAGAAGTGTTTTTTTTTTTGTTTTTTGGTGGTCACTAACTACAGGTTTTTCTATGTCAGAACTGACTTTTTCCATTGCATTTAACACCTTAAGTTCTGTGCTCGGTGTGTCTGTTTTCTCGGGGGTGGGGGAGGTCCTCACTCTCAGAACAATCTGCTACTTTAGCAACACAAGTTTGATTAAAACTGTTGCCCTGGCTTGACCATCTTCCTATATGTAAAATTCTTTCTAAACCCTCTTTTATATGGTTTATCCTTCGTGTAAACCTTTGTGCTCCCAAACAATATCAATTACCTATCCTACTGGTCACCGTATTAGGTGAGCTTATTGCACTGATAATATAGTCTGTCTTTTATTTTGTTCGGGGGGGGGGGCTTTTACGATTGGACACCCTCCACCTTTCAGCATTTCTCCGAGGACATTCCCATCTAAGGTGCAACCATTAAACAATGAGCATCACCTGAAGTTTAAATTAGTAATCCACATATAGTTATTTATTAAGCTTAGCTTAGATGTGGCACACGGCCAGAAGTATGGAGCGCCAGTGAGAATCGAACTCACTAACAATGGTTTGCGAATATAGCTTGCTAACCATTACACCACATATAAAACAAGATGTATCCATTATTTTTACTAGTAAATATATGCACCCTCCGGGTGCAAGTATTTAAGTTTAAATGTAATAAAATATAAGATTAAATCAGAAAGGCTAATGAAACTAATTAAGAATTCAAATAAAGAGATTTGAAACAGAGGGGGTATAATCGGAAAATAGAACAACTGAAACTTACTCTTTCATCACTTCCGTTTTTCAATGCTAAATTTTCCTAATTTAACTATTTAGTTAAAATAGGAAGTAAAGAATAAAATTACAGTTTTTCTTTTAGGATTTATGAGAGTTTTACTCATATTCATTAAGATAAAACCAAACAATTAGAAATCAATAATACCAAGCACATTTTTATTAAAATCAGTTTTTTAATATCATTATGCAAATTAGCTTTACGTTTACACTGAAAACTGGTATTTGTTGTATATATAAATACAATTGCATGTTATTAGTATTTAGGTAAGGCCAACAGTATTAATAATGTCAAACAGTTTTATTATTAATTGAGGTTTAAATAAAAATAGTAATCATGGAGAATGTGACGTAAATAACTAAGGGAATTGTTACTTGAGTAGTAATGTAGTTTCGGTTACAGACAGAAAAACGCACAATCTCCATTATAATAAGATTTTTATTTTTTGTGCATAACTTTTCTATGTTATTTTCTCTGAATTGCCAGGAAGAAAAATTTATATGTTAAATTTGATAAGTAAAACTCCATAATTATTCAGGGGCGAATACAAAATATTCCCGTGACATGTTAGAAATATAATTTTCTATTAAAGCTGAAAATAAAATGCCATAAATTATCTATGTCTTCAATTATTTTCAGCTCTCAGATAAATGGATAGAAAATGATATACAAAATACATTATTAGACACCATGTTGTAAGAGAAGGAAAGGAAGAGACAGATCAAATTTATTTAAATATTATCATTATTTATGACAGTACAAATATACTAATAAAATAATTTTTTAAAATACTGTGGGAGTTTACAGGAAGTTAACACTTTAAAGGCTAAACACTATCTGACAAAAGTTCATTTATTTGCTACTATTATATACTGGGGTTTTCACAGTACCAAATCATCATAATGTCGTATACCCCTTCTTACTTCTTACTCTGGTCGTATTTTCTTCTGGACGGCTTTGGTTCTATCTTCTAACATCTTGGTCTGGTCTCTTCTAAAGGTCTGGTCTTCTGGGGATTCCGGGTCTGGTTTCTGTTGGGATTTCTTGTTATCAGAAGCCCTGTGTCATTGTTAGTTTTTAGGTAATAAACACAAGACTTCGATTTACGTTGATGTTACTTTATTTGTAAATCCCCAAACCAGACAATCTGCGCAGATCCTTACATCTTGCTAGCTCGGCTTCTAACTTCTAACTGACTTAAACTTACTATATCCTTAAACCGGAAGAGGGTCTTCTATCGGGGTTCCGGTTCTCACGATTTATCCCCGGAAAGCAAGGTCAGAGTGAGGTCAAGCGCTGTCGCTCACTCTCAAGGCCATCAGCTGCACTAATCGCCATAATGATTTCTACACTACCTTAAAAATGTATTAGGGATCCAATAATTATGTAACACTACAGATTAGCATTACCAGCATTTTCAGTGAAATTGGTAACATTGACAAATTTGTATCTTATTCAGTTCAACTCACAATTTATCGCATATTTAGGGTCCAATCTTAAAAATATTTATATGGTTGGAAAGAAAATACTCTTTCTAAATATGTAATTTGTATGTGTTTTTATATAATAATGAATAATGAAATTTATTATGTACAGTGCTCAGGTGCACCACAACTCATCAAAGTCTCATGTCAAGTACACAGAATAATGTATTAGTGTCAGGAACATGAACAGTTCACAGTAGTAATATGGATGTATGTATGCACGTGTGTGCATATGTATGTGGAGAGTGGCATCAGGTATAGTGTCGGCAGACTACAGGAAGCATGGAGGCTTTGAAAGACTCAGTGCTTCGGCAGCCTACAACAGACGCGGGCAGTTTATTCCATGTCTCCGCAACTCTGAGCGTGAAAAAATATTTCCGAAAGTCACGTGAGCATTGCTGTTTTCTGACTTTGTAGGCATGCCCACGTGTGTTAGAAAGATGGAGATCAAAAAGGTGCTCAAGGTTGCTGTTGTTAAGATGATTAATGACCTTATGAGTGTTTATCCATTTAATTATTTTTACAGCAAGTTAAAAGAGTATTTTGTTTCGAACAGCTGAAAATGGGAAATATGAATTTTTTTCGAGATTCATTTTACACATTATTTTGTTTTGCAAAATCAAAGTGGCTAATCTTTATCAATATTCTTGAAATTTCTTCTAAGAGACTCAATGTTCCTTTACAGTTAAATTTGGTAAATTAATTGTATTATCTAACCAACCAGAATGATTCCTGCAAAAACTAAAAGACTGATTCGGATCTACTTTTACCCACAATGTGGGTATAAATAAAGTCAAAATTTGTTTATCAAACACTTTTGGTTTCACCTCACCGCCAGAGTCACAAGGGTTCAAAGTGTCCAAACAGCCGATACACTAACTCGCACACAACTGAACCTTACTTTTCTGTGCCAACCAAAACTCACTTTGTAAGCAGACAATTTGGAGACAACTATAACAATAAGAACTCTGTTCTTTTCTCCAGCATTAAATTGCTACTATATGCAAAGACACTTAAACCCACACAAGAACTTCCACATACACATCTAAGAACTTTATTATTCATTCATAAAAAAATCTTTACTTTCTCCTTGTATCTTCTGACATAAATCATTTGTTATTTGAGATTATATATGTGTCGTCCGATGGTGGAGGGTGAATTTGATTGTTCAGTAGAGTAGAGCAATTCAAGTTATTGTTGCGGATGAATATAGTGTGACCCTTCACCAAAAAAGACTACATTAGGTGCACTACCCAAAGATTGGAGCTTAGAGTAAACCAAAATATTACTTCTTTATCCGCAACAATATATATTGTATTTACCTCGTACCCCACTTGTATGGGTTAGGCACAAGGCCCTATTAACGTGGGACCACACCCACAAACCGAAGCTCATGGGTGGCAGGTCGTTCCCGTCGGCATTCCCCTCAAGGGGGCGCCTCAGGCGCTGGGCAATAAACCTAGCCCTGCCCCTTTAAATCGACGGGGCAGGTGTTGCCTGGGGGAATTATAGCAATCCCCACCCATTGTATCACAACAATATACACACACACACACACACGCACATATATACCAACCCCTCCACATGAGCAGGATGTGACACACAGTCAATTTCTTAAGCGGGGTTCAACAGGTTTGAATTCAGAGTTTTCCTTCTCCTAGACCGGTTGCCTAACCAAGGTTAGAACCCAGTCTGCCCTACTATTTATCCATAGCTGGAGGGAGAGTAGGATTCTTACCTTTCCCAAGGGTATTAGCGCTAAGTGAAATGCAATTACCACATCCAGGATTTGAACTCGGGGCGATGAGTCCATTTCCCATGACTAACCATTACACCATGCGCTTCCAAATATGAGTGTGTGTGTGTGTGTGTGTGTGTGTGTATATATGATTTTTATACGAAAAAGGTGCAAGTCTGTCACTAACCGTCATTGCCAAAAAATACACACATGCAATCAGCTGTAATTAATCAATATCTTGATTAATTCAGTGGATCCTTATGGTAAAACTCAAATAGGTTATTACTGTGTACCATTATAATATATATATACATACATACACATACACACTTGTCATTTCTTTTTTACCATATTTTTTGGATATTCACTTATAATAACAAATCTTCATTTCACTAATAATATATGCAACAAGGGATTCATATGAAAATTTATTAAAAAATGAATAAATAAATGAATAAAAATTTATTAATATGCATGACTAATGTCTATTATTTTATTTTTTTTATTTTTTTTTAAATTCTGATTAAAATTTAAAAATCCTAGTCTAAACTAAAAATCAGAATCCCAAGAAATATAAACTTAACTTATAGAAATCTACTCAATTCTTTGAACTAGCAAATATATGCACCCTCCGGGTGCAAGTATTTAAGTTTTAATGTAATAAAATATTGTATTAAATTAGAAAGGCTAATGAAACTAAATAAGAATACAGATAAAAAGATTTGAAACAGAGGGAGTATAATAAAAAATGGAACAACTGAAACTTACTCTTCCATCACTCTCATCTTTCATTGTTATTTTTTCTAATTTAAGTATTTAGTTAAAAGAGGAAGTAAAGAATGAAATGACAGTTATTTTTCTTGTTAATGGATTCATTTAAGATTCATTGAAGAGATTTTTGCTTATATTCATTAAAATAAAACCAAACAGTTAGAAATCAATAATACTAAGCACATATTTATTAAATTCGATTTTTTAATATTAATATGCAAATTAGCCTTCCCGTTTACACTGTAAACCGCTATTTTATTGTATATATAAATATAATTGCATGTTGTCAGTATGTAGACATAGTTAACAGTATTAATAATGTAAGACAATTTTATTAATAATTGAGGTTTAGATAAAAAAATAAAATCATGGAGAATGTGATGTCAATAACTAAGAGAATTATGACTTGAGTAGGAATATAGTTTCGGTTACAGACAGAAAAACACACAATCTCCATTATAATAAGATATGTACACGTGAACATTCACTGTGTAAATGCTACACAAAAGTAAACATAAGGGAGTCTAGTGTTGAAACAGAAACTATAATCAAACATCTTGACAGAAGACAGGGCACTTTGTTTATTGTAGTCCTATGCCTCAACCAAGCAGAGTGCGTGTGTGTGTGTGTGTGTGTGCGGAAGAAAGTGACTGTCTGACTTTCCAGATCACATCTTCATGTCTCCATTAGGTTAAACAGTAAAAGAGAAAAACATTCATTTATCACACACACAGCGGCCATAAATGCTTTCCAAAACAAACTCAATGAAAGATTCCCATCTATCATAGAGCAAGCAAAATTACACAATATATGTATATATATATATATATATATATATAACATTCAATTCAGAATATTAGACAGATTAAAAGGTCTGTCTGTGTGTCAACTTGGCATTCCAAAATGGCTGACATGATTAGAACAAGATCATGGAGGAAAGTAAGAAATTTAAGGAGCTTGATGAGAGAAAATTACGGTAATTGACAATTCAAATTTATAAAAAGGGAGAAAGTTTGTCACCAAATAAATAAAACAATTGGCAACATTCTAGAACATGTTAGTGTTTTACAGAAAATTACTAAAAGGATTATTAAAACAGATCAAAATTGTTGAAACGTGGCGGTGTACTGGTTAGAGTGGCAAAAAATGGACTCGTCAACCAGAGTTCAATCCTGGACGAAGCCACAGTTCACATAGCGATAATACCTTGGGAAAGGTATGAATCCAACTATTTTCCCTCAGCTATGGGTAAATAGTAGGGCAGACTGGGCTCTTTAACCTTGGTTAGGCAACCAGTCTTGGAGAAGAAAAACTCTGAATTCAAACCTGGTCACTACTAGAATAGACTCTGGCCTATTTAGTGATCTATTTCAATTTTTAAAATAAAATTTGTAATGTCACATCTATATATAATGGAGATTCGGTCTCTACTTGTCTATAACTGAAACTATGTCACTGCTTATCTCACAGTAACTTTAGGAATTAAGCAAGTTTATCAATGATTATTTCAATTATAGTTTCAAGTATCTATTCTTAATAGAAATAATTCACAGTTATATATTTCAAGTATTCCAATAGAATATAAATCATTTTTAAACAGATCTATTTGACCCATAGATGAGACCCTAACAGGTACTACCTTTCAGGTAGAGAATGGAGCTGAGAGTAATGGCAATGAAGGGGTGTCCTGAAGAAGGTTGCAAAGACCGAAACGTTTCAACATTACTATCAAGAATAAATATTCAACCTTTGGAACATTTTGTCTTTCTACATTTTTCCACACACACACTATATATATATATATATATATTTTTAAATGTTTTTTTAAAAATTGGGCGTTATTGTGAAGCATTAAAAATGTATAAATGAATAAACTCGATATTATGGAGTATAGGATTGCCTTATTTTTTAATTATTCGACAGTGACAGCGTCTTTGAAATATTTATAATAACGGAGAATTCCGATATCTGCGTTTAATCCCTTCACGTGCATTTGTAATTTTAGAATCCATTCAGTTTCTGATTGTTTTCTAGATTGCGTTGTTGGAAATGTGTGTTCTAATAAGATGCATTTGAGGTGTGTAAGGTTGTGTGATAAGGTATTAAAATGAAGTGCTATTGTACTATGCAGGGATTTGAGATTTATAGTGGATTTGTGGTTATTTAGTCTTAGTCTAAAGGGTGTTGATGTTTCTCCCACATATCCACTATTTCTACATTGTGTGCAGTATATATAGTATATGATGTTAGCGCTATCGCATGTTAGGTGTGGCGGATGGATTGTTATGTTTGTGTAGGGTATTTTTATTTCGGTTTCCGTATGTATGTGGCTGCAAACTTGGTATCTAGGCTTGTTGCATCATTTATTACCTTTCCGTACGGTGTTATGTAAATATATATATATATATATATATATGACACACATAATGAAAAGGCTGCAATACCATGGATTTGTTGACTATATGAATTCTCGGATCCTTCCATATCTTTCTTGATTGTGCTGTGGACTCCCATTTATACACACACATAACTTTTTATACACCTTTTATCTTCTATTCACTTTTATTTTCAAACAGAGTTTTTTCATTGATTTTTGAGACTTTTAGGTTTAAAATAAAATTTACATTATTTCTAACCCAAAATACAGATTTTTATACAAATTTTAAAGAGATTCCTGCCCACAATGTGAGTGTTATTTGAACCTCTCGTGTCAATCGTTTAAATTTTCCTCCTTTTTCCATTCAATGAAGTATGCGCTCTGATGAAGACCAGTGTTTATAAAGTGTCTTTTACAATTGTCTTTTTTAATTTTAAAATGATTTCAATTGAATTATACTTTATAAATCACATTGGTCGAAACAGATATCTGTCAGCATATTATTAATATCTCGTTTCAATCATTCATATATTAGTTGAGAATAGAGGAAAGTGTGGATAAAACAGCATAAATTCAACTGATATTTCGCCTCATACTGAATGAAGCTTCGTCAGCTGACCAAATTTCATTCAATATTAGGTGAAATATCAGTTGAATTTATGCTGTTTTATCCACACTTTCCTCTATTCTCAACTACATTTTGTCGGATTTATTCAAATCCTCCACTCCTCATTATATATATATAATATATATATATATATATATATATATATATTATATATAATCCAATAGATTTGTT
The DNA here is from genome assembly GCA_023376005.1 of Doryteuthis pealeii. NCBI lineage: Eukaryota > Metazoa > Mollusca > Cephalopoda > Myopsida > Loliginidae > Doryteuthis > Doryteuthis pealeii. The sequence continues at coordinate 82,372,893 of CM042152.1, forward strand.
TAAAACTTATTTTGTCATTTAAAAAAAAGGGAAAAATAAATAAATAAATAACTACCACCAAATTATCTATTTTATTTGATTAAATGACACATTACCAAATAATTTAGGAAGACTTTCTTCCTGGTCTTCGTTGCAGCCTTTGATAATTCCAAGAATTAACTTCCTTAACGCCACCTACTTAACACCAAGTATTCACCGGGGGGAGGGGGGATTGTTGATGCTCCCCCACCCCACCCCAGAGGACTTGACAGATGGATGCATCATTTTTTCCGATTCCTATTTCTCCACCCCCCCCCAATAATTCCTATACATGATTCATCTTGTTCTATGAGTAATGATTAGTCAGGGGGGAAAAAAAAAAATCTTTTATATTGAAAGTCGAAATAATTCAATTTTTACGCTTATCAATCATAATGGTCTTTAAGGAAAATGCATTTGTTGATTTCATTTATTGTGATCGGTAGAAATTTAATGATAAGTTGTTCTTTTTTTTTTTTTTTAAATAACTTAGTTGTAAAACAGAAATAAATAAGAAATAAGAAATAAGAAAAAAATAAGAAAAATAAAAAAATAAGAAAAAAAAAATATAAAAAATAAAAAACAATATTAAAAAAATATTCAAAAATATAAAAAATGAAAAAATATAAAAACTATGAAAAAAATTTTTTTTAAATCTATAAAAAATGTTTAAAAAATCTATAAAAAAAATTTTAAAATCATATAAAAAAATAGGTCATTTATTCAGAATAAAAGTATTTAGCACCAATATCAAGTTTCTAAAAAATTGGAAATCGAAGGAAGAGTTAACTATTAATACATAAATTAAATTAATAGCAATAGTTTTTACTTGAGACAGAATCCCCCCCGCCTCCCTACTAGAACAAAATCCCTAAAATTATGCAACAATTTAAAATTGTTAATTTTAGACTAGTATTTCTTTTCATCTTAATTTTAATTGCCCTACATCAAATGTGACTATAGCCATTAGTAACAGTAAAAAGAAAATTTATATGGTTAGATTTGATCTTATTCCAGATTTAATAAATGTTTTAGCTCAATCAACAGAGTAACAGTTAAGGGAAACCCAGACTTTCTGAGACAAAAGCAATAGGAATTCAAGACTATTTAGATTAGAATCTATTACCATAATACACTAAAACTGACAGGATTTTTATTAAGCACAATACAGTTAAAAATGTCCCTATCTAGAGAATAAACAAATTATGCATTTACACTCTGGAATAATCCAAGAGAAAATTCCAGGTATATTGGATGTTATTAATACAGTATGCAATTTTTTTAAAAACTCAATATTTTTTAAACATATTTTTGCAAATCATTTTTTGATCTATTTAACCCATAGATGGAACCCTAACAGGTACTACCACTCTGGGTCAGTGGACCTGAGAGCAAGGTTGATGAAGGGGTACTCCACATTCCCCAGAGCTCCAAAATTGAAACTGCACCATCAGATAGAGTTTAACATCATACCTAGGACAATACGACCCTCAGTCACCGCCTTGTAGCACATGACAAAAAGAGTTGGGGCTTGCCATAAGAGCAATAAGGTTGGGACAATCATATAGGTACTAGGGCTTGACACGACCAGCCAATTGATCAGAGGGGGGTTCACCGATCACCCGTCTAACCTAAATAAGGACTAAAGTGGGGTGTTGCATGTCATGGACTGCTTATCCACCAGGATTCCATTCTTAAGCAGGTGGCCCCATTTGGGGAGGTCTTATCCCTCTACAGAGGTATTTTAAAGACGAGGCTGACAGGGTTGTCTGTTACATAGTTATAAGATAACTGCCTCTCTTCGGCCCCATGAAAGAGGGTTTGAGAGGCAAACATTATTCCAGTGACAAGGAAGTCAAATCTGTATCGAAGAAGTGGCTCAAAGAACAGTCAACAGAATTTTACAGGACAGGGATACATACACCCGTTCGAAAGTGGAACATTGCTATTGAGAGAAACAGTGACTTTGTGGAGAAGTAGGGATATGATCCACAGAGGACCAGTTTCATTTTGATGTATGATACATGTTCGTGTGTTGGTAATTGTACCTGTCCTTTTTTACTCACCCTCGTATTAATAATAGTATATAATCATTTTGGTTACATAAGGGTTCCACAAGGGTTAAAAAAAAAAAAAAAGGTTTGAGAAACACTGCTTTAAACTATAGAGATAGAAGTATCAGCTCATTTCAAAAGTTAGGGGCATCCAGATCGAGGGAAAAATCTATTTTATATTAAGTGAACATTAAGTGATTCTTCGGTAAAACTTACAAGTCATACTCAAAATTCCATGATATTACAGGGTGACCCAGAAAAAACAGAACCCAAATTATTTATTTTCCCATTAAACTAACCCTAAACCCCAACCTAACCCCCCCTAGTTAAAATTAACAGTTTTATTACAAAATTTGTGGGTTCTGTTTTTTCTGGGTCATGATTTGCAAGTTTTACCAATTCTTCTTCTCTTATTCCATATTCAGTTCTTTCTTAAACTTGTAAAATTTGCAAAAAGCAAAAAAAAGGGTTATAAAAACTATGGAATGGTATTTCCTTTAAAGACACTAGTTCTTTTATGAGTCAAATCAACTGGTGAGTTGACTCAGCAGTAACTTAAGGAGTGGCCACCATCTAGATTTGAGACGGAATGAAAGTCTTTTTGCACACCATATATTACTTTCTTTTTTTTGCTTTTTTGCTTCTTCCTTCTCGTAGATAATATACTTGTACAGTCTGTGACACAGAGATTTCCATTCAACAGAGAATGGTGTTATCCTAACCTAAAAATGAAAGATACAATGTTAACCAGTTTGAAGAAAAATCAGACTTGGCCCACCATCATCATCAACATCAACAACAACATAGGAAAAAGGATGGGACCTTTTTTTTTTATTGATTTATTTTTTTAGTCACTAAATTTCTGGGATTGAAAGTCACTTCCCAGTCAAAAGGTTATTTAGCAGTAGTTATTTCTTTTCTCACAGCGCCATTTACAAAGTTTAACTGATTTTTACTCTCTTGAGCATCCAATTACAAACAGTATCATAACTTATCACTATATATCTAGAAAGAAAGAAAGAAAAAAAAAAAAAAAAGAAAAAATAGTTGATATCCCCACCCAGACATTTTGTGAAGGACTTTTTATTTAGCAGCAATCAGATAACTTGAGAGAAAGATAGACAAAAAGAAAGAGAAAGAGAGAGAGAAAGAGAAACAGAGAGAGAGAGACAGAGAGACAGAGAGAGAGAGAAAGAGACAGAGAGAGAGAGATTATACTTTATTATTTTTAAACTGCACCATTCCTCACTATCATGGAACAACAAAAGTTATGATTAAAATAAATTTTAAAAAAATAAAAATAAAAAGATAAAAAGAAAATGTTAGTTAAAATTAATAATTGCCAACCAATATTTCAGCTAAAAATAACAAATAAAGACAAATTTAGAAATTTTTTAAATATTTTTTTTTAAATTCCAGAAATTTACCATTCTAAAGAATGGAACATGAGTAAATTTGTACCTTGTTAGGTTGATTGCAATAAAATTTGTTTCTTCCGGCATAATCTTGAAGTTTTTAAAATTCAAAACGAAGTGTTTAGAAATTATATATATATATATATATATATATATATATATATATATATATATATATATACATACATACACACACACACACATATATATATATAGTGATGCTGATAGCTTTTTAATTTAGTGCATCCTGGGACGCACAGATTTAATTTGAATCAGTCCCTGGGAAATTTGATGCTTCCCAACTAAAGTTTCTTAATAAATTGCAGAGTTTTTATCTATGAACAACTAAAGCTGTCTAACCCCTACCTTGTACCCTACACAGTAATTCGTTTTCAAGAATATATTGAAATGTGTTTACATGGTGGGGGTGGGAGAAAAAAAAGACATGGACACGTCCTTTTAGATTTTTATGCGTCAGGGACGCAGGATGCGTACCTATCGAAATCTCTGTATATAATAAATAAGTAATCCACAGACACGTGTTTCGAGGTATCACCTCTCATCAGTGTGTTTGATCACATTTATCTACCCAGAGCTTAATAGGTGAAGAAGAAAGTTTGCAAAATTAATTAAATTTTTAAAAATAAATAAATACGACCGGAGAATAAAATAAAAATAAAAATTTAAAAAAAAATCATTTTGCTAAAATTTGCTATTAAGTCTGTTATGTTTTTTAAGGGCCATAATTGGCCAGTTGATTCTAGGTAGAGAGTCCTCCAATTTGAATCCTTTGGTAATCTTCTCAGGTAGAGGTTCCTTTGTCAATGGTTGTGAGTAGACTGAGAAAGAATTAGCATTTAAGTAATATATCAGCCACACAGTATGGCCAGCGATTGGCTAAGGAATAGAGCACATGATCTCGCCTAGTCTATAAGTACAGGCGGGGGAACTGGCACACACCTTATATCTGCAAAAATCCAACAAAGTCAAGTACTGATCTGTCTTCTATATAATCCAGACGTTAGCAGCTGAAAATTAACATATGAATAAAGTGGGAAGTTTAATCTATTGCTCACACTTTCTAATCTTTAAGCCTTTAATAAACAATCATTGATTCATTCAGATTTAATAGAATAAGAGATTAGGATTAAAATTCAACACTTAAAGCATTTTTAATCTAGAAAATATTAAGTGTTCTATGCATGTAAATACAAAATGTTTAAGAATAAATTTGGATGAAAAAAACTTTTACTAAGAGAAAACAACACTCATCAAATCAGACGACCCGTCCATTAATAAAAAGATCCAATTCAGGTATGTATAGAATTAAATGGAGTAGAGAAAATAAAACCCTCCGGGCAGTGTAAAAGATTTTTTTAAAGATATTGCCTGAGGGGGTGGGACAGAGAGTTTGTAAGATAAGTAAGTAAAATCAAATTCATTAAAGGAGTTAAAAAAAATAAAAACAATTTGAAATGAAAACTTAGTTCTGATAACTTTAAATATATATCAAAATAAAACAAAGTATTTATAAATATATAATACCGTGCATTTATTTATTAAGACCTGTTTTAAAAAATAATGAGGACCGTCTAAGTTTGCAGGCTCAAATTTTGAGTGTATTTATTCTATGTAATGACAATTTTGGGTAATATGACATAAGCAGTGACATAGTTTTGGTTACAGACAAAAAGAGGGACCGAATCTTCATTATGAATGGATTATCTTGGTATAAACCATAAGCAATTTCCTGTCTGAAATAAATAACCATCAACTTTGCATTCTGGGAAAAATAAATCTAATAACTATAAAATCACCTAACTAATGTAAACCATTTAATGCAGCATTTCCAACAAGGAAAAGAACGTATTGCCAATGTTGGATTTGCCTATTTGGAACTTTACCCTTTATAGATTTAATGCTGAACTGGATTATATAATCTTTATTGACTTGGGATTTGCGAGTTAATTGTAACTAAACCCTTTTTACAAGTTTATTTTCTGTATTATCATTTAATATATCACATCTTACAACAATATAGAATATCTTTTCAGCAATAGATATTGGATTAGTCTGAATGCTCTTATACGTCCTTTGGCTATACAGCTGCATATGCAACAACTATGGGTTATTTCCTATAACTTCAACATAAAAAAGGGAAACCACTCTGCTTGACTGATAAATTATTTATTGATCTACTAGGAAAAAAAGAAGTTAGAGTTAAGGTTTAGTTTAATGGGAAAATAAATAATTCATCAGTCAATCAATTTTTCCCCTTTTTTATGTTGGAGTTATAGGTCTGGTTTGGTTTGGTTTGGTTTACAGCATATCAACCTCAGTGGGTTATTTAATGCCGATAAAGTTTTGAAAAATCAATTCTTAATGGATAATACAATTTTGTTTATTAACTCATGTTTTTCTATTTAACCCATAAATGGGACCCTAACAGATACTACCACTTCAGGTCAGAGTGGACCAGGGAGTAATGGCAATGAAGGAGTACTCCACATTTCCCAAACCTCCAAAACTGGAACCTCACCATCAGATAGAGTTTAAAGTCATTCCCAAGACATGTAGACCCTAAGTCACCGCCTTCTAGCACCCGTATGATAAAAAGTGGTTGGGACTTGCCATAAGGGCAATAGGGTTGAGAAAATCATATAGGTGCTAGGGCTTGATGTGATCAGAGGGGGCCTTTCTGACCGCCCGTCTAGCCCAAGTTAAGGCCAAAGTGAAATATTGCAATTCATGGACTGCTCATCCACCCGAGCTCTATCCTTAAGGTGGCCCTATTGGGGGAATCTTACCCCTCTGCAGAGGTGCAGTCGGTGCATTTTAACGCCCCAGCTGACAGGGCGGTGGAGTTATAGGAAATAACCCAACTATGTGTTGTGACACATATTCTTCTTTCAAATTGATGAAAGATATCTGCAATTTGTAAACACAACTCTTACTGCTGAATTGTTTTTGGTGCTGGAGGCAGAGCACCACACCTACCAACAGCTCCTCACTTTACCACACAGATTCCTGTGCAACTCATACGCTAAGTTGGCAAGGGCCGGTATCAAACCGGGAACCTTGTGGTTACTAGTTCGTTGCTCTACCGACTGAGCTAAACCAGCTGAACTGGGTGAGAAAAACCCTACCTTTACTTCTTACACTGTCTCAGATGCCCAGTGCCTCCTCAGATGATTGTCGATAGATACTCAATATACCTGAACATGAACATCATATAGGCCATACCATTTTAGAAGTCGTTTGACCAGAATAATTTGGCCTTTAACAAATCACTAAAACATTTATTCTTCTTACCTATATCGGTGACATTCAACATATATCAAGATGAAGAACTCAAACAAGCTGACTTGTTTATATACCACTGACACCAATATGTCTAGGATCGATTGGTTTTAATGTCATGTCAACCTATCTGGGGTTATTTTATGCCTAGAAGTTAGAGAATTGAGTATTTTTGTGTAGTTGTTTAAGAGTATTTTGCACACAATTATGATATCAAGTATTGCTATCTAATACAAATAATTTGCACACAGTTATATGGTTTCAAGTATTGCTATCTAATACAAATAATTTGCACACAGTTATATGGTTTCAAGTATTGCTATCTAATACAAATAATTTGCACACAGTTATATGGTTTCAAGTATTGCTATCTAATACAATAATTTGCACACAGTTATATGGTTTCAAGTATTGCTATCTAATACAAATAATTTGCACACAGTTATATGGTTTCAAGTATTGCTATCTAATACAAATAATTTGCACACAGTTATATGGTTTCAAGTATTCCTATCTAATACAAATAATTTGCACACATGGCCTAGTGGATAAGGTAGTTAGGTTAAGACAGCTCTAAGTGACTTATCTCTGGATCCCGAGTTCAATCCTGAGTAGAGGCAGTTAGAAAAATAATTAACACAACTCCTACCCCAGCTATGGTTAGCGAAATGAGAACAGGATACCCCTGTGGACTAAATAAAGGGTTAGGTTCAAAGTTCCGTGATGGCTCCCGATTACGACAAGAAAGTTCCCGAGTCCGAGAAGCTTCCCGAGTCCGAGAAGCTTCCCGAGTCTGACAAGAAATACCTGAAGAACGCCGGAGGGCATATCGTCCGAAACGTTGTACAAATAACAATGAAGATGGGGACAATAGTCCGAATAACGCAGATAATACTAATATGATCAAATGAGCTTAATATTTCAACAGTTCCCCTTGCGGTTATACACTTCTTCCATCAGTTTTTCAGTGCTGTTGTCCCATTGGTCAAAAAAGTCATCAACAACTGATATGTCATCATATGAACTTTTCAGCCTACTTTAGTGTCAAATGCTACCGGCAACTATGATAAACTATGATAAAAAAAAATAATTAAAAAAACAGGAAATGGTCTTACTCGAACATGAATTGACAGCCAACAACAACTTTAGTATTGATATAATGGAATGACCCATCTCCCCCATACCTCAACAGTGGTGATGGTTCTAGCCACTATTTAAGAACACAGATTACTCTGTGCAGAACTCACTTGAAGTACTTAGACGACGGACTCTTCTAATACTCACGTCACCTTACTATATAACAAATATGTATAGGTTTTCAATCTAAAGAACTACTTTATAAAATTTTGATTAAAATTCATACTGCTCTAAATGAAGTCTAACATTTTTCTTTCAACTTGTTTTGCTGTTTAGTTTATTCCAAACCCTGCAAATATCTATAAAAAAAAAATTTTAAAAATTCTTAAGCAAGCTCCGCCCTAGCAATCGTTTTTGGTGACCAGAATTGGACAGCAAGCGGCTGGGTATGTGACTTCGTAAGAATAGTTTTGTTTATATTTAGTATAATAAATAAAAAAAAAAGAAAGAAAAAGAGGCGACTCATTGAAATGTAATCTTTCCTCTTCTTCATCAGAAAGAAGCGATGGGGGACTAGAAAGAAATGAGAAGAACAGACGGAATGAAATGCTGTTCTGTGTTGTGCACAGAGTCTTAGTTACACAGCCATCACTACGGCATTTATTTAAAGAAAACGAGAGAGAGAGAGAGAGAGAGAAGAGAGAGAGAATAAAGAACAAGGGAGAATCACAGACAAAAACTAGCTTTGTAAAAAAAAAAAATTTTTTTAAACTTTTTTCAATATATATATATATATATATATATATATATAATGCATGCACACACAATTTGAATGCAAAATATGACAAGGGTGAGATTGTGGGTAGAGCCCCAAGGCTCAATTACAAGAATGTGAGGGTGGATGTAAAAACATATATATATATATATATATATATATATATATATATATATGAAGATTGGTAAATAATAATCCCCAAAGTATGCAAGTGCAAATGCAGTGAGTTGCAGATAGAAGATATTCCTAAAGAAGAAGAAAAAAAAGAATTACCCAAGAGAGTTGAAATTTAAATAAGTATTTCACTGTAACATCTGGTGTACAATTCGTAACACTTAAGAAAAAGAAATAAAAAACACAAAATGAAAAAAAAAAAAAAAAAATAAATACGAGTAGATAGTCATGACTTAGATCTTTATGTAAATGTATAATCAAACATTTTGATACCCTTGAAAAATTGGGAGTGGAAATTTACATTGTGAAAGACATACTTTATACAAAAAATATATATATATATAATATATATATATATATATATATATATATATATATACTTTACTGTATGGTGCTGAAGCTTGGACATTTTACCACAAGCACATAAACCAACTTGACACATTTCACATGCGTTGTCTTCATGTCATTTGTGGTATAAAATGGGATGACAAAGTAAAAAACAGCACAATTCTAAAAAGATGTGATATTGCTGGCATTGAAACCCTACTAGCCAAGATTCAACTTAGGTGGACTGGTCACGTTGTCCGTATGAATGAGAACAGGCTTCCAAAGAGGTTTTTATAAGAGCGTTCCATTGGACGTCCTCTCTTACGCTACAAGGACAAATTGAAGGATAATTTGAAACGCCTAGATATTGACCTGAGTGCTTGGGAAGATCTAGCATCGGATCGGAAGGAATGGCGTAAGATCTGTTTTGCTAAACTAAAGAGCTTTGAACAAAATAGACTGAAGAATAGAGATCGGCTCAGCATAACTTTAAAAGAAAAACATTTAACTCCCGCCTTGGATCATTTCGTTTGTCAGTATGGCTTCATGGCTCGCAGCAGGGCTGGGCTGCTGTCACACTCAAGGAAACATAAAATGTCTTCTTGACAACATGCACAATATGGGAGGAATCAAATCACTCACTGCTGACCCTCATCTATCGTTCTCGATAGGAGAGTCCACCATATATATATATATATATATATATGGAAATTTACATTGTGAAAGACATACTTTATACAAAAAATAAATAAATAAAATAAAATAAAAAATAAAATATAAAATATATCTTATTATAATGGAGATTGTGTGGTTTTCTGTCTGTAACCGAAACTATAATACTACTCAAGTAACAATTCCCTTTATTCATTTACGTCACATTCTCCATGATTTTATTTTCATTTAAACTTCAATTATTAATAAAATTGTTTTTAGATTATTAATACTGTTGACCATATCTACATACTAGCAATATGCAATTGCATTTATATATACAACAAAATAGCGGTTTATAGTGTGAATGGAAAAGTCAATTTGCATATTGATATTAAAAATTTGATTTTAATAAATATGTGCTTAGTATTATTGATTTCTAATTTTTTGGTTTTATCTTAATGAATATGAGCAAAAATCTCTTCAATAAATCTTAAAAGAAATCCCTTAACAAGAAGAAATAACTAATATTATTCTTTACTTCCTATTTTAACTAAACAGTTGAATTAGGAAAATTTAACAATGAAAGACGGGAGTAAGGGAAAATGATGGAATAGTTTCAAAGTTGTTCTATTTTTCAATCTTACTCCCTCTGTTCCAAATCTTTTTATCTGTATTCTTATTCAGTTTCATTAGCCTTTCTAATTTAATATGATATTTTATTATATTAAAACTTAAATGCTTGCACCCGGAGGGTGCATATATTTGCTTATATATATATATATATATATATATATTTGTAACCATTACTGCGTGCTTGGAAATATTTCATGGACACACTTGATTTTTAAAATTTACATAAATAATGTGATGATATATTAATAGCATCTTGGTTGACAAAAGAAAAAAAAATGATTCATTTGGGTTGCATGGATCTACGATTACAAAAACATTTTTATCCCTTTTACTAGCACTAGACCAGAGAGATTGTTTTTGCATCCGAAATGGTTGGTTGGTTGGATTTTACGGCATGTCAACCCTTGGGTTATTTTTATGTGCTAAGGTTAGCTTAGTAGTGTACAAGACCAGAAATACAGGGCACACGGTGAGAATCAAACTCCCTAGCAATTATTTTATTGATTTTAACTGCATGCCAACCCATCTAGGGTTATTTTATACCTAGAGGTTAGGGAATCACATTCATTGTATGTTCATCATATTTACATTTTTTGTGTAGTTATTTCTTATGTTTTTTCCCCCCACAAATCAAATAGGAAAAAATTGTAAATAAATCTATTTGGCTCATAAATGAAACCCTAATAGGTATTACCAATCCTGGTCAGAGTGGACCTGGGAGTAATGGCAATAAAGAAGTACTCCACAAATCTCCAAAACTGAAATCTCACTATCAGATACAGTTTAATGTCATACCCAGGACACCTGTTTAAGGAAGGAGGTCTTACCCCCCCCCCTAAAGGGGATACAATCAGCTTATTCTAAGCCCCGCCAACAGCAATTATTTTCTAGTCTGGCTTAATTAACATTACACCATGTAAAGTCGACAGAGTAGGTATTTACCAACCCCTCCACACGAGCAGAATGTGACAATCTATTTCTTAAGTGGAGTTTAACAGGTTTGAATTCAGACTTTTCCTTCTCCTAAATTGGTTACCTAGCCAAGGTTAAAGAGCCCAGTCTGTCCTACTATTTACCCATAGTTGAAGGGAGAGTAGTTGGATGCATACCTTTCCCAAAGGTGTTAGGGCTATGTGAAATGTTAATCTGCCTTGTCCAGGATTTGAACTCAGGTCGACTCCATTTCCTAGGATTTTAACCAATTACACCATGCACCTTCATGTATCATATTAACCCAGTACACACGTTACTTAGAGAGGAGATGGGCGTCTTCAAGTAACCCTCATTGCCTCAAGAGATGCCCTGAATGGAGATGCTCAGCATGGCATTCCAATTCCTAATAGGTTATGGGAAAATATTGGCTGACTTCTGATTTAGGTCGGACAATTAAAACAGAAAGTTTTTTTGGTGGTACCCAATGACAGTTTAACTACAGTCTATGAATTAACATTTTGCGAATTGGGTTACGTTTTAGGGGATTAAGGTTGTTTTTAATTACGTATTGCTTAAAAAAATAAACAACAAAAACCCAAATTACTATACATTTAATTAACCATTGAAATTAATTATTGAATCTATTATTGAGACAACTGTTTGTGTTAGTATTGCAATGTATAATTTCAATTAAACTTAGTTTCAAAAAATATTTTCAACATTAAATGTATAGTAATTTGGGGTTTTTGTTGTTTTTTTTTTTTTAAGCAATACATAATTAAAAACAACCTTAATCCCCTAAAACCGTAACCAAATTCACAGAATGTTAATTCATAGACTGTAGTTAAACTGTCATTGGGTACCACCAAAAACCTTTCCATTTTAACTCTTAACATCCTATACCGCCTCATTCTGCCCAACTGGAAGTCACATTCGTTTTTCTAATCTGCCCCAAATGATAGCCTTTGTTTAAATGTAATATTAAACATATTTAGAAGTCTGTATTTTGAGGGAAATAACAGGTAACTTGAAATGAAAAAGCCATTTTTAGACAATTTTTTGATAAATCCTTATAGGAATGGGACTCTGGACTTTGAAAATTCTCAACAGGATGTTAAGAGTTAATTTTCCGACCTAAATCAAAAGTCATCCGAAATATCTATGTTAGTAATTATTCAAGTGTATCCAACCAAATAGAAAAGGATTGATTTATGTTTCAGAAAAGAAAAGATGAATTAAATATAAAATACAGCTGTTTCCTTATTAGCATCAGTTGGAATTAGACAATGTTTAGGGAAATGTTTTTTGTCCTTTAATAGTAAATCAATAATTTTATAGGTAATATTAAAACAATACAATTAGATAAGTATTGAGTCACCCTCATATACATATATATATGATAAGGATGACTTACTGGGGAATAGAATATGGAGTTAATTGCAATATCGACAGTCGATATAAATATTAACCGAATAAATCAAACTTATAAAGAATATGAAGTGCTCAATACATTAGTAGTATAAAAGGTATATATATATATATATATATATATATATATATATATAACCTACTTAAGTGTCCCAAAAAAGAATCAACAGGGTTAATTGTAATGGATTTTATTGATTTTATTGAATATTACTAATTCATTACAATAAACCCTGATGATACTTTTTGGGGAAACTTAAGTAGGTATATATATATATATATATATATATATATATATATAAGGGGGGGGGACAAAAAGTAATGCCATTTTGTTTAGGAAAGTTATAATTACCAACACAGGAACATGTATCATACATCAAAATGAAGCTGGTCCTCTGTGGATCACATCCCTACTTCTCCACATAGTCACCGTTTCTCTCAATAGCAATGTTCCACCTTCGAATGAGAACATGTATGCCTGCCCCGTAAAATTCTGTCGAGCATTTGTAAATCTCAAAAGTAAAGAAATCAATAGACCAGGGGTTCTTAGCCACCACCCTCTCTACCCAGGCAATGCTGGGTAGCCGCTTCTAGTACATTACTAAAATATTGCTAAACCTTTGACTCACCCTAGTATAAACATTTAGAACCTAATTCTACATACAAGGATGTAAAAAAGGTTTTTCCCATCTTAGGAAGATCTTTGTAGAACACTCCTTAATTTGATTGTGAAAATTACACCCAAGATAAGCCACAACTATTTCGGATATTTAATTGTAAATAACAACTCGTAATACATCCCGATGAACAATCATCGTCAATTCATTGTAATTGTTCACTGATTATCCTTTAACAAAGGAATTCCATTTACTTAGATTCTGTGAGAAAAAAAAGGAAGAATTTACAGTCAACAATAGTTTAAGGCACATGGTCAGGCTTTTTTTGATTTTCTTTTTTTTATGTATACTAGCAAATATATGCACCCTCCGGGTGCAAGTATTTAAGTTTTAATATAATAAAATATCATTAAATTAGAAAGGCTAATGAAACTGAATAAGAATTCAGATAAAAAGATTTGGAACAGAGGGGGTATAATTGAAAAATAGAACAACTTTGAAACTAACTCTTCCATCATTTTCCATTACTCCCGCCTTTCAATAGTAAATTTTCCTAATTTAACTATTTAGTTAAAATAGGAAGTAAAGAATAATATTGCAGTTATTTCTTCTTATTAATGGATTTCTTTTAAAATTTATCCCCGAGATTTTTGCTCATATTCAATAAGATAAAACCAAACAATTAGAAATCAATAATATTAAGCATATATTCATTAAAATCAAATTTTAAAAATCAATATGCAAATTAGCCTTCCCATTCACACTGTAAACCACTATTTTGTTGTATATATAAATACAATTGCATGTTATTAGTATGTAGATATGGTCAACAGTCTTAATAATGTAAAACAATTTTATTAATAATTGAGGTTTAAATAAAAATAAATTCATGGAGAATGTAATGTAAATAACAAAAGGGAATTGTGACTTGTATAGTAATATAGTTTCGGTTACAGATAGACAAACCCACAATCTTCATTATAATCAGATATAAACTCATTGCACATTCGGTTTTCCGGTTAACGCCGGGGGTCCAGCGAGCATCGGACGCTGGACTTGTCGAGAGTTTAATAATAGTGTCGATCCCAGGGGGCTATCCCCCCAGGCAACGACGCAATTTTTGTTCTTTCCCACCCATGAGCTTTGGCTTGTGGGTGGGCCCACGTTAAAACGAGGCCTTGTGCCCAGTCCATACAAGTGGGGTATGTGACAAATACCCACATGTTCAGGCTTTTTTTTCTTTTCTTTTCTCTTTCTTTTTCAAAGATGATCTTTTAGTACTTAAACAGGGATGTTGATAGCTTTTTGATTAAGTGCATCTTGGGACACACATATTTGCTTCGAATGAGTCCACAGGAAATTTGATGGGTCCCAACTAAAGTTATATATACCCCCACACACACACTATATATATATATATATATAGTTGATGTAAAAATAGATTTTTGAAACATTATCTGGGGGGTGGGAGTTAAAGATTCAATGTCAGCGAGTTTATACCCTAAGTAAGTAAAATCATCAAATTCATTAAAGGGTTAAAAAATAAAACAATTTGAAATGTAAACTTTAAATATGTATTAAAATAAAACAAACTATATATAGATATATAATATCAGTCATGTATTTATTAAAACTTGTTTTAAAAAACAATGAGGACTGTCTAATGTTGCATGTTCAAATTTTGAGTGTATTTATTCTATGTTATGTTGATTTTGGGTAATGTGACGTAAACAGTGACATAATTTTTGTTACAGACAAAAACCAGAAGCAAATCTCCATTATTAATAGATATATATATATAGTGATGCTGATAGCTTTTTGATTTAGTGTGGGATGCACAATGTTTGCTTTGAATGAGTCCCCAGGAAATTTGATGGGTCCCAACTAAAGTTTCTTAATAAATTGTACTTTTTTTATTTTTATTTATGATCTGGGGAAACAATTAAATCATCTAACTCCTACTTTGTAATCTATCCTGTGTCATACATTTCTAAGAAACTATTGAAATGTATTTACAGTGAAGGAAGAAAAAAAAGAAAAATACTGGGATGCATGGATACAATTTTACTGTGTCCTTTTAGATTTTTGTGCGTCACAGGACGTGTACCCATCAGCATCTCTGCTTAAAAATTTCTTTAAGCATAAAATTTGATTGGTTGTAATGGCATGTCAACCCATTTGGGTTATTTCATGCATTTTAAGGAAACAAATTTGTTGTAAATTTATATTTACATTTTTTTGTGTAGTTGTCTCTTAAGTGGCTGGTTTAGCTCAGTGGGTAGAGCGTCCGACTAGGAACCACAAGATTCTGGGTTTGATACTGGCCCTCGCCAACTCAGCCTATGAGTAGCACAGGGATCTGTGCAGTAAAGTGAGGAGCTGATGGTAGGTGTGGTGCTCTGCCTCAGACGCCAAAACAATCTCCTTGTTCTAGAGCTAGTCAAAAGGGGGATAGACTCCCTCACTGTCTGGCTGATATTGACTTTAGGCTACCCAATGACAGTTTGTTTGTTTTTTTTTGTTTTTTTTTTTGGGGGGGGGTTATACCCGTTTCTTAAAAGTTTTTGCACATAGGAATATCTAACTATCTAATACTAATAATTATACAGTTTCAAGTAATTATTTCTATTTAATAATAGTCATTTGTTTGTATACAGTTATATGGTTTCAATTAACTAATGACAATCCTTAGTAAACAATTATAGCTTCAAGTAACTATTCTTAATACAAATAATTTACAGTTATACGGCATCAAGATTTTCTACTAATTACAAATTATTTATTTCATAACGGATCTATTTGACCAAGTGCAACCAATCCGAGCCAGAGTGGTTTGGATGGTTTTGTTTTACGGCATATCAACCTCGGTGGGTCATTTAATGATAACAAATTTTTTAAATAAATTCATTCTTAATGGATACTCAGTTTTTTTAATAAACATATTTATCTATCTAATCCCTCAATTACTATTACTCAGTAAGGGTCGGGTTAGCTCAGTTGGTAGAGTGTTCGGCTAGAAACCATGAGGTTCCTAGTTCGATACCGGCCCTTGCCAACTCAGTGTATGAGTAGCACAGGGATCTGTGCAGTAAAGTAAGGAGCTGATGATAGGTGTGGCGCTCCACCTCAGACGCACAAAAAAACAATCTCCTTGGTCTAGCGCTAGTGAAAAGGGGATAACTCCCTTGTTGTATGGCTCATACCGACATTAGGCCGCCCTGACGAGTTTACTTTTACTTACTATCACTCAGCATATTATCATAAATTGACATCTAATTGAAGAACCTAGAACTCATCTACATTATTTCACATGCAGTTTAAGAATTACCTCCTCAATTTTTATATGAACTAGTGCTAAGAAACTTCTACTGAAATTTACTCTTCCATCACATTGTTACATGCAGTTAGTTAGAAACCAATAATAAGTATGCCTATTTGTTGTATATATAATACAAATGGTTAACAATGAATGACCTAAAGGAATTGTGACTTGAGTAGTGATTTAGTTTCGGTTACAGACAGAAAAACACACAATCTCCATTATAATAAGATACCTGGGTAAGAGTTACCTATATTCTGGAGAAATATATTTCCCAGGAGGTTGGAGGAGGGGTAGGTTAAAGTAAGAGATTTCCAAAATTTTATCAGCAAAGTTAAAAAATATAATTAGAATAATAAAATGTGCTTATATGTCTACTGAATTACAGTAAATTCATTTTTTATTGTTTTTATTAAGTTGGCTTTGAATATATAAAGGAGGGATTAAGCAAGAGGTCAATATTGTCCCCTGGAGGTTGCTGCAGCTATCTATGGGACCAAGAAATTCTGGGGGTACTCAATTTTTTACAAACTCATTTTTTTTCTATTTAACCCATAGATGGAACCCTAACAGGTACTACCACTCTGGGTCAGAGTGGACCTAGGAGTATTAGTGATTAAGGGTCTCCACATTCCCCAGACCTCCAGAAATGGAACCTCACCATCATATAGTTTAATAACATACCCAGGACATGAAGACTCTCAGCCACCACCTTCTAGCACATATATGATAAAAAGGGTTCAGGCTTGCTATAAGGGTTGGGACAATCATATAGATGCTAGGGCTTGACATGAACAGCCAATTGATCAGAGGGGGCCTTTCCGAAAGCCAATCTAGCCTAAGTAAGGGCCAAAGTAGAGTGCTGCATATCATGGACTGCTCAGCCACCAGGATTCCGAAGAGGGAGGGAGAGAGAAGGGGAAGAGGGAGGGAGAGAGAAGGGGGAGAGGGGAGAGAGAATGAGGGAGGAAGGGAGAAGGGGGAGAGAAGGGGAGGGAGGGAGAGAGAAGGGGAGAGGGAAGAGGGAGAGAGAGAGGGAGAGAGAGAGAAGGGGAAAGAGGAGGGAGGAGAGAAGAAGAGGGAGGGAGAGAGAGAAGAGGGAGAGAGGAGGGAGAGAGAGAGAGGGAGGGAGAGAGAAGAGAGGGAGGGAGAGAGAAGAAGAGGGAGGAGAGAGAAGGGGAGAGGGAGGGAGAGGAAGGGGAAGAGGGAGGGAGAGAGAGGGGAAGAGGGAGGGAGAGAGAAGGGGAAGAGGGAAGGGAGAGAGAAGGGGAAGAGGAGGGAGAGAGGGAGGGAGGAGGAACAGAGGGAGGGAGAACAGAGGGAGGGAGGAACAGAGGGAGGGAGGGAGAGAGAAAGTAGTAGTAGTAGTAGTAGTAAGTATAAAACACAATCCTGTTTAGGGAAGGTGGGACTTGGAAAAATATGATTAAGAAATAAATTCTGTCTCCAGGAAGAACCAGTAAAAGAATCCAAGACTGATGCCAGTGAAAAAAAAAATGGTAAGCATATCGTTGCAACCAAGTATCAAGAAGTTTTGTCCAAGAGTCTTCAAAAAATTGGCTTGTCACCTGTCAAGACTGACAATGATGGGAGCAGAACTTTTTTTTTAATTGCCTGAGGAGGTAAATTATGAGAGTAGTTTTGCTAAAATGGTTTTTAATGCAGTCAACAATTGTGACAAGACATTACATCATGAGAAATGACAAGAGGCGGACAGAGTGCAGGAAATAAAAGAGTCATAACTTTCCTCAGGACATTAATTAGAAAATGGGACATCTAAGAAGAAGCTTCAGGTAAAATTTAGACTCCCCCACAGAACAAAATATATACTAGCAGGACTTGGTGGATACACTACACTATGAGAATTTCATTATTATGTTTGAAAAGAGTGTGAGAGAATTAAATCAAGATCCAGGTTAGCTCAGTCGTTAGAGCGTTCGGCTAGAAACCACAAGGTTCGATACCGGCCCTCGCCAACTCAGCATATGAGTAGCACAGTGATCTGTGCAGTAAAGTAAGGAGCTGATGGTAGGTGTGGCGCACCCACCCCAAAAAAAATGCGCCCTCCAAGCACAAAAATTTAAGTTTTAATAAGAACACTAAAGAGTAAAAAATTCAAAGTCAGCGAGTTTGTACCCTAAGTAAGTAAAATCATCAAATTCATTAAAGGATTAAAAAATAAAACAATTTGAAATGTAAACTTTAAATATGTATTAAAATAAAACAAACTATATATAGATATATAATACCAGTCATGTATTTATCAAAACTTGTTTTAAAAAAAACAATGAGGACTGTCTAATGTTGCATGTTCAAATTTTGAATGTATTTATTCTATGTTATGATGATTTTGGGTAATGTGACGTAAGCAGTGACGTAATTTTTGTTACAGACAAAAACCGGAAGCGAATGTCCATTATTAATAGAGATTTTTACTTTATTCTAATTTATTTCAATATAAAATTATACATAGAATTGCTTTTAATACGTTTGAGAATAAAACAATAATATCAGTAATCAATAACACCAAGTAATTATTTATTAGTTTTGTTAAAACTGGTATGCAAATTATTCACACCGCCCCTTGGGGTGAGGGTCCAGTGGCTTCGACCCTGGATCTTACACACTAATAGCATTGATCCCAGGGGGCCATCCCTCCAGGCAACACCTGCTCCATCGAGTCTCGACTTGTGGGTCGTCCCACATTAATAGGGCCTTGTGCCTAACCCGTACACGTGGGGTACGTGGTAAATATCATGGAAACATTTATTTCTTAATGATATATAACACATGGCCGGGTTAGCTCAGTCGGTAGAGCATTCGGCTAAAAACCACAAGGTTCTTAGTTCAATACTGGCCCTCGCCAACTCAGCGTATGAGTAGCACAGGGATCTGTGCGGTAAAGTAAGGAGCTAATGGGATTATGTGTGGTGCTCCACCTCAGATGCCAAAACAATCTCCTTGGTCTAGCGCTGTTGAAAAGGGGATAGACTCCCTTGCTGATTGGCTGATACCGACTTTAGGCCGCCCCAATGACTTTACTTTTACTTATATAACACATATTGCAGGACTTTAAACACATTAATAATAGGGGTTGTTTTGAGGCAAATCTATCTCGGACTTTAATAGAGACATTGTTAATAAATAAGATGCTAAAGATTAAATAATGATTATTTAATAACCATTGAGTAAATAGCCTAAATAACTAAGGGAATTGTGATGGTGGTGGTAATGAAGTTTCTGTTACAGACAGACACATAATCTCCATTATAATAAGAAGATATGGTACTAAACAAAACTGAATATACGACTTTCCATGACCTTGGAATCATTTATTTTATAAAGGGAGAATTTTAAAATATGCAATTTGCGTCATTTCATTCAATTCAATCCAGTCATTATCAATAGTTTTCATATGTAAGCAACTTGGAACTAAATAAAAGTTCAAGCCGCTATTAATAAAACCTGTTTGGCTTTTCCAGCCAACAAGGTAGATTATAAAATAGAATACTATTATCTTCTCTATAATAAAAAAGTAATAATGTCATTTTGTCACTTATGTAAGTTTATTATAGTGAATCAGTCTCACTGCTGATCCCCCCCCCCGCCCCCGTGCTACTTTTGGTTGGAACTTACTCTCCCACCATGGGAGATGGAACACAATAAAATAAAAATAGAAATATACACCGACATTTGATAAATAGACTTCTTATTCTATCTATCTATCTATCTATTATTATACTAAAGCGGAGTGAATCAACTTCTGGTTCCCTAAGGCTTTTTTCTATTTAATTTAATGACACAAAAATTATACTAAATTATTCCTTACTTTTAGGATTGAATTATGTTTGAAAAAAAATTCTGTTTTAATCGGTTCTATTGTTTTGTTTTGTGGCATATCAACCTCAGTGGGTCATTTAATGCCGATAAAGTTTTGAAATAAATCAATTCTTAATGGATAATACAATTTTTTTATAAATACATTTTTCTATTTAACCTATAGATGGGACCCTAACATATACTACCACTCCGGGTCAAAGTGGACCAGGGAGCAATGGTGATGAAGGGGTGCTCCACATTCCCAAACCTCCAAAACTGGAACCTCACCATCAGATAGAGTTTAACGTCATTCCCAGGACATGTAAACCCACAGCCACCGCCTTCTAGCACTCATATGATAAAAAGGGGTTGGGGCTTGCCATAAGGGCAATAGGGTTAATCGGTTCTAATTAGTTGTAATTTTCAATTAAGTCAAAAACTGACCCATCTCTTACTTTACTTTCTGTCTATCACTTTTTTCCCCCTCTTTTTGTATCTATTGATTACCTCCTCGTTATATAATCTTAGTCACTCTGGGAGAGGAGAGAGAGAGACACAGGAGAATTTGAAATGTATTTCTATGTTAAATTTTACAAGCAGCAACCAGTAGCTTAAATTAGGTCAAACATTTCCTTTCTTAGAAAGCTTAACATACAAAATGATGTCTGGCTGTATCTATTATTATTTATTTTTTTAAATTTTATTCGTTTTGCAAACTCACTTTTGCTTCATCTTAATTATCTACTTAGAGCTGAATGGGTGACCCAACGGGTCGCATTTTGTCTAGTACATATATAAGGGGCAGTTGTGTGTCTGGAGGAAAGTACGAAAATAAAACAATTAACGACACAGTAAATATATACATATACACATTCACTATCACCAGAGCTTGCTTTTTGTGCAAAAACAATAGAGATTTTATTTATATCTGGGAAGATATTTAAAAATGATGATTTGAATAGTAAGAGAAGGGAAAGTTATTAGAGTTTTTGTGTTGCAGCATATCAACCACAGTGGGTTATTCAACATGTATATGTTAGTGAGGTTGATTCTCACCGAGTGCCCTGTACTTTTGATCTTGTGCTAAACTAAGCTAATAATAACCAATACCAAATCTTTGGCCACCTTGCATGATATTTTAGTGAGGTTGATTCTCACTGAGTGCCCTGTACTTTTGATATTGTGCTAAACTAAGAGCAAATCTTTGGCCACCTTGCATATGTTAGTGAGGTTGATTCTCACCGAGTGTCCTGTACTTTTTGATCTTGTGCTAAACTAAACTAAACTAAGCTAAGCAAATGACAGCTAATAACTTTGACAGTTGCTCTGGCATTTGAGAGTCAGATTGTCTCCCCCACCCCCTTTCGGGTACCTGTGTCGAATAATTTCTCCAATTGTTTCTCAAGATTTCGTTCAGCTCAATTCTCAACTAGTTTGTTCTCTATCGGTAATATTCAGCCTAAATTACATTTATTTCCATACTTGACATTTACACAAAAGTTCCTTTCAATGACCTTCCTTCTCTCTCTCTCTCTCTCTCTCTCTCAACTTAATGCAAGTCCTATTGTAGGCCTAAAAACCCCACAGTCTCTCGTGCCCTCGAGAAAAAAAAACAGAATATGCACATAACTATTATCCACCCTTAAAACTAATAATTACCAAAGTGACCAAGTGACTGAAAGAGGAAATTTATTTGGCAGGAAATAATTTTAAATTTATAAAGACTAAAATGCAAAATGTTAAAATAAAAATACAAATTGATTAAAAGTCATTTTTAAGTATTATACAGACTAGCAAATATATGCACCCTACGCTGGTTGTAAGTATTTATAAGTTTTAATGTAATAAAATATTATATTAAATTAGAAAGGCTAATGAAACTAAATAAGAATGCAGATAAAAAGATTTGAAACAGAGCTGAGTATAATCAAAATAGAATGACTGAAACTTATTCTTCCATCATTCCCATCATTCATTGCTAAATTTTCCTAATTTAACTATTTAGTTAAAATAGGAAGTAAAGAATAAAATTACTATTTTTTCTTCTTGTTAATGAATTTCTTTTAAGATTTATTCGCAAGATTTTTACTCATATTCGTCAAGAGAAATCAAAATAATTAGAAATCAATAATACCAAGCATATATTTATTAAAATCAAATGTTTAATATCAATATGCAAATTAGCCTTCCTATTAACACTGTAAACTGTTATTTGGTTGTATATATGAATACAATAGCATGTTATTAGTATGTAGATCTAGCCAACGCCGAGGGTCCAGTGGCTTCGGTCCTGGATCTTTACAAGTTAATAGCATCAATCCCAGGGGGCTATCCCCCCAGGCAATACCTGCCCGCTTGATTTAAAGGGGCAGGGCTGGGTTTATTGCCCAGTGCCTGAGGCGCCCCCCTTGAGGGGGAATACCGACGGGATCAACGCAATTTTTCACCCGCCACCCATGAGCTTCGGTTTGTGGGTGGTCCCACGTAAATAGGGCCTTGTGCCTAACCCGTACAAGTGGGGTACGAGGTAAATACCATGTAGATATGGTCAACAGTATTAATAATATAAAACTATTTTATTAATAATTGAGGTTTGAATAAAAATCATGGAGATGTGATGTAAATAACAAAGTAAACTGTGACTTGAGTAGTGATAGTTTCAATTACAGACAGACAAATGCACAATCTCCATTATAATAAGATAGTAGATATGAGGGTCATTCAATGAATAAAGGGATTAAAAAATTTTTTAAAAAACAACAATAACAAGAATTTTTTTTCCATAAATGTAAACTCTGCATTATTTGGAATTGTTTTATAGCATAAATTATTTTTATCTCTATTCAAAATGGTGGCAAATCAAGGCTTGAAGAGGTCCGTCATCAAATTTTTGGTGACCGAGAAGTGCAAACAACGTGAAATTTACAGAAGAATGTGTGATATGTACAGAGAAGAATGTTTTAGTCATAAAAATATTTCCAAATGGGCTAAACATGGGTTTGCCACTATTATCCTTGGTCTAAAAAAACACACTGACTCTCCGATAAAGAAAAAGTTCCAAGTGCAGCAGTTAGTAAAGAAGGTCATGCTGAGTCTTCTCAGACATGAAATGACCAATCACAATTGATTTTAAATTATTACATAGATTGAACATTATACAGTGAAAATTCCAGCTTAAATTGTAATAATTACATACAAAACTATGCACTTATTCATCCATATATCCATATATATATATATATATATATATATATATATATATATATACACACACACACACACACTAATCCTATTCGTAAACTCTTGCGGTAAGAAAAAAAAAACGGCAAAAAGTTTGTTAGTAAAAATATACTACAAAACTTCACCTGGGGAAAAAAAAATAAAATAAAAATTTTTAAAAAAGACCAAGAGGGTCACACCAACCGAAAATAATCAATTTACATTATGACACTTGGCCAAAAGAAAGAAAAAAAAAAAAATATATATATATATATATTTATATATATATATATATATATACACACACACACACACACAGCCAGCCAAAAGCAAGGCTTAGTCATCTAACAAGTAAATTTAAGTAATATTTTAAGTTAGTAAATTCCAAATGCAAAATAAAGAAGGTTAGAGAAATGTCATGACATTACTAGAAATGTTAAGTATTGAAGATTTTAACAGCTAAAAAAGATTGTTGTAATTAGCTAAACGTCTTCAAGTCAAAATTTATGTAAAAAAAAAAAAAAAAAATGGAATAAGAATAAGTTTGACAAATGATCTACAAAATTATTTACAATTTTGTGCTGGAAAAGAATAAAATTCTTTTTGCTATGTGTGTATGTGTGTATGCATACATATGTGTGTGTGTGTGTGCATACATATGTGTGTGTGTGCGTGTGTGCATACATATGTGTGTGTGTGTGCGTGTGTGCATACATGTGTGTTCTTAGAGTCAGTTTTATATTGAAACAATGCTAAGAAGTCGTTATTTACTAAGGTTAACTTAGTGTGTGGCACAAGGTCAGAAGTAGAGGACACAGTGAGAATCAAACTCATCAACAATATTCTGCTTGTTTAGCTCACTAACCAATACACTAAAATGACAAGGTGTCCAAACTAAACGTAGTTTTAAATTTAATTCAAGGTCAGAAGTACAGAGCATTTAGAAGGGATTGAGCTCACTAAGTAAAAAAAGTCAGGGCGGCCTAAAGTCGGTATCAGCCAGTCAGCGAGGGAGTCTATCCCCTTTTCACTTGCGCTAGACCAAGGAGTTTATTTTAGCGTCTGAGGTGGAGCGCCGCACCTACCATCAGCTCCTTACTTTACCGCACAGATCCCTGTGCTACTCATATGCTGAGTTGGCGAGGACCAGTATCAAACTAGGAACCTTGTGGTTTCTAGCCGAACGCTCTACCGACTTGAGCTAACCAGTCAGTATTAATCGATTGTAGACAGAAAATTAAAAATTAAAAAATAAACAAAAATGTCACATTTTTTTAAAGTACGCGTCCTGCATCCCTGACGCATAAAAATCTAAAAGGATTCAGTAAAATCATATCCAAGCGTCCCAGTGTCTTTCTTTTTTCTTCCCTGACCATTTCATGTTAACTGTAAATACATTTCAATATTTTCTTAAAAATGAATTACATAGGATAGGGTAGAGAATAGGGGTTAGACAGCTTTAGTTGTTTCCCTAGTTCATAAATAAATAAAAAGATCATACAATTTATTAAGAAACTTTATAAATTTTCCCGGGGACTTATTCAAAGCAAATATGTGCGTCACAAGACACACTAAATCAAAAAGCTATCGGCATCACAGTAAGCATATTAAAAGATGAAATTATATGAATAGAAATTTTTTATATTTTATATTTTACTCTCACTTATTCATTTTTGATATCCAATGTTAAATAATGCATAAATAAACATGCATAGTAATAAAGATTACATAAAAGAAATAAAAATCATGTAAAGAAGTTTCAAACCCAATTCACAGGCTATAAATATAAAAGTCTCATAGAAATGGCAGGGATTTTAAGGGATCTTATTTTTCAGAGTTACAAAAAGAGAGAAAAAAAAGAGACAGAAGACGAAGAGAAAAGAAAAAGAAAAAGAAAGAGGAAAAAAAAGAAAGAAAAAGAAACAAGAAAATGAAAAAGAAAGAAATGTTAATATTTTGTCCATATTGTTTTATGCTTGGTAAATATATCCTTTTGTCAGCAGTGTATGGGGGGGGGATAAATACTTTTTTTTTAAAAATTCATAAACAGAATAAAAGAAAAACAATTATAAAAACTGAGACAAAATGTCTTCTAAATAAATTCAAAAGGAAGAAGAAATCTTTTTTTTAAAAGTTCCACTTTTCTTTTCCTTATCTCATAATAAAACACAAGTTCAATTTTCTTTGCTGTTTTTGTTGTCAAAATTAAAAACTAGAACAACAAATTCTTTTTCTTTTTTTTAAATAATAATAATGGCAGATGAAAAAACAAAAAACTGCACTTTAAAAAAAAAACCAAAAAAAAAACTGGTACTCACAAAATGTAAAAGAAGCCAATTCAGTTGGAGTGAACAAAGTACGAAACAGTACTTATCTGTGAATAAAAGGCTCTACTCATCTTTTCTCGACTCTTAATAATTGTCCTAAATGTGAAACAGCAGAGGCCAAGCATGGAATTCACACACATTGCTTAGGTCACTAATTTGTTTAAGTAGCAACGGGTTCGCCCCCCCCCCAACTGCTGAGTTAATAACCTGCAGTATTTTTAGTGTAGGTGGATGTCAACATTTACATAACAGTCATAATAGTCCAATAAAGTAATAATGAACACATACACATGTGTGTGTATATATATATATATATATGTCACATATGTGTATGGAAGTAGGCATGGCTGATGGTGGTTATCATCAAGAAAAATGGAGAAGAGTTCAAATTTCCAATAAACGCTGCTTGTATTTCATTTACGCTAAGGTCTTTGGTTTTGGTTTGGTTTACAGCATATCAACCTCAGTGGGTCATTTAATGCTGACAAATTTTCGAAATAAATTCATTCTTAACAGATACTCAATTATTTTTATGAACACATTTTCCTATTTAACCCATAGATGAGACTCTAACAGGTACTACCACTCCGGGTCAGAGTGAACCAGGGTGCAATGGTGATGAAGGGGTGCTCCAGGACTAAAGAACTGGAACATCACTATGAGATGAGTGATTAATGTCATTCCCAGGACATGAAGACCTTCAGCCACAACCTTCTAGCACCCATATGATAAAAAGGGCTGGGGCTTGCCATAAGGGCAATAGGTTGGGGCAATCATATAGGTGCTAGGGCTTGACGTGACCAAGCAATTGATCGGAGTGGGCCTCTCCGACCGCCTATCTAGCCTAAGTAAGGGTCTAAGCAGTGTTGCATGTCATGGACTGTTCATCCACCAGAATTCCATCCTTAAGCATCATGGGCCAACAGGTGGCCTCATTGGGGGAGTCTTACCCCTCTGCAAAAGTGTAGTCGGTGTATTCTAACGCCCAAGCCGAAAGGGCAGTAAGGTCTTTGGGAAAGGCATGAATCCAATTTGTTTTCCTGACCTTGGAAGGACAACTGGTCTAGTCAACTGATTTGAAACCCCCTACCAATACACCATGAGTCTATGTGGCAGGGTAAAAACACATTAATTCCTACATTGCAAGGATGCACACTATTTGTAATGGTTATCATTGTAAGAAAGGAAATTTGTGACCCAAACTCAAATCCTGGATGAATGTTAGTGTTCCATTTTGTGATAAGTTATTTACTAAGTTTAACTAGTGAGAATCAAACTCATTAACAATGGTCTGCTAATCTGGCTTCCTAACCACTACACCACATGAGGTGCCCATAGTTATTTACTAAGCTAAGCTTAGATGTGGCACAAGGCCAGACGTACGGGGGTGCCCAATGAGAATCAAACTCATTCTAAGCTAAGCTATAGGGTGCCCAATGAGAATCAAACTCACTATCAATGGTCTGCTAATCTGGCTTCCTAACCAATACACCACATGAATACAAAGTCAATAAAATAAGAGGATGAAAAAGAATTTTTCTTTTTTAATCCATGATGCAAAATTGTCTTACATAGAAACATGTTGAAAAATGAAATAAAAAATGAATTAGAAATAGATCACTAATTAGGACTGAACCTATTCTAGTAGTGACCACCCCGTGGAGATTTGAACAGGTTTAAATTCAGAGATCTCCTTCTCCTAGACTGGTTGCCTAACCAAGATTAAAGAGCCCAGTCTGCCCTAATATTTACCCATAGCTGAGGTGGTCACAACTAGAATAGGCTCAGTCCTAATTAGTGATCATCCTCCACACATTACTACAACAACGAACATTACATTTTTTTTTTGTTTTATGTGACATTGTTTATATTGTGTAATGTGTGAAAATAAACCATTGTCTTCTTCTATGAAAAAATTTTTTTTTTTTTAATCCATGATGCAAACTGCCTTACAGAGAAACATGTTGCCTTTTGGTATTAGTGTTTGACAACTATCAGCGCCAAATAATGGTCACATTTTCATGCATGGGGAGGGCCCCAGAGAGTTAAGAAAAAAAAAAACAAAAAAAAAAAAAAAACTCAATAAAATAAACGTCACTGGCAAGAGAGAGAAAGACTATTGATTCAACCTTTTACTCTAGATAAAATGATTGATTCAACCTTTCAATATTGTTTGATTGCTAACACACTTAATTAGTCTAAAAACATCGGAATATAAAACATCAAAAAAAAAAAATAAACTAAAAAAAAAACTTATTCATTAATGCAACTGATATTATCAATGATCTAACAGCAATAATCATAAAAAGAATTTTAAATAAAGCCGTCAGGGTGGCCTAAAGTCAGGATCAGCCAAACAGTGAGGGAGTCTACTCACTTTTCACTAGTGTTAGATCAAGGAGATTGTTTTGGTGTCTGAGGTGGTGCGCCACACCTACCATCAGTTCCTTACTTTCCCCACACAGATTGAAGCTGTGCTACTCATACTGAGTTGGCAAGAGACGGTATCGTAATCTGAAACCTTGTGGTTCCTGACTGAAAGATTTGAAACAGAGGGGAGTATAATTGAAAAATAGAACAACTGAAACTTATTCTTCCATGACTCCCGTCTTTCATTGCTATATTTTCCTAATTTAACTATTTAGTTAAAATAGGAAGTAAAGAATAAAATTACAGTTATTTCTTCTTGTTAATGGATTTCTTTTTAAGATCTATCCCCAAGATTTATGCTCATATTCATTAAATAAAACCAAACAATTAGAAATCAATAATATTAAGTACATATTTATTTAAATCAAATTTTTAATATCAATATGCAAATTAGTCTTCCAGTTCACACAGTAAACCACTATTTTGTTGTATATATAAATACAATTGCATGTTATTAGTATGTAGATATGGTTAACAGTATTAATAATGTAAAACAATTTTATTGAAAATTGAGGTTTAAATAAAAATAAAATCATGGAAAATGTGATGTAAATAACTAAGGAAATTTGACTTTAGAAATATAGTTTCAGTTACAGACAGAAAAACACACACAATCTCCATTATAATAAGATTTATTACCATTAATAGAGCCCCCACCCCATTGAAATTTGTGAAATACCAGAGATTCATAATCACTGGCAAAAATTAAAAAGTGACTTCAGCAATTTGTCAGAAAGTGAATCCGAAATTTCAAGAGACACTCAAACGGATTGGGATTCAATAGACCAAACACAAAATGATGACGATTCTTCTTCAGATGATGAAGGGGGAATCCATTTTTCAATGCGAGGAAATGGTGCAAAATAAATTGTGGATCCACTTATCACAACCCACGTCTTTCTGGGAGGGGAGGGGAGGGGTTCCTTTTAATGGTACTCCAAGAATAAAAATCCAATACCCTAAATGACATGACTTCTTTAGATTCTTTTTTTTTTTCCCCAAATCTGTTTTAATAAAAATTGATAAATTGTAGTTATGGACTGTTGTCCCCTTAAAAGGGATACAATCAGACAAGATTGTAGTCAGGTGGAAGAACAAGTCAACACGTTCGTAGATTTAAGATAGAGGGTGTTATTGCAGAGAGATACAATAAGACAGACACGAAATAGTGAGGTACGCTACTAATCCTCAAAGCCACTGTTGTGTCCTTAAAAGAGATACAATAGACAAGGTTGTTAGCTGGTTTTCATTTTAATTTTTTTTAAATTTGAGTCTCATTTTTTGATCGCACTTCATATTTGGTAGGATAGTGGACTGTTAGTTGGTTGATTTTACGACATGTCAACACTTGTTGGGTATTTTATGCCGAATACATTTTTTTATTCATTCTTGTTGGGTATTCAATTTGTTTTAAAACTGAATTTCTTTTTTTAAAACAATTTCAATTTATTTAAGCCATAGATGGGATCCTAACAGGTACTACCAAATCAAGGCAGGGTGGACCTGGGAGTAATGGCAATGAAGGGGTAAGCCACATTTCCCATTAGATGCAGTTTAACATCATACACTAAGACCTTCAGCCACTGTCTTGTAGCACATATATGATAAAAAAGATTTTGGCTTTGCTCTAAGGGCAATAAGGTTGGGACAATCATATAGGTGCTAGGGCTTGACATGACCAGACGATTTAACAGAGGGGGCCTATCTGACTGCCCATCTAGCCTAAGTAGGGGTCTAAGTGGAGTGTTGCATGCCATGGATTCTGCCATTAAGCATCACGGGTTACTAAATGCCCAGCCAACATGGCTGGTCTTGGGAGCCAACCTGTAAATTCCTTAAAGGATGCCATTAATGAACTTGACTAAAATGAATTAGAACTCCTTGTTTTGATGGTAATACAGTTGCTTCTGAGGTGGCCAATATCAAACCACGGTCCTTGAAGATGGGAAAAAGTTTCACTCAACTTTTCTGTTTTTCTAAGTTGAACATATATACTTTTTTTTTCTTTAAGTATACTCATTTTTTTATATTGAATTTCTGTATTTTTCTTTACATTATAATCTATTCTAAATTACCTGGCACACCCTCTAATATACAAAGTGACCTATAATGCACAAATACTTAAAACTAGTTTTACAGACACACACACACACACTATATATATACATACATACATATAAATAAATTAAAGGTAATTTTAAGGCCAGGGTATAGGCCTGGTTTAACTCAGTCAGTAGAGCATCTAGCTAGGAACCACAAAGTTCTGGGTTCGATACTGGCCCTCACCAACTCAGCATATGAATAGCACAAGGATCTGTGCAGTAAAGTGAGGACATGACCAGCCGATTGATTGAAGGGGGTCTCCAAAAGTGAATGTGATAGAGTGATTGGACTTTGAACTCACATGTTAACCACTACACCACAGAGACCCCCCACCAGTAATTTTTGGCAACACAAATATTAAACCTTGACAAACATCCATTATGAGCATGTACATATAGTACATTATAAATGTAATTATATCATTTACAGACACACACACATTTATTTACACACATATACCCATACATACATACATACATACCCACATAGAGACATATCCACATACATACAGACAGACATACATACATATATAAGTGTTAACTGCACTCCCTCTTTAGATTAAGGGGGTCTAGAGGATAATTAAAGGCTTTTGAGATATGACAATCCTTGATGTTATTAGTCACATCTGTTGCCTTTCATCAGACCTACTTTAATAAGCAGTTGCATAAATTTCCTATAACTGTCGAGCCTTTTCTTTTTAGCCCAGATAATTTAAACACCCCCCCACACCACACACATAATAATCAAGCAGATTAACAACTGGAGTTTTATCTCCCCCACCACCACCCACACACACCCACCCATCATCAATTTACATTTTTTCAGAAAACATGACCAACAAGGGCAATAGTAATGTCAAACAAAAATTGAACGGGGGGGGGGCACATTTTTAACACCATCATTTTTATTGATTATACAGCCGACCCTTAAATTTGCAACAGATTTGAATTTAAGAAATAATACAATGTATACAATCATCATCATGTCACGCTAGCAGCACAGATATCCATGACAATCTCTCGCCTACCATCCCTATCATTCATTGCCCTTGGGAGGTCCTCTTGTGCAGCATCCAGTATCCACACTGAGCTGGTCAATATACATCTTTGCTAGACGACCCACACTGATATGTATGGGCTGGCTTCCATAGGAGAACATCACTTATGAGTTCGTTCTTGCTTCTACAGCAGTGTCCAGTGTGCCTTGTTCGCCTTACATGGATGGTTTGTGCGATATGGAGCAAGTGGCCGTACAGCTATTGTTTCCACGTCTTGTGCTCATGGAGGTGCTCATGTCATAGGAAGTGGACTTGACTGTTTGCATTCCACATAGCACTAATACCCTTGGGGAAGGTATGAATCCTACTATTCTCCCCACTTAGCAATGGATAAATAGTAGAGCAACCAGTCTAGGAGAAGGAAAACTCTGAATTCAAACCAGTTGTAGACCTGGAGAGGGATAGGCTCCATCAAGGTATTCCTGCTCAAGACAAGCTACAGGTAGCTGTTACAGTAGGGTAGGTTGATTTTTCACTTTTAAAAAAATATCAAATTCTCTCAAACAGCAAAAGTTGTGTGTTGATATAATGAATACTGATACCAAAAACTAGATTTCTTACTTGCACCATTGTTTGAGGAAATAGCATCAAAGATCATCAACTGAAATGCACTAAAAAATCCTCATTTTCCAACATTTAGTCTAGAAATTGTTAGAAAATTAGCAATTTCAATATTTAAAACAGAAAAGATTGTCATTTTAAATGAAATGAATAAAATATAACTAGAATTGAAATTGAAAATATACCCCTCTCACCACTGACACTTTCAATATGCTGCTTTTTACCTAATAATTAAGCTATAACAATGATTAGAAAATTTAATAATTTCAATATCTAAAACATTGTCATTTTAAATAAAATGAATAAAATATAACTAAAATTCAAATTGAAAATATGCCCCCATCATAACGACACCTCTGAAATGTTGCTTTTTGCCTAATAATTAAACTGTAACAGTGATAACATTTTAAAAGATTGAAATCTATTTCCTCAAATAAAGGTAAAGTTTTAAAGAAAAATAACTGAACTTTATAAATACCACTTCTGATGCAGTTGTACAATCTGCACTCGTGATTGGTCTTTGAGTATGAATAATAAGAGTAAGAAGCCAGGATTTTTTGATGCCGATTTAAAAGTTAGGAAGACAGGCTTTCTTGACATGATTGATTGGAGCAACACAATCTTCATACCCTCATCTTTTTACAGCTGTACTCTCCAAAGATTAGAAAATGTCAAGAAAAAGTGTTTAGATATTTTTTTCTAAATTAATTTGGCATTCTTTTTCTTTATTAATTTTTTTTTTAAATCTTATCTATTTTTTTAATTTAATTTTCAAAAGAAAATATATGTATCTAAATTTCATGTGTATATCATTTAAAAACATTTAATTTTTTTATGTTGTGGATTTCATGGCCCTGACACTAATTAGGCTATTTTGACAGATTTTAATTAAGTGCTTAGCAATAATTTTGAATAATGAGGTCTTATCTTGCATTAATTCACCAACATTAAATGTAGAGGCTTAATTGAAGCTGTTTATTCAAACTAAAGCATTTTGGTATACAGATAACCACATGGGTCGTATAACAAAACAGTATTTTCTTTCCCCAAAGTTTTCAAGCATAAGATTGGTTGATTTTTAATGGCATGTCAATGCATCTTAGGTTATTTTATGCCTAGAAGTTAGGGAATTGCCTTCTTTGTACATTTATATTTTTTGTGTAGTTATCATCGGGGGGGGGGGGGCATTTGCAGGTCACTGTAACTGAAACAAGGATGAAATTAAAACAAGAAATAAAGATCTGGATGAAGACAAGCCAATAACTACACATGGACATACTTACAATTGGCACAGGTACAAAATGTAATGAATTCGCAATGCTTATATTTTTTTTTTTTTTTAATTAAAAAAGGGAAAAAATATTGGACACATGATGTAGTGGATATAGCTGTTGACTTAATACAGTTCTAAGTGATAGTTATCTCTTGGCTGCAGGTTCAATTCTGGTCAAGGATGACAGTAACAGAATAATTAGCACAGCTTAACACTTGTACCCAGTCAATGTTAGTGGAATGAGAACAGTATACCCCTGTGGATTTACTAAAGGGTCAGGTTCAAAGTTCCGTGAAGACTCCCGATTACGACAAGAAAGGTTCCCGATGACTACAAAAAGGTTCCCTGATGACGACAAAAAGAAGGTTCCCAAGTTCAAAAAGAAGGTTCCAAATTCAAAAAGAAGGCTCCTGAGTCCGACAAGAAATACCTGAAGAAGGCTGGAGGGCATATCGTCCGAAACATTGTACAGATAACAATAAAGATGAGGACAATAGTCCAAATAATCCAACAAATACAAATTATCAAGCCTCATCTCAAAAATTCAGATAAATAAAAAAAAATATTAGTTAAAATTAATATTAAATTTCTAACTGATTTTAACAGTGCTGTGGTCAGTTTTTCTTTAGAACTGGAGATCAGAGGACAAACTGAGATTATCCAGACCACAGCAATGTTAAAATCAGCTAGAATACTTAAGAGTCCTGATGTCTAGTGTGGAAAACTTGCACAAAGTGAAAATAATAGTTGTTAATAGTTAATCTAAAAATAAATAACTGATTCTATTTTAAAAAAATTTTTTTTTCTCTTAAATGACGTTTTTTGTCTAATTCTCATGAGACTTCGGCTCAATTAATGTTCTAAAACCATGATATGCCCAAGACTAAAAACATTTAACAAAATTCGGCCTTAACGCAACTTGAAACTAAATAAACTAAAAGCTTTCAACACTAAAAAAAAAGAAAAAAAAAGAAACAGCACTGTTCACGTGACTTTCGGAAACATTTTTTCACGCTCAGAATTGTGGAGACATGGAATAAACTGCCCGCATCTGTTGTAGGCTGCCGGAGCACTGAATCTTTCAAAGCCTCCATGCTTCCTGTAGTCCACCAAAACTATACCTGATGCCACTCTCCACATACACATGCATATTACTACTGTGAACTGTTCATGTTCCTGACAACATTATTCTGTGTACTTGACATGAGACTTTGATGAGTTGTACACTGTACACAATAAATTACTATTATTATTATTATTATTAATATATATGTTTTAAACAAGATGGAGACATCACCATATTAGATGGTTTGGTTTGGTTTGGGGCATATCAACCTCAGTGGGACATTTAATGCCAACAAAGTTTTTTTAATTGGTAACTATACAAAGATGCTGCACTTACCTCCCATCTCACCAACCATCTAAGTAAGATGAGCAAGGGACATGCGGGGGAATAAGGACAAACCCATAAGCGACATTCTATGGACTCCTACACTTGGGTACACCAGTGTTGGCTGACCAGCAAAAAATTACACATCAGCTCTGTACAGACACTGGATGCCATCTAGAGACCTTGCCAAGACCAATGATGATAGGGACAGATGTCAAAAACACCTTGATGATGACATTGATTTAGTTGGACACAGAATCTGAAGAGATAGTGAATGTTTGTTTTGTTTTACGGCATATCAACCTTGGTGGGTTATTTAATGCCAACAAAGTTTTGAAATAAATTCATTCTTAATGGCTACACAATATTTTTTTATAAACACATTTAATGGATTAGTATTATTAGCATTATTCGGACTATTGTCCCCATCTTCATTGTTATTTGTACAACGTTTCGGCCGATATACCCTCCGGCCTTTTCAGGTATTTCTTGTCGGACTCGGGAACCTTCTCTGACTAATGCTAATAATATTAATCTTCAAGCTTCATCTCAAACATTCAGAGAAATAACATTTAATGGATACCCAATTTTTTTTTTTATAAAAACATTTTTCTATTTAACCCATTAGACATGACTCTAACAGGTACTACCACTCCGGGTCAGAGTGGACCAGGGAGCAATGGTGATAAAGGGGCGCTTCACATTCCCAGACATCCAAAACTAGAACCTCATCATACTAAATAGTAAGACTCTCAAAGTAGTAGTAAGCTTTCTAAGAAAGGGAATGCTTGACCTAATTTAAGTTACCAGTTGCTGCTTGTAAAATTTAACATAGAAATAAATTTCAAATTCTCTCGTCTCTCTCTCCTCTCCCAGAGAAACTAACATTATATAACAAGGAGGTAATCAATAGATACATAGAGGGGAAGAAAGTGATAGACAGAAAGTAAAGTAAGAGATTGGTCAGTTTTTTTAGTTAATTGCAAATTACGGCTAATTAGAACCAATTAAAACAGAATTTTTTTCAAACCTGATTCAATCTTAAAAGTAAGGAATAATTTAGTATGATAGTTGTGTCATTAAACTAAACAGTAAAAAAGCCTTTAGGGAATAGAAGTTGATTAGTCTAATAGTATAGTATTTAGTATAATAATAGATATTCAATCTTTGACATTTTTTATAAAATTCAATTCTGGTTCTCACTTTTTCTTTGAAGTTATTGTGGCATTATCAGTTACATTCTAGGATAAGTAGGTTGCTAAATACAGGAATTAGCAATGCGATTCCACAAATGATACAATTTACACATAATGATAGCACAAAGTCACATTGCTTAATTATCTCTAAATTGTAGAAAGATAATAAGCCAAAACTGAAACATGTTGGGTAATTTATGAGGAAGTGCGTCCCGGTCTCCTGTCTCAGAAATTGCTACCCGGTGACTATTAAAATAACATCCCCAGCTATGTCGTCTCAGATTTTCTTTTATTCATATTTGTTTATTGTCTTGTTTTTAGTTTAAATAAACAAGAATTACGACAAAAATCTATCTATATTATTTTGTTTATCTATCTATTTCAGTCTATTCAAAACTATATATCCATCTTCATAACTAAACAAGAATTACGACAAATTACGATAAATAAACAAGAATTACGACACATTTCTATAAATGAACAAGAATTACAACAAATTTCTATAAATGAACAAGAATTACAACAAATTTCTATAAATGAACAAGAATTACGACAAAAAAGAGAAGCCCCCGCCCCCTCAAAATTACATTTAACGCCCTAAGCTGGTTGTTTTCTTTCAAGTAACACCGACATAGCTGGGGACGTTATTTTAATAGTCACCGGGTAGCAATTTCTGAGGCAGGAGACCGGGACGAACTTCCTCATAAATTACCACATGTTGGAAATATAACAAACCCCAACAAAGTTTTGTCAGTAATTAAAAAGAATTGTCATCAGAACAATAAAACTAAGTGTGTTTGGTTTTGGTTTGGTTTGTTTTACGGCATATCAACCTCTGTGGGTCATTTAATGCCAACAAAGTTGTGA